>OZ010659.1:600000-1100237 GCA_963932335.1 Andrena marginata | reverse complement strand
CCCGTGGGGTGCGAACGACGCTTCCAGCAAACTTTCCACCCCCGTTGAGACGCGACACAGTTCTCAATCAGGTTCTGCCGCAAACTATGCGGTGCTTCGAAGTCCAACTCGAGCTGTTTCGATCCCTCGAATCGAAAGAGTTCGGGGGTCGAGAGTTAAACGCGGGAGCCACGATCCCCGACGACTACCTTCGAACGTCTCGAAGAGCTTTCGTCGCGAGGGTCTCTGCATTTTATCGACGCTAACGAGAGGCCGTTATCACGGTGTGTTATCTCGACGGAGGCTTGCGCTCGGATAGCGGGTCCGCGGAGCAGCTGACGCAGGAATTCCCGAGGACGCTTCTGCCTCCTCGAATTACCGTTTGCGTAATTCCGTGGCCGAACGATCAGATTTTCCGGGTATTACATGGCTTTCCCGGCGCCGTAACAGGATGACTTCGACCCCGAAATTTATGCTCGAGGACGCTCCGCTTCTATCCATTACTCCTGGCGATCTGTGCGGCTCGTGATACGATTAACTCGATTAATCGCGGCGATCGGATGATCACACAGTGGGCCGGATTTAAAATTTGCCGCGTTTTGGGTCTTTTTTAAGATATCACAATGAAATTTACGCTAAAAAATAGAAAAAAATTATTCCTTTCTAATGATGTACAATTTAATGTGGGCCAGTGGAATGTCACAATATCGCGTGGAATCGTTGCGTTTAAATCAAGTTTCGACAATAATTGCACTGCGTCCGGAAGATAATCGCGCGTATCTTTGAAGAACGAGCGCCGAAATGGTACATTGAAGAGCGACGGGATTTAATGAGAGTGAAGCGCCATGGACCGTATTTGCTCGCATAAATCTCGTATATTGTAACTGTTTTTCGGTAATCGCGTAAAGCATACGCGATTTTATCCGACCTCGCGTAGCGAGGATTAAATGAATTCGACCATGGAGGATGTAGCGCGCATACACGCGGACCGATACACTTCCTGGGAAATTCCTGACGTAGACTTTAAACGCGTCGCGGCCAATACTATGTCATTGGAGGCGGCTCGATATATCGGGCATTTAATAACGCCGCTACTCTAAAAATGCTTGCGCGGTATGTTGCGGCGGGAATTTCATGGAAATTGGTTTGCAGAAGTTCGCCCGACAGGGCGGCGGAACGGCGGCCACGATTTTTCCTATAACGGGCAGGAATATCGGAGTATTTATCAAGAAGCATTAGCTAATGCCGTGCCCGGGAGCGCTGACGCTGCGTACGAGTGACAAGAATGAATCGATGTCCGTTAACTGGCACAAAGTTACAAGATAAATCACCGCCGACCGATCTCCAAGCTCCAGGGGATAACGATTGTTCGTGTGCAGAAAAACTTTGCCGGGAGGCTGTGGGGGGGAGGGCGGTACACTTTTGCAAGTTGAAAACGAATCTGCGCGCGCTAGTTGCGAGGGCGCGGCTCGCTCTAGCGGAAATATCCGCGTCGCTGGTGTTTCGGCCGCGGTTGACGTCGCGGCCGGACTTTATAATTAATAGCGCGCGGTGCATGCCTTCCCGTGGAAACGACGCCAACTCTAATTCCAGGCTACCCGTCTCCTGATTACAGAAGCCAGCACGTTGCTTTCCTCGCGGACAGCTGAGATTGCAAAGCGTTCCCTCCTTTCTTCTACCCGCACGCTGACGTCTCGGTGCTGGCTCCAAGGCGAACTCGAAAATGTTCCCCGAATAAATTACCACGTCACTTTATCCGTGTATCTTTAAATCGCGAGGTAGGGGGGCGGGCGAAGAGCCAAAGACGAGGATCACGGAGATTCGTAATGCAAGGTAATAGAAGTAGACCCGTTACGGATTGTTCGACGGGAAAAAGTTGCGCGAAACGTTGAAAGATTCAGGAAACGACTGACAAGTAGCTCGCCGGAGCGGAGCCGATCCGATGCATTAATAATGCAGCGATGGCCGAGAGGTTGGGGGTCGTGGAAAAATTTCGCCAGCTACTTTGCGAAACTCGTTGGTCGGAATAGAATAATAAAATAATCAGGCTCGTTGCTCGAGAGCGCGACGCCTCGCCCCCCTGGAAACTTTCCCGGGAAGGGGTTTATGGCGTTTCCACGTCGCTTTCACTGGCGCCTTTCATAACAACCAACAACCACTCACCGGAATACGCTTCCGCGCTGCGGCGAAAGAAGAAAAAGGAAGGCTTCTGGTAGTTTGATTATAACGCGCACCTCGGGGGAGCTTCCCTGGCGTTCGCAATGAATCAGCAGCGATTTTATTTCGCTAATTCGTCGTTCGCTACCGTAAGAGATAATTTACGTCCGCGCACTTGCCGCTAATGAAGCGGACTTTGGGACTTTAATCGCCAAGATTAGGGTGTCGCCGCTTAGCCAGCCACTCGAGCTGTTCTCGCAGGATGTGTCGTAACTTGGAGGTTTCAAGAACTTTAAATTATACGCTAATCTCGGAGCGTCCTGGACCAGTCGGATCGGGGCCGTTCGACGAGGAGCCTGAATCAAATGCAAATTCCCCGCGATTCCCCTTAATTCCGAATTCAACAGAGCGTCGCGAAGTGTGACCACGGAATCTCGAATTAACTTCTAACCGCCGCTCCTCAGACGACGCAAGAAACTGGAAAAAGATTACCGTCGCTCTGTTTAAGCGGCACGGATTGCCAGAATCCATCGAATGCCGGCTAACAAGGGGGAAGAATTTCAATTAATTTCCATAGCACGCGAGCGGCAAAAGTTCCCCGGTTAATGGATTCCGCGGACCTCGATACGAAGGCGTTAGGCGCATAATTAATATCGTCCGACATGAAAGCCGCCAGAGGTATGAGCCGGAGGAATTTTTACGCGGCACATTCGACGCCGGAAAGCGCGATGATCGCGATCCAGCGGGCATTAGCGGCCCCGCTGGATGGTCGTTAAAATCTCGTTAAGTGTTCGCGCCGTTTTCTCCCGTCTTATGCTAATGCCGTGCCGCGATCCGAGGAAAGAAACAATGCCATTCTCCGCGGTCTGCTTAAAACTCCGCGGTATTATTTCCACCGCGGTGGGAAATAGAGTCGTATCGCTGGCGGAGCGACGACAAAAAAAAACTGGTCACCAGTAAATTGCAACGGCGAAAGGCGCAGTTGCAGGAAAACTACCGGGCCCCTGTTCCCGGTATGCACGAGGCGGGACTTCGTTAGGGTAGATACATCGTAACCCGGCGCGAGAAAGAAATATCGTAGGTTCTCATTTTCCGGCCGGAAAGAAAAGGATCCGTGAAATTAGTCGTCGGTAGTTCTAATTGGGCGGTGGTGGTAATGAGTTAAAAACGGGCACGAGGGTCCGGAGGAAGCGGAAGGGACGCGAAGGTAAGAGCGGAGAGCCATGGGCAAACGATAGTCTATTACGCTCTGCCGACGGAAAGAATTACCATGTTGATGAATGGATTAGCATTTTCAAGGGATGCCAGCACGTGCCAGTTCCCAAGAGCGACAGTTACCACCGTTTTACGGCCTCTCGATCGCGCGAAAGAACCGTATTCTCGCCTCTCCGCCACGCCGCTGATCCAAGTTCATATTAGCAACGCGAGAATCCAGCCTAAAACGATCTGGTCGATTCTCGCCTCTCGAGGAGCCCGGAGGAACTCGGAGGAACTCGAAGGAAATTGCTAGCGAGGCGTTCGCCGCGCGAGAACTCGCGGGATTATTCTCTCGAGAGGCGATCGCGGATGCGCGCGAGGTAGAAGGGAAAAAGTCGGTTGCCGAAGTGAACGATGGAGGTTGGTCTCGATCGGGAAACGGCGCTGCCGGTGTCAGCGATTGTTCTCGCGCGAGATAGACACGCGAGACCTAAGGCGGGAAGCAATTTGCGGAAGCGCGTCCGCTGAATGGACCGTTCGGTCCTCCAGCCACGTTTCTTCCCTTCTTTTCTTCGTCGTTGGCGTTCCACCGGCACTCGGCACCCCGAGGATCCTTCGGGGCCCTCTTAATTCCACGGAGCAACCGCGCCGGCACCCAGAAATTCTATTCCGCGCCTGTCCAATTCAAACTTAATAAAGCGTCATGCACACACCGGCAGGCATTTTTCCGCGACGCCGCGCCGCCCGAGACGATGGAATTGAATGCGGCGAATGCTCATTTAGCGCCCGAGAGACGCGCCCCGCCTTCGCCCACACCCACCAGCACCGCGAGCCAAAGGGAGAGATCGTTCTCGATGCGACAGCATCCTGCTGGAATCCTTAATATAGTCCGTCGAAAGGGGAGAGCCGGCCGGGCACGGGGAAGGCTGAGAATGGAACGCGAAAGGGATGATGCCGCGCCACCTTGAAAATTACGTGCCGAGTGCGGCATACCGCGTCGGTGGTGCACACTCGGCATCTCGCGGAGGGACCACGCTTTTCGTGAACAGCTCGTCCACGATCAAACGTGCTTCCCTTTATAAGGGAGGGTCATGAGAGGCGAGAAGGCAATACCGTTCAAGTTCACCTGGGACAGCTCCCGCAGGGGTTCGCTACACAGCACCGACTTGGAGTCTCGCCGGCTTCGGCCGTTCTTCCTAGACACTAACCACCGTCACCGAATTTCCCCAGAATCGGTGTTCTACTTCGAGACAATGGGCCCCATTAATCATGTCGTTAGATCAGGATCCGAGGTGGAAATTCGGATTATGCATGCACGGGTGTTCGGTCCTGCTCCCTGACCCGTGAACGCGGAAAGGAAGTTCCGGTTCACTCGTCGGTGAAACCTGCGTCGCCCTAGGTTACACGCTCGTGCAATTGGCGGTCTGATCACGACCCCGATCTCGCGGCAGCCTCTGTTTCCAGTTTCGTGGTAACCCCTCTTGCCCGCCTCCTTCAACCGTAGAAAGAAGAGTTCCCAGCCCGTGATGGGGAATTGCCGGCATTCCTCGCGAACGAAGAATAATAATCGAAGGACCCTTGCGCCGGGAAGAGGCCTGGACGTTCGTTCGCGGTAATCACCAGCGAACAATACGACGGACGCATCGATCGTGGCCGGCAATTACGTTAATGCGCGAAATAATGGCGGGCTTTTAGGCCGACGTGATTTCCGCGACGAATAATTTATGGCAAAATTGTTCGCGATTACGTGTCGTATTTGCGCGACAGAAAATTCTTATCTCCCTCCCACTGCGATCGCTTTGCGTCCTTGTCCCTGTTTCGCTGCTCGACTTTTCCAACGTTGGGGGGACGATTCCCACGATCGTTATTGCCAATGGATCTACCAGCACCCAACGCATCGGGGGGCCAAGCTCTATATTTTATTACGACCCACCTGCGGTCTCGCGTCTGCAATTATATCTCCATGCAAATTATCCGGCGGAATTAGCAGCGACCGATTAATTAGCGTTGTCGTTGTTGGTAGCGCGGCTTCCATCTGCAGATCCTTGCCGATCGATCAACTGAACCCAGAGAGAGAGAGAGGGAGAGGGAGAGAGAGGAGGGTAGAGGAAACACACTGTCACGCCGAGTGATTGCAGCTGCAGCAATTAGCATAATCGCGACGTATACGTGCTCGTACGCGCGAGATAGAGAGCCAGAGAGACAGAGAGGAGGGGAAGAGAAGGAGCGGCGATCGACATTTTCGTCCCTGCAAAGCGGCATCCTCGTTATCCCCGAGCCACGAGAACGATCATCGATGAGAGATCGACCGCGAGACCACGGGATTAGAACAAGAATCGGGGGACCTTGGCGAGGTCTGGCTACGTATCTGTCGATAAAATCCGTTCGAAAGACGATAGAAACCTCCCTACTGCGATCTCCGACAACATGCATGAAATTCATTTAACCTCTGCATAAAATTAACTGCTCTTGGAAAGTACGACGAGGGAATGATTTTGATGCAGCGTTTATTACCCTTTCGCCTTGCTCCGCGAGAGAAGCGATCCCCGTTCACGAACGGAATTCATTAAATCTGAAAATGCAGAATTTTATGACAAGCGTAAGCGCAGTTAAGCCGAGTTCCGTCGTTACGCCCGGCGCCACTGATTTCTCCGTTAACCGAGTTAATTAAATATTTCACGAGCTGACAATCAGTTACGAGCTTCCTATCGACCGCGCGATTCTTCCCCCGAAGCCGTGCATCCGCTAATTGTAAGTACAATAGTTTGGATCCGCTCAGGTTTCCCGCAACGCCGGAGAAAAGCTTGCAACTTTGTTTACACGGCCAGAATTCCCCGCGCTGACGTATCGATATCGATTACACATGCGGTATCGCATACGCCGGCGAATAATTGCAGCTCCAACAATTAGCATAATTACGCGGCACGCGCGGCGACTCCCTTGTCACGTTAACGATCCGCGCGCGCTCCTTCGATACATAAAAACGCACTCGTCCCGGTATTATAGCGTGCGAATTGAAAAAGTTCAGTCTGCTGGAAAAATAATCAACCGGACGTCGGAGGTGTAACAAACGTTGGATAAAATCCGCGCTGACCATTAACGGGATAAACGCAGCGATTCGTTGATCCCGGTTTCCCGACTCTCGCACCACCGACGACCAAAATCGTGTAATGGGTTTTTGATCGTCAATAGGTTGATGAATTTGATCCAAAGTTTTAATCGATCCCACCGGTATTTATCGAGGGTGTTTTCAGTAACGTTTGGATCAACGCCCACTGTTCCGCCGCTGCAGCTGACTTTGAAAACGCTTATCGTGGTGCCGATACACAGGTGATATTTCATCTAGGATCATCTCCATATCTGTTACATCGCAGAACGCAACGTATCCGAGGAATCCTCCCGTGAAATTCTTTCGGGTTTCGTTCACCCCCGCGTCCAGTATTGATCAAGGCCCATCGTCCGGACAACGAAAGCAGCTAGCGATCCACGGAAATCTCGATTCCCCGGGGGCAAAGGAACATCTCCAACTACTCACTGGGAGCTTTCGACTTGGAGTCTCTCTCATCTTCGACGAGCTCGTGTCGGCGTCTGCTGCGCGGCTTTCGTTGCAACTTCAGCCTCGGATGGGCGTGTCTGAACCTCCTCTCGGCGACTGTGGACTTAAGGTATCGAAGATGACGGAGAGGCTGCGAGGCTCGCGAGATGAAACGTCGCCCGCGAGATCCCTTCTGCATGCAATCTTCGCCAGCCGCGTTCCGTCCGCGTGACTTTTCCCAGAAACCTTCGATTTCTGCGCCGGAAAGTTGCGAAAACATTTTCGAAGCTCGACTCCAAGTATCGACGCCTCCGAACGTCGGCGAAATGCTCGGGAAAGTCGCCAGGCAACTCGGAGGAAAACTTAATTCGTACGGATGTAGCCGGAATGCGGATACTCGAGACGCTGCTCCAAGCGCTGACCTCGACTACTGCTTCCCAGCTGCGCTCACCGCGCTCGCACCGCTCGAGCTAACGGAGCCACGGCTGTGCGATAAAGGCTTTCAATTGTCGCGAGAACACACCGGCGAAACAGATCTGTCCTCCCTATCGTGGCAACGGGATCGGGAAATTCCAGGCGAACGGGAACCGTTCGCTCGCGAGAGACGCGAAGAAACGCGCGAGACACGTCTGGGAAGAACTGTAGCCACGATGGAAAGGTATCTAGGACGCAGCTCCCGAACACGTTGCTCTCGCGGACAATGCCAAGAAAAAGGGTTTGCCGAGGGAGAAAGGGGTGACGCGATAGAGTGCCACCGTGGAACTCGCTTGAAATATAACCTCGAGATATCTGTGAGGGAATAATGGAGCCGGGGTGCATTCTTCCCCTCTTCGATCGGTTTTCCCGGGATTTTCGGGTGTACCGACACGTTTCCCAGCTCTTGGCTCCCTAGCTTCTCTGCCAGCAAATGGGAACGTCGCGTCGACGTTTTAGTGTACCTGGCGGGACAGTTTTTAGCGAGACACGTGCCTCGAGGAAGCGTCAAGTTTTCCTGGGCACGGACGAGCTGAGCAACCGATGGAAAATCAATCGGTTAATAGCGTCGACCCGATGGAATTGGTTCGCGGAACGTTGCGGCGTTCCGACGCTGGGAAAACGGCCACGTAAATCGTCTGTGTCCGCGAAACGTCCGATGGCCGACGGTAAACGCGGTTGCTAACTGTTTCCAACTATCGACAGAACTTTCTGCCCACGAGCCGGGGGATTTAATTAAATATCGCGGAACGCGCTGGCCCCTATAATGCAGCCACTGTTTGAATTTTACGGAAATACCGCGCTGTTTTTCTCGCCATCGCCAGCTCGTTTACCGTTCGCCGTTCGACCGTGCGTTTGGCTGGAATGATGCCTACCGAGAAAGAGCTGCGTGCGCGTTTCTCCTCTGCTTTAATTGTTATTGCTTTGTAATTAATATCCGGCAATAAAATCCAGCTGAAAGTGTTGCGTGCGTTAATTCACGAGTTCCTTCTCGGGGAACACGTGTGACCGATCGTTCGAAAGTGTCACGCGGATTTTATAAACGAGAACCGTTCCGTTTTATTCTCCCCTTCCGTCTTCGCGACAGCAATATCCGCGGCGGCCGTGTCGCGTTTCGTCGAAATTAAAGTCGCAAGATGAACGAGCCGCATTTACGAAACCTCCAAAAAGTTAGCCGCGAACGTAAACGGATATCCTTCGGAGCGTGTCTCGTTCGGAGGCGGCCTTAAAGGGACGTTTCTCGGGCTGCTTCGGGAGGGGGAATGTAATTTCGCGAAAAAATTCCACGAGCGCGGCGGGTAAGCTGCAGCATTTTGACCAATGAGTTTCCACCCCGAATTCTGCTTTACGTAAAGCGAACTCGCCAAATTTTTCGTTGCCCCCGGGGCGATGTACCTACCCCGCGATAGAGCCCTTTGATCAAAGTAACGTGCCAATAAAGTAGATTAATTTTCGTTTTCCTCGAGCGGCATCGCGCTCGACGCACAGAGAGAGTCCCGCCGATAATCGATGCTTCATTAATTCCAGATAAATTATCCGCGTAAAGACATCCGGCTGCGAATTTATATAGGTACATATACTGTTAATTAATAATTTCCACAAACGTCGATTTCAGATTACACTGATCCGGCGTCAATTGCAGCGCCGGATGAAGCTCGTCGGCGACTGTAATTCATCGATCCTAACTGAAAACCCGGGGAATTCAATCGACTGAATTTTCTCGCGACCAAAGCTCGTAAACCAGCGCGCCCCGTCATCGCGGAATTGACAGCCGAATTGAGGGCCGCTCGGAAGAATTAATCGCGCCGTATATCTTCCAACGGCACGTTATAATTTTAACGATCCCGACTAATTGCAAGACCCGGCTATTGACGTCATCCGATCCCCCGCAACGTTTAGAATCCACCATTCACTTTGCACCACTGAAGGGACCCTGGTTTTCATTTGGCGCCCATATTTCTCGGCTCGACGCAAAGAGAGCCATATTTTCGAGCGAGCCAACCGTTCCGCGGGGCACAGCGCCCCGGTGCTTTGCCGGCGCGAATTTCGCTAATATTCTTGCGTGTCGTTCCGCGTGTTTGAGCTTGAATTATTTGTGCTCGTTCGACGGGCACAGTAATCGCGGGGAAATACGCAAAACGGCCGAGATATTTCGCTGGTCGGCGGCGGGAACGTTCAGTCGTTTATTTTTAGCTCGTGCACCACCTTACAACGACCCTGCATTTTATCCCTGCCACCCCTGAAACTCGATCGATATGTTCGCTGTGCGCGTCCAACCGCAAAAACTCGACCTCGAAATATCGGGTCGGCTTTTTAGGCCGGCCTCCGCAGCCACAGCATTTCCACGACAGATTGCGAATCTGTAAGGCTTCCGTTAGCCAAGGCGGGCCGCGAGTCCCGCACCCAAACGGAAAGCTTTGCGTTTCATAGACAACCAACGAAAAATACGCGCACCTCGGGGCGGCAGAAATTCGTGGAAACGACACTCCCCGTTCTAAAAGATCTTGCCAACAAGGGAATAGGAAAACTTTGTCCGCGCGAAAGATCCTAAAGTGGTAGAGTCCAGAATTAAACGGACACACAATGGTGGGTGTTAAATCTACACGGCTCACTAGTTTTTCGAGCTAGTTGCTATCAGATTGTCGTTAGTCGAAGAATTACGAAGTTCCGGCGCTAACAAGCGACACTCTAATTACCAAGCGAGCAGTTGAAGGAGCAAAGCGGGCGACTCAGTCCCTGGCTGGGCTCGTAATTGAACAAAAACCCGTCTAATCACCCGCGAAGAAGGAGCGGAAAGAAGAAGCGACGAGGCTGCTCGAAGATCCACGGGAATTCTTGGGGACGAGCAAACCACGCAAATGGAGTATCCGCGTGATTAATTCAGAAGTCTGAGGGCGGCGGTGGCACAAAGCGGGCGAGGCACAAAAGCGCAGCTTTTGTTCTTATCTAACGCTGCACAATCCCGAGATAAGAGTCACGGGCGCACAATGCACCCAGCCGCCAAAATTATTTCACTCGCTCTCAAACTTTTGCGCCCTCCCTCCTCCCGACGAGTCACGTTTTTCTCAGCGGAAGAATAATTCCTGTGTTCGACCGAGTCGGCTGCGACTTCCCTACACCCTCCTCGCGAATCGCTGCTGCAAACCGAGCATACAGCGCGGTGAAAGTTGAATATTCTGCAACGGGACCCTGGAGATAGGACTTTTCGGAAATACCGCGGCGTCGTTTACGCTGGACTGGATTGCTGGGCGGCGGTCGATTTGCGTGCGCGTTATTAGACCGCCGTTTCTATTTGTTTTTATATTTGCCCGATGATTTACCGAGGCCAGTGAGTGACGTTTAATTATTCCAGCTCGTTTTGCGCAGCCATCGGCGGATAATTTAATAACGCGTCGCGGATCGTTCGCGGTGTCACGCGCCGCGTCGGAGCGCGTATCAGCCAGCCTCTCGAAACTAATTTTCAAATTGCTCCCTGTAGGCGCGGTGAAATTGGTTTTTATCGCAGTAATTACTGCCGGGCCAGAGTGGCTATAAAACTGTGGGCAAGACCAGGCCGGCCACCCCTCTTTTCGGTAGATAACGAGGGAATAGGAGGTTGTATGTATAATTTGATTAGCAAGTTCGCGTAGAAGGAGCAGCGTTGCGGGCTTCCTTCAACAGACTCGTCCATGGGGTAGTGAGATATCGAGGTGGCAGGGCTTATCGTTTAACGGAGCGCGCCGATCTGTTGATCGATATCGCCGCGTGACAAACAATCGTCCCAATTAATTATGCGCCCGGTGATTTATTTGAGGGCCGGCCCAGGCGCTTCAACGAGCTATGACGGCCCAGCTGTCTCCCTGTCGCTGACACGAATGCACTTTGGAAAACAATGCGAGACCACTCGCGTGTCCCATTCGAGCGAATCCGTGTCGTGAAAGTAGATGCTTCCGATGATGTTCGATAAGCGGTGAATCTTCGAGCGGGTTGAAAACCGTGTCAACGACGAGAGGATGCCACGCTCCTCGATACGAATTTTAATCGGCATCTATCGATGGAGACGGATCGAATGACAACTCTCCGAGTACAGACTGAAGCGTAATTAAACTGTGACGTAATGGTTTTTAACCGTACTGGCTAGTAATTAAAGCTGCCCGTGTCCTACGAACAAGGCGAGGCGAATCGATCGCTCGACAGAAGGAGCGTCGGCGAGCGGCGTCAAGGGTATAATTCAGAGGCGAATGGAATAAGTCGCGGAAAACTTTGCTCCCGCCGTTGGCCCTTTGTTCCGCCGGCCTTTGTTCCGCGCTGGGCGAGCTCGGAGAAAAAGGAAGCTGGGCGCATCGTAAATAGAGTTAACGCGAAAGTTCATTCAAATTGCACGAGGATCGTTCTGTCGGGTTGGCCGCGAACCACGCGAGCACATCGAGCTGACCAGTATTGCAGCTACGCTCTGACCAATTCCGACCGCAGCCCAGATCGGCCATATTTCAGGCTTCGCTCCAGCTTCGACGCGATCCTGGATCCAGCCAGATAATTGACGCAACGATGTCGAACCTGACCAGACGAAACGCCTGGCAATCGACTAATTTATAGCTCGTTAATTAGTTTGCCAGCTAGGGACGCTTTTTAAACAAGCTAAACCTCTCCGGAGCGAGCACAGTTTGCTCTTTGTTTAAAAATTCCGTCCTGACGGATTAAGCGAAGTTCGAAAGGTGGAATCCTCCGGTTGCCAGATTTTCCGTGGCAGAGGAGCGATACGAAGAGCGCTTCGAAAGAAGTTTGCTGTATTTCGGGGTTGGAGAAAGTTCGACGCAGTAGTCGGACTAATCTCCCCGTAAATCCTTTGAGCTCCATTAGGGACTTCGTAGCTGGACCCAACTTGGCCCAACACTAGTGCGCGCGAACATAATATTATTTAATCCTTTAGCCTCGGTCCACTTTTGGCCACCATCGCCGATCAACTCCGCGCTTATGCAAACTGGCCGAACAATCGTTATCCGTAGTCGTGGATTAATTCAATCATCCGGCAAACGAGTTTGCGAAGAATTTAGTGGGAACGGATGGCCCACCGAAAACGCATCGACCTGCGGGCATGCTTGCAACGCTAACTGCCTGAATAAACCATCTATAATGACGGCCGCCACGCGAATCGAAACAATGCCCGCGACATTTGCATACCATTCCCCTGATTTATAATACGCGAGATAATTATCTTCGTATCTAACCGCCGTAAATATCGCAATTCGTGCGCGATCACCGGTTCCCCCTGCTACACACTCCCGCGGCCTCGCTTTCGGGCCTCTTAATACAACCGTCCTGCTATTTATTCGCAATAAATCTCTGCTAACAATCGCCGCGTTAATTCTTTCCCCTTCGGTTCACTTTTAAACTCGCGGAGTCGCGTGTTTCGGTCGAACACAACCGATCGCAGTGCCTCCGACCCGGTAGAGCATTTATTTTTCCGGCCAATAAGCTGTCGAAACGCAGCTCGTCAGGTATAAATCCGACATAAATTGCGGTCAATAGGCGAACAGGTCCTCGACGTTCAAACGCCGACGATTTCGAGTGGATTCGTATCACTCGTCGGCGAATAAATCCGCGGCGAATGGGATTCGGCTCCTTTCATCCGCGAATCCGATTGAATCTATCAAGGCACCGAGTACCATGAAATAGGGAGATTTTCCGCAGAAACATCAGATTTCTCCAGCATTTTTCGCAGCTTCCTTCGATCGTCTTCCAGGAGGTAGCCGACGACAGGAGCGTTCACTACGCGGGCGAACGTGGCGAAACGAAGCTAATCGGGCGAGGAACGTGTAGCAACCAGTGTTACGAAGCACGTCGAAGAGCAGAGCTATTCGGTTGACTTGTAGCGCGCGACCGCACAGTGCCGTAGGTCGTGGTCGATCGATCGGCGGAATTTCAATTAACCGGCTGGCCGAGGAAAAACCTGCAGCAGCCCGAATGCTAAAGGACAGGGGGAGGGGCGAAAGGCGAACGAGGTGGCAAGCTAGGTGGGCTGAATTCCAAGTTATAAATGCAACTCGGTTAGCAAAACCTCCCGTAGGGTTTTCGTTTAGCGGTCGCCGTCGCTTTCGATCGAGCTCCGTGCGCTGCTTACCCTCTTCCTGCCCTCGACCACCCTTCTCTCTCCCTTGCCTGCTCCGCTATCTTGTCCCCGTAGTACACGAAGCCGGAGAGATGAAGCGTCATCGTTGCTCGCAGAAGATGTAGTTGAACCTACGCACACAGTGACGCCTTCCTTTTGCTCCCCCCCACTTTCGTTCAACCCTTTTGCTTGCCAGGGAGAAGTTTAGGGTGAGAGGTCGAAACAGACACTGTTGAGGGTGGAGAGGAAGATGTGGGGACGCGCATCCAGGTCATCCGAAACTAATTGCCATTCGATTCGTCCACCCTTCAAGTGCTCCGCGCAACTTTCCCACCGCATTTCCCGCTAAAACCTCGTCGCCCCATCCGCGAACAAACCGCCGGTTTCCGGCTCTCGGAACTTCCGACTTCTCTTCTTCCGCGATTGCTGTGCATCGCAACGGTCAAACACCAAACCGTCGTGATAATTGCTCGGGACAGGATTTCGGTGTTCGTCTGTCTTTTGTTCTTCGCGGCGGATCCCGTGTCGTTCCCATGGGAGCTGCCTCTGCTTCAATGGAATAGTACTCGCGATCGCACGTTCGATCCAGCCATCCAGCTGCAATTTATTTCCAACTGGAACGTCCATTCCAGGAGCCCAGTGCAAACTTTAACGCCCGCCCGTCGCTTTAAATTCCGACAAATCGCAGGAAGCCGTGAACGACGCGACGACAAACCGTTCCAGTGGCAAGAACACCTGAGAAATCGAGGGCCATTTGAAAGTTACATCGGGAGCGCCGTGTCCTCAAACTCGGGGAGCCAGAACGATCGAGTGCGGAACCGGGGGACGGATTTCTCGGCCAATGTACATAATGGAGGACATCAGGGGAACGAACGACCCCGAAAATACGTAGAAGAAGTCGCTGGAGAGGGGCTCGGGGTCTGGGCAGGCCTGCGATGGGGGAGGATGGATTGATTGTGTCCAAGTGAGTTAAGGTTGGCCTGAAGAAAGATTCGAGATCGAGGCTCCGGAGCTTGACGAAGGTCCCCGTTTCCCATTACACGGATTCCCCGCGATGCGGTTAGTTCTCGTGCTGGTGGCGTTCGCGGAGACTGAAACTTTCCCTTAATGACACAAGTTTTATTGCGGGCCATCGTTCAAGCTGCCTGCAAGTCGACGAGCCAGCCGGCGACGCGTCCACCCATCGCTCGCGACTGATCCTCCTCAATTTCCACTCTAACTGGCTCGCCGTAATTGTAACTTGAATAACAATGATTAACTGTCCGGCAGCGCAGGGGAGCTCGACAACACTTTTCTACTTATCCGATCGTCCATGAAATCTCTTCTGGAACCAACACTCGCGGACAGAGGGGACGGTGTGCACTCGCGAATCGCATTGGCGAATGCCAAGTCGATGGCGAGCCACGTCGACGACTAAACGCAGGCTGATTCAATTACCGCGTTTCAATTTGGTTTGATAGCAATTTGATTCGCGGCTGTCCGTGGTCGGTTATCAACCGACTGACCAGCCGTTCGGCAAAGTTCCAAGCGAATCATATAATTAACTGGAAACCGAATGTTATACCGTCGAGTTTCAGAGAGCTCCGTGTCCCTCGACGACACTCCAATCGAGGGGAATCAGTTTTCACTGGAATCGAGAAAATTCGGCGGACCTCGCTACAGGAATGTTCGGACATACTTTCGCGGTGATCGTGAGCTGTAACTACGGGCAACTCGTTTATTACCCGCGCGATTAGTGCTGGTGGTAAATAGCACGCAAGTTTAATGGAACACGTTATTCCGTGTAATCGAAAACGTCAGGAGGCGAGCCACGTTTATCGAGTTTATTAACGGGTCTGTCCGCGTTGCTTCGCGGCCGAGCTTTTTATACGCCGCTGACACAGTTACGTGTACAGCATTAAAGGGTGAGACACTGGCGCAGATTCTATTTCGAGTGTTATCCGTCGCATCGACGTCGCGGTAAGGAAAAATTCTTTTAACTTCCGATCGATAGAATAAAAATATATGGGAGGGGGCAAAGGAGTCGAGGGGTGCGAAGAATGTTTTCCCATAACCCACGTTGCTTCGTCATTTCGCCTAATGCTTTCTTCCTCCCTGGCTCGCGCTACCGATCAATCTTAATTCGCCAGCAAAATTACCGGCAGAAAGACCGATCTTCCTCCTCCTACTCCCCAAGAAATGTATTAAGATACGGTGCTTTCCTCTCGCGACCGATACGTTGGAAAGCCATTTTCCGAGCTCTCGCCTAGCGTCATTAATTCGCATCGGCTGCTTAACGAGGCAAACATTGCTGCACCGGGTTCCTTGCGCCCGGAATGATTGCGATTTTATTATTTCAATTATACGAATACGATCACGAACAGGCTCGTACTGTTTTCGCGTCATCAAAACGAATTGAACTCGTCATCCTCGAATGAGATCGAAGTCGAAGATTTCCGCGGAACGAGCGCGAAAGGATTCTTGCCAATTCGCGAGAGGAATGCTCCTGAAAGGCGGTCGATAGTTGCTGCAGCTTACGGCCGGATCGAGTCTCGCTAATCGAAATACCTGGACCGTCGGTCACGGATTCCTTTCTCGATTCAATCGGGCGATCTCGCGGGATTAAACTCCGCCGGATGATCGAGCGACCGGGACATCCTCCAGGAACAAAGTTTCCCCGTAACGATAAAAACTGTTTCTTGCGACTCGCCAATTATTCTACGCGGAGCAAGTGCCTCGGAACAGGAGGGGGAAAGGGTTGTCGAAGGATCAACCTCTGGAATTCCTATCGCCGCCCTGTGTACGTCGGTGTACGTTTCGCCGAGACGTGACTCGTCGCGAATTTGTTTCGCGCTCGTTCCCGATCGGATACCTATACCCTTGTCGGTCGATAGCGCCGGAATGAAACGGCCTTCGTTAATTCGTTTTCTCGGCCGCGGTGAGCAAAGATCGACGGTGCCGGTTCGAGAATTAGTAAATTGCCTGTCAGCCGACCGGCTGCAATTACATTCGGACGTGTTACGCAAAAGTTGCTGGTCTTTGGTCCGATCTCTCTTCGTTCCTATCCCCTTTATCACCGTCCGGGTTATTTCGCAAGAATCCCCTATCCCCGGAAGCCGCGTCGAAATGCACGCTCGCCCTGTATTCGTGCATCACGGTTATGATGTATCGAACCTTTGGGCGGCTTGGTCAGGTGTATTTGAATTATTGAACGATTTCGTGACGTGGAAATCTTTCCGCCGTAGTATTATAGCTAAGACATCGATAGGGGTACGTGCATCGTACAACGTAATAGGCATACCGAAATAGACGGAAAGGATCCTCTGTCCCGTAAAGAAGTGGAAAGTTCGTCGAGCATATCGGCCAAAATTCTGGGATTGTGATTTTTAAGAAAGCGAGTGCGATACACTCACCTTTCACAGCGTTCAGCTTGCTCCCGACCATCTGCTTGGCCACGAACGCTGCCATCTTGGTGCTGGTGGCTGCTTACCGAGCGGGGACCAAAATTCCGTCAACCTGAAAGCAATTCCTGTTGGTTAGCTTCTCGTTTGGCGGATTCATAGCCGCGTGAGAGTCGGAAATCTGAGGCGTAAATTGTCATCTCTCCGCTCGAAAGTCGGCGCGATTCGACGTAGTCGCATGACTTTTACACGGCTGTCTGTAAATCTCTTTGGCCGAGGAAAAAACCATTTCGGATAATAACGTTATACGGTTTCCACCTCGTAAATTCGTTTTATGGCGTCATGAAAAGTAATACCGCGTTCGATCCGATTTGAAGTTATCCGAAGTGTCCGCGTATATACGACAGACCCCTGCAACCATTTCCCCGGGCAAGTAGCGTTTTTGCGCGCGCATCCGCGGCAATTCGACGCCGCGGTTTATTAGAGCAAACGAAGCGGCGAACGCGAATCGGCTTTTCGATAAAGCGATCCGACCAAATGCCCCGATGAAACGACGAAAATATTTCGTTCGACCAAGGCATTCGTTATCGCGTGAAATCGCCACTGAGGAGAACGGTGACGCGGCTTGTCGGGCTAATTTGCTCGACTCGAGCGGATCTTTGGAAACAAGAAGAAGAATCTTACGTTTCTTCTATCGCGTCTCCCCTTTCGGACGCGGCCCTTGTAATGCTTTCATTTCGTTTCTGTTTTCCCCGTTTTCGCCACGTCCCTCGCCAGTGACGCGCCAAGTAACTTTTATTTCGACCAATATCTTATGCATTCCGAAAGCTATATGACGGTTCGACTAATCGTCGCCAAGGGGCAACCTTTCCTTGAAATATTACTCGAGGCTCGAGCGTTCCCCACTTCTCAGCCACGTTTCATTCTCTCTTCCTGCTAGTCGGTGGACCTTCTCGAGCGTTTTTTCGGTCGGTGGTTCGGTATGAAAATGAAATACGCCACCCGAGGGACGAGCGCGACGTCCTTGATCCGACGACGATGAGCAGTATTTTAATCTCGCGACGCGTTCGCGCGAGCACGGGCGTCGGGACGCGCCAATGGAAGCCAGCCCCATGTTTCGGGCGCCAGAAAAATCCGACGAAAAGAAGCGCGCGAACGCAGCATCGAAGATGATGTTCGCCGGCTCGAAAACTGCCGCGACAGCACGCTGAATAATTCACCGCGCAGCTGTAGGTTGCCCTGATGAAATCCCGTGTACTTCCGGCCCCGCGTCGCGCATTAGACTGTCAAGAACACGGCTCAAACAGCGGGGGTAAACATTGAATTACCAATTTCGAGTTGCAGCAGGAGGAACCGATGAATTCTGATGGCATTACCGTATGCCCGTTCGATACAGCGCCGTTCGATTTTCTGATTCCAGAGCAAACAAACTCCTCTCTCGGTCGTGGCAAGATGGGAGAGGCAGGAACGTTATAGTGGAGCGGAGTCTATCGAATTAACATTAGCACGAATTTTGCCTGGCGAATTTCTAATTAAATCTCGCGTTTCCTAGTGCACGCGGGGTGCTGTGTCGCGCCGTACGTGTCGCGGGTGCACGCGCTGCAACCCCTCGACAGGAATTTCATTTTCTCGCGGAGGATACGTTAATACCTTGGCCGTGGTACGGGGGAAATGGAATTGTTAGGCGAACGGAAGCCAGCTTGTTGTTTTGTCGCAAATCGCGGCGGTAATTGTGCAATTTCCTCTTCGCGACCAGGTTGCCGCGGCTTGCCCCTGAAACCCAGGGGGAAACTTGCGGGCTGTCCTTCGTCCTTACCGCAATACGCTTTGGACTCCTTCTTTAAAGCATTCCAACCCCGACGCTCATTCGACTGAACTTTCTAACCCATTTAGCCCAGTCACCGTAACTCGAACAAACATCCCCGTAAAGTCGCGGCCCCTTTCTTATACAGCAATGACTTTAGCTCGGACTAAAGGAAACGAACGAAGAAACTTGCTAACGTTTCCACGAACCAAGGCCGTCTCTGTTGATCGCTTATGGACAGACGCCGAGTCCATCAGCGTCGCTTATCTGGCGTCTAGCGCAGAAACGGCTGGGGCAGAGAGGACTGTAGTGGTCCAGCCAAAGACAGGGAGCAGAGGGGATCGATAGAGAAATAGGAAAGCGTCGGAGCAAAGGGAGAGGCAGAGAGGAGAGGAGGCACCGGTGGCGACGAGAAGCGGGGCGGCTGCGAAAAGACGACGCCGATAAACCGGCGGTAAACCGGCGTCGAGACGTCTCGGCGCCTCTCCCCTTCTCCTCTCTCCTCTCCTCTCCTCTCTGCTTTCATCCCCCGCGTGGCACGGGCGCCCACCCCGTGATTTTCCACCGACGCGCGACAACTTTATCCCGGCGACAATGGACAAAATGAGGCTCGCTTCCCAGGATATTACGTGTTTTTTCCCCCTCATCGCATCGGAGGAATCCTCCAGCTACCGGAAGTTCCTCGCCGAGTTTTTCGATCGACGCTCTAATCCCGACGAGCTTAAAACACGCTCTCGCTTATCCATATGCAAGCGACCCGCTTCTTCCTCCCCGTTTTTCTGCCTTCAACCGACGATCAAGCCCTCCTGGCCTGACTTCTCGTCCCACGAACGACGTCGAGTGACGTTCCTTGGTCGTTCCTCGAATATCTCGCACCAAACGATCCGAGGTGTCTTTGGACGGCGCGCTTTTCCCTCGCGCGATTTCCAGCGACTGGATCGATTCCGCGGAAGAGGGTCGAGTGACGGGCGAAGTCGTCGCCGGGCCGCCACGAGCAAAGAAATCGCACGCCACGGAAATTCTACACCCGCGTAAAACGAGCTTGCAGCGGACGATGGCGACGCCAGACGGGAAATCGACGGAAAACAAACCGGAAGGGTCTCGAAGCCGTCGCGAAACAAGGCCACCGAGATCCATCCTCGAGTTTATTCTTTACCGCGGTATCACGTTCTACTCGCTTCAACGCTCGATAAACAACCACGCGGGGTAAGGATAATATTTGTCGTTCTTGAAAGTCTGCTCGAGCAATTTGGTTCGTAGTGAATTCGAGAAGCTTACCCGAGATCCGTTGTCGAGCTGACTTCCAGCGGGATGGATTCGCGATGGATTTCGTCACTTACAACACAGACATTATAGCGAGAAAGACGCTCGCGGTTCCGAGGCTATAGGTTGACTGACACGTGGGTCATTAAAATGTTCCTCCCTCCTCTCTGAGGCGCAGCCGAGAGCGAGCGATGCCGCACTGTTATGATTACACGCCGCGCCACCGAGGTAGTGCGCGTCGAGCCGAGTAGCCGAGACTCAAGAATATATATGTATCTATTTCACTATTAACCCAACAATATAGACATAATAAAGGCGAAATCGAAATGCGGGCGCCCTACGTGCTCACGAATAATTTGCCAACTGTGACGTACGATAATTCCTTGATTCAGATCCTAGATACCTTATCATTCTAAAAAGTCCTCTGAATTTTATCAACAGACTTTTTGAGAAATCGTTTGATCGGTGGCGAGGCGAACGGCACAGCAACCGAGGTAAAGTTTCCGTTCCTCGGCGAGCCAGGAAACGCGACGTAATTCCGCGGGACGCGCGACGGAGGAGCTTTCGAGTGGAGAAGATTGTGAAGGACTCTTCGGAGGAGAGAGGAGACGGCCCGGCCGCCTCGTTAGAGCAGCGACCACCTCGGGGCATCCTTGCTCCTCGATGCCTGGTGCACTAATTAAATAGAGCAGAGACACGCGGATTTGGCGTTCGGCCGTAACGAAAATCTCGCCCCCGGCGCTGCAAAGTGTCGTCGTGGAAAGAAAGGGTTCAAACGGATATCTCCGGATCTCCATTTAGCCGGGGTTAATTATCGCGCCCTTCTTCCCGGCGATTTTCATCGGTCGTTACCGTTCTTTCTCGCGCATCGGCTAACGAGCCGCTGGTTTTCCGGCCTCCTCGAGTCGTCGTTGCCCCGAGGCTTACTTTCCAAAGGGTGTTTGACTATTTGCTCGCTCCGTCGCGGGAAAAGACTATTAAAACTTTCTGTGCCGCGCATCCGCTCCTCCATACGGTCGCAAATAAAATCCACAGAATTTACTCTCATTCCCGTTTCGCTTGTTCCCGTCCTTTTTACATTCTGTAACCCCACCTCGCCTTCTCGAAAAGCAATGAAAAGTACGGTTTCGCGGTGGAGAGCGAACTTGTTAGGGAATTCATCGTGCCCCAGATGAAATTGCTGGTGGAGCCACGAGGAAAGAATTCCATTAGTCGGGCGAGGGTCGAAACGGGGTTCAATTAACGAAACTAGAAATTCACCGAATCGCGCCATAAACGCGATTATTGCCGGCATTCCGGAGACGACCCGCGTCCTCGATCCTCTCCTCGGAATCCCGGCAAACTTGGCGAAATGGCGGCCGTTGGTTCGGAGGAGCCGCTGCTACGTGATCACAGCTGCGCGAGGCAAACGAGGTCGAACGTGACGGTCGCTCGGCCGAGGTCCCCGCGAAATTAAGAACGCCGAAAGGGAGGTGTTTGGCGTTCGATGGCTTCTTAACACGAGAGCAGAGGGGACGGAAGGGAGAAAGGGTGGAAAGGAGCGCGGAGGTTTGTCGCGAGCCCACCCTCGCTGGGAACAGCAAGCTTCGGCCGAGTGCTTGCGCGTGTAATCGGGGATCTCTCGCGGTGGACGCTGGCTGAGGTCGCTTTATCGGTACAAGACCTCTTGGCGCGGATTTCTTCCACGATTCCCAGCCGAGGGTTTCCTCTCTCGTTAACGCGAGTGCTGGACTCTTCGGCGAGCAGAGACGCCGCTAATGGAGAAGTTCGATGGTCAGGGAGGGACTTGGATTTCGGCGATTGCCTTCGAATAGTTTCTTCCCCCCGGTTAGCCGCGTGACATAGTCCTGCCGTCGAGGGGCTATTCTTTCGTCAACGTGCGACCTCGCCGGAAGAGGAGCTCGAGCGATCGAGATCCTGGAAATAACTGCGGGGGATACGTAACTGTGTTGAAAGTCCAGGCGAGTCTGTCTAAAAATGGAATGGAACTGAGAAGGCAGCGGGCGAGAAAGACATCGCGAATCAGCTGTTTCCCCTGTAGCCTTGGCTTCTTGTCTGGGAAGCGTCGCGTCGGAGACGATCGAACGATTATTTCGAGCAATGGGGTGGAGTGACGGAGCTGGCGAGTGAGAAAATAATTAGACCAACCTGTCGACCCTTCCGTCGTCACCCTTGTTTTTGTTGGAAAGGGCGGAAGCGTTGAACGCACGGAATGGAGGAGTGCAAACGAAGAGGGACACCGAAGCGAGGAAAGAAGAAGTGTCCCGTAAACTGGCCACCGCTCCTGCCCCTTTAATTAATTTCGAGTCGGTTCTTTCTGCGGAAAATTACGCGAGAATTTGTCGCGACGCCGAGAGTAATGCACTCCGCGGAAGAATACTGACCCTTTTTCACTGAATCGGGGCGACGAGTGGGCTTGAAATTAGCTTTAAACGCTGCTGGTCAGTTTGTCGCCGTTCTCCAGAATTCCCGGCGAATCCTGGCAGATTTTCCAGAAGAAATCGCGAAAGTTACCTTGCATTTATCCACAGGAATGATTCGTCGCCTGCCTCTAGCAACTTCTTCTCGATTAATTCGAAATCTTCCCTCTTCTCGATACTTCCATTGAGCCACCAGCAGGCTACGTAGCTCTGCCTCGATCGCGATTTAATTCCGCGGACAGTTTCCAATCGGACGAGTTCGCTCATCCTCGCGTGAGTCTCGCACACGTAATTTCTCTTCGCGTCAACTTGATATACCCCGCGAATGGCGTTATTACACCAGGCCCCCCCAATGATCATCGAGCGATTCCATCGGTCGCTTATCTACGTTACTGATCAGCCAATAAATATCCAATAACGTTTACTAGCGTTTAGACCCAATTTCGATTGAAACCGTTCATCGCCGTACTTAACGTATCAACGCTTTGCACACGTTGCAACAATATTTATATTAATTGCCACCGCTGTTTCGAGTTCAATGAACATCGCGTTTACAGTATACATATACGAGGCGTTTCGTTCCGTGTGCTACATATAGTTCCCGCGAATGTATTTGCCATATCTTCGTTTCACAGAAGAGAAAAGTTTCACGCGCCCTCGTAACGAAGGAAACTCCCTGTACACCTAGGTACACCCAGGCGAATTGATTTTATTAGCACACCTCTTGACCAACCCCGCATCGGAAGGGCTCCCTAGATATAGGATGACCACCAGGCATTCGTAATTTGGTTCCCCTGATTGCTGATATCATTAGCTGCACCATAAACATCCAACGCTGACTCGAGTTTCATAGTTCTATATTGGATCTGTGCGATCCAACTGAACGTGAGATGCAAATGTGGTTCTGTTAGATCAGTGATTCTTGTGACCTCGTTTCTTTGCCACCCCTCTGATACCAAAGCGACCACTTTCGACTGGAAATTTAACCACGTCCATTCGCGTCAGAATTCCGATTAAATTGCAACGGTACTATTGTAAGGAACAAACGATTAAAAGCCTTCGATGCACGACCGAATCCCAGATTCCAGGAAACTCATAGCCAAAGGTGCTGATCGAAATCCTTGGATCACCCTCGCGGAAGGTAAGTAAGAAGTCGTGTAACGCCACGATCCATCAACGGCGATTCATCATAGACGATCCCGCTCGGATGATCCTCGCTTTCATCGGTCATTTCGCCGAGATTTTTTGGGTCGCGACGCGCAAGCAGGGAGGACTCGAGCGACCGAACAGCCAGTCTGGCGACTAAACGCTAAATTATCCAGCTGGTTAATGGCTCGAGCGCTAACCCTCTCGCTCCAGTTCCATCCTCCGAATGTAGTAATACGCGCTGATCTTCGGAGAACATTATGCACCGCAAACTACGTAACTCGTGGAGTAATACGGAGCAGCTGTCGCCAGACCGAATAATTCGTGGCTGGAGTGGAAAGTAAACCGGAAATTTCAGGCACACCCAGACTCGTCGATGGGCAGGTACACTCGAGAGCTCGAATCAATATCGCAGTTAATTAATGTTGCGTGTCAATGAGCTCGGATACTGCACCTCGACGTTGCTCCTGAGGACGTCTGGACGCTAGAACCCGAGAGAGATAGAGAGAGAGAGAGAGAGAGAGAGAGAGGGGAAGCCGAAATCTCGCTCCGGAATAGGGAGGAGAGCCTGGTTACTGCCGAGTCTTTTAATAAAGCAGAGCGACGATTCCCTGAATCTTCAAAAATTTTATACCGAATCCCGACGGTCGGAGGACTTTGAACGGTATTCTGCTCGCGAGGCGGCTATTCGCCGCGGCACGTTCTCCGTTTCAAGTTTCATTAGGAAGGAAACAAAGGTGCAACGATAAACGGTGGTGAAACAATGGGGAGAGATTTAGAAATTCGAAAAAGCGGAAAATCCAGCCACCGCGAAGTTTTCAAAGTCACCGCGGGAGATGGTAGCATGTACAGGGCCACGCACAAAGGCGCCATCGGTTTTTTTTTCCCCCCCACGGTTTTATCGTTCGACCGATGTTTTTTCGTCTCTTTACCTGAGGCACACGTCGATATCAAAGGGCCTCTATTTTCTAGATTACCTTTCCCCGACGGATTCGGGACACCGGGTTACGAATCTTTTTTGGAGTCGGCTGCGCGAATACCTTTGACCAAGACACACGGGGGATTCGATTTTTTAATCAATCGTCGGAGAGGCGGTGAATTAACGAGGAACAAAGGGGAGCTAACCGCGGGGACGGGCGTCCTTGCTTCTCCCCGGGACAAATACTCCAACAATTCTGCTGCACCGAGGTAAAGTATCGAAAACAGATTGCCCTCGTAGGGTGAGCGGTCTCGTAGACAGCTGCCGAGGGTGGCAGGGAAAATTAGGCGATCCGTTGCAGGGATCTCAAGAACGCGAAAGCCCCCAGAGGAATCTCGCGAAGGAACGCGATCTGGTATCGGTTCAATTTTCATTTAACCGTGTTAAATTCGTGTCGCGACACGTGCTACAATTTTCCGATACACTCGCTGCGCTGTACGTTCCCCGGTCTGGCTGTTACACGCGTCTTTTTGTTCGCTCGCCTGGCTGCAGCCTTGTCGGAGAATGTAATAACTCAAAGCCCGCGGGAGCTGGCGGAAGATACACCGAGCGGATACAGATTCCCTCCTGCGACTGGAGAAAACTCGCTGCTCTCGTTACTCACCAGCCTCGATCCGGCGTTGTTTATCGCCGGCTGCGCTCCTAATGTAATATCTTCGTCGGTCTAACGGAGAGAAGGAATCGCTCGTCCCGCGATAAATTGATGCCTGATAGCAGGGCCCTGAAAGCGCGGCAACGGTGGTTCTCGCGGAGGAACATCCACGTCTCCCGCGACTTTGCCTCGACGCTCATCTATCGCGGGCACGTCAATTTCGGTAGACTGATCGCCGAGCGCTGATAATACGCCGGCGAACACTGCACTCCGAATATTATTAAGGTTTGCAGCAACTGTGCACCGGTCGTAATTATCGGTGGGGCCAGGAGTGAATGCCAAGTGACGCAGGTTGCGCAGCTCGCGGTGGCTGGTTTCGGTGAAAACTCGAGTGATGGCATCGCGTCCTGTCGCGTGTGGATTAAGCGACGACTGAAATTCCCTGGCCCGTGACAAATTGGGTCGACGAGGAGACGGCGCGGCCTCGCGCTCCGGAGAACGCGCACGGAGAACGAACGAGGATGAGGATGAATGGGGGAGGGAGGGGGCAGACGGCAAAGACGCATCGCGGGCATTGTCTCGAGGACGATTTTTCCACGAGCGAATAAAGGCAAGGACGCCGATAAAGGGGAAGCGTTCCGCGGGAAACGGAGAAATATTAACGGTAGCACTCCCGATATTAAAGGTCCTGCGAGAGAGATCGGCTGCGATTTGTTCGAATGAAACGCTGCAACAAACTATTTTCCATGTAACGATCGGCTCGTTTCTCTCGTCCCTTATCTCCGTTCTCCATCTACGGAAATCGCTCCGCCGAATTCTTAACGGATGAAACGAGAGGAGCACCGGGATGGAGAAGCAGCGCCATTAGTGAGTCCCGATTTCAAAAGAATCGCAAGGGGCGCTCGTGTTGCACATCTTGGCTGACTCGTTACTGCTCGCGACATCGAACACCGGTGCGCGTCGGGACTCGCTGCAAGCACCGAGGGCCCATTGTGCCACGGGCAACATCTCCTACAGTTAAATTCACTCTTTCGTATAGGTTCATAACGCGAGCGAGTACAAAAGAGTGGCTTCAGAGCGACAGGTCCAGCGCGTACTTTACGAGCAGGAGCCAACCGGTCGCGCGGCGAGACAATACCGTAACGAGCGACTTGATACCGAAAACTACGGACTACTCTGAAGGGGAGAAGAGCGTAGAATACCTCGGAAAATGCGCTTCCACCGCCGCACTAAGAAACTTCCGCGTCGCACTCGAGCTTCCGTAATTTCCCGTAACTCAGCTTTTATCGTTTTCTTTCTACGCCGAACGAATATGCGCAGCGGAAGCGCAGCCGAGCAAAGTTTTTAATTACGTACGGACCGCCGCTCGGGAAACGAAAGTTTCGAGCACGCCGGCTTCTTAATTGTGAACAACGATTCGGCGCAGCACCGTCGAAACTGTTCCCTAAAACACACAGCCGAGTGTGGGAAATTTCAGAGTGCTGCTCTGTCGCGATTATCACGATTTTAGCTGTGGTTCTACTCTCCCTATTGTAAAGCATGCTTGGGAGGGCAACGTTTGCTTTGGAATCGAGCTCCGAAGGAGATTCACCAGGCCCATACCTTTCTCAGTCCCGTTGCTCCGCCTTCCAGTGGGAAATTCGTACTCCGCACGGGGGTTGGTGGTTATTCTCCTCGTGGCCGATGCCATTTTCGCGGCGCGGGATCCTCGCGTGTTCGGCGTGGCGTGTTCTCCGGCGAACGAAAACTCCTAGCTACGCGAAAGTTGCTCTCAGCCACTGGAGAATGCGCTTCCGGCTCCGCGAGCTACACGCTGGAAATCGTGGGCTGAAGGAAGTCGGGGCAATTACGGATCGCAGCCACGGAGTGGCGTTATTCCGCGGGAATAGAGTAACCCAGCGCTGGCGCGTGCTCGCTCGCCGACGCCGAAAGTAGAATAATTCCTCGGCATCTGCCGGGCCGTTCGGTTATTTTAAATTCCGGTCCCGTTCGACGCATCCGCCGCGCCGCGATCCCATTACGCGGAGCGCACCCCATCGCGAGGCAAGTCTCGGCTCCGAGCCCCGAAGCGTCTCGCCGCGGCGGATCGGTGGATTCCAGCCCCGTACCCGATCGCTCTCGCGTCTCTGATTTTTCACAGAGCCCTCCATTAACGAGGAAAACCGACACCGCGATAGAAAATTCGCGTCAAAGCCAGTTACCTGCGTTTGAAAAGCACGGCGGCAGGCATTCCGCGAAAACATTTTTCCTCGTGAAAAATATTTACCCCGACCCCCCCCCCCCCCTGCACACCCCTGCGTTGCGCCCGAATAATTTCAGTTCGTTTCCGAGAGGATACATTGTGCCGGGGCCAGAATTACGGATGAACCGGTGCAAAACATTGAATTCTAGGTTTTCGGTTAATCGTGGAGCTGGAGGGGGCGCCGCGCGCACAAAGAAACGCGTTGGAAATATTCCAGCCGGGCATATTTTCCCGAAACCTGCTGGAACATCATCATCGACGCGGCTCGGTTATTGATTCGCCGTATACTTTGCACGGCGGGGCCTCCGCAAGCCCGCGATACACTCGTCTACCGTCTGCCGTGCATCGGGAGGATGCACTGATTCAGCGCTCCGACGAGGGTAAACCGAAGACGAGTACACGTTTCGTTCGGTCGATATCGCCTTAGTTTCAACCGAGTTACCGGCACAATACCGCGGCACGGGCAATCCGTTGGAGCTAGAAATTTTCCAGGAATGATTGTGTTGATACACGACTTGGGGGAAAATGGGCCAGGCCGCGGCTGTTTCTGCATCGAGGATGGCATTAGGCAGGGGATGCATGGAGCAACGATTCGCTGGGAAGAAAACACGTAGCTGTCACTCGATCGATACTGCTCTCCAACTCCTCTCTGTTATAGAGCCGGCATTGTTCGCCTCCCTGCCCCCCCCCCCCCTATTCTTTTCGACAAAACCGCTCGGCGGTTTCCAAGAGGAGCACGGTACCCTTACTACAGGGTCTCCGTCGTCTGGAGACAGACAGGCAACGCGTTGTTCGCCTGTCGCGTGTCGCGGGGAAGACGAAGCCGTGCGACTATCGCTGACAGTCGTGTCAAAGGCGTTATCCGCCGTGAAACCAAGTCTCCGATAACGAAGACTGAAAAGAGTTACGAGCGTGGTTGCTGACGATTCTAATGGGGGTCGTCGACGAACTAATAATAGAGGGGATCGATACCCGGTGGTAGTCGAAGTCACGGCATCTCCCTTCGCCCCTGGTCGCTGGGCTTCCTCTCTCTCTCTCTCTCTCTCTCTCTCTCTCTCTCTCTCTCTCTCTCTCTCTCTCTCTCTCTCTCTCTCTCTCTCTCTCTCTCTCTCTCTCTCTCTCTCTCTCTCTGTTCAACTGGCACCACTGTAGTTTTGCTGGTAACCAGGGATCCCCAACCGGCCGATCGAATCCACGAATCTCCAAATAATTCCAGGGGGTCAGTGATCACTTAGAATCGCGGTTCCATCGACCATCAAAGCCTACCTTTCGATACGTAGCAGTCCCTCCCTTTCCTCGCGCAATCCCAAACAGCATTCGAGAGCCACCCGACTGGTGGATCTCGACGAGCCGTCAGCCTCATTATTGACTCGTACTACCGGCGCGGACGACTCCAGCCCACGGAATACCCTCGTGTACTTTGCAACTGTGTCGCCGACGAGGCCCCTCGAACGGGCGACTTTTACTCGCATTTGCGAGCAGTCAAACGTCACGAGCGATGAGACATCCGAGCAGAAGGCTGTCAGAACGGCTGACAGTCACTGGCGCGGATTTCCGCCAAGTAGACCGAGACAGGCCTTTAGCAGGCTCTGGGAATAAACGAACGAGACGTTAAAATATTCAACGCGAGCCAACCGCGGTGCCTCCTCTTTCTCTACCGTTCCACACAGCAGGCTAGCTTTGCATCGGGAAAGCCGATTGAGAGTCCTTCCCTGCGCGCGCTTCGATCGTCTCCTCGCGGGGAAAGCGGCAGATCCCGTGAACTAGAAAATCCCTCAACGATCCGGTATCCACAGAAATAGAGGTGTTGATTGTTAAACGTAGCCGTCGCGTGTTTCCAGCGAAACCGAGTTACCCCGCGATTCGCTTTGCCCACCCACCGGCGAATGCCCTTCCATTTCGCTGGGTCCCGGCGAACTTTCTAACGTCGTTAGAGCGCAGGAATTTCCGTTGCCGTGAAATGTCCCGCCGTTCGGCACTGGCCGGGCCTGAGATTTTCAAGAGCGCAGTCGCTGCTACGTGCCCCTCGCGCAGCGGAGAGAACGCGGTAACTTAGTTGCCGGCTCGACCGTAAATAATATTTCCCAAAGTGGCTGGAAATTCCAAAGTTCCGCAGTTTCCTATATCAGGCCACGGCGATCGTAATAAACGAGTGGAGTTCGCCGACACTTTCGCCCGAGGAAATGGACTTAAACAGGGGGTGGACGCGGTTCGGCTCGCCCCCCCAACCCCCGAAGCCCCTGAAAACCGGGCAGAATTCCGAAAGCGGTTTCTTGCCTAGTCACGCGTGTTACACTTTATAGCCCGTATCTCCGACTAATCTCGCTGGAGCGTCCAGCTTTCACGCGGCCCTGACGAGGGTGCAGCCGCTGGTCGGAGGAGGCAATAAAAAATTTTAATCCCCGACAGATGAAGCGTCCACTGCCGTGGATTGCTATATTGCAATCGAGGGTGGCCTAGACCAGAGCTATATTTTACAAATCTGTTTGTTATAAACTCCGCTCTCTCTTGCTGCGCCCCGAAACAAGTGAAACCCGCCGACAGTTTATTAGAAGCAGTATCAAGCGTTGCTTGTACCGAGTTTTCAGTAACATCGAAGCCGGGAACGTGTAACTGTGCCGAGGGGAGAAAGAATGCCCGGTCGTAATTGCAAACGCGAACGCACCGCGCCAACTCGCCCCGTACTCGTGTACGCAGACACGAGGCGGCGCGAAGAAAAGAGCAGCCGAGTCGACTTCGGCCGGGAATTAATGAATGCCCTGCTCTTTTATCCTTACCCGTGACCCGCTCCATAATTTTCCCGGCTTCTAGCCCAGGGAATCCAAAATCGGATGAAAATCTCCGCTGCTGCCGATGGAAAAAGAGCGGCCAGGCTCCGCGGAGCGTTCCAACGCCGCACGGCCCGAGACACGATTTCCCCGGAAGCTTAAGCGAGCTTTATTAACGACTCACCCGGCGAAATTGTTTTCCCTCTCACGGCCAAGCGGCTCGTATTTATCGAACGCGCAATTAGCGAGCCAGGGGCGCAAAGACCGTCCAAGATATTAATCCCTCGCCGGTGGATTACGCAGGGAGGGCGTTGCAGCGAGACTGCATCGTCGAGAGCTTTACAGCCAAAGCAGCTGGCGACTGCGTAAGGCCGGTCCTCGACTACTTTGGCCGACTCGATTGGTCTTCGAGTCGTAAACCGCGCAATCACGAGTCCCTACGGACTCCAAGCTCAACAGTTGCTCGATAATTGCGTTTCGAGCGATGTCCCCCCCTCGCGGTCGAACTTTAATCGATGACGCTAAAAAATCACCGTCTCGTTAATCCGCCAAGACGAATGGGGGACAAGGATCAGCGATGCGTTTGATCGTTCGCTGCCAATTACCATAGAGTTCACTGAAATTACGTAATCAGGGCTTACGCCACTGGGCGGACAGGAAATTACAATTAGGGCGCAGAGTTACAATTAGCCCGCAGCGATCGCGTCCAGTTAAATAAATAGACTGTTAATGTCGCGCGGGGATTAGTGGATCACCAACCTATGGCCCGACGATAGACCTCGATAAATTGGCTGTAATGTTACCTCTGCTAATACCATTTCCCCATAACCGTATACCGAACCTACCTTTTTTCTTTTTCTTTTTTAATTCCGACTGGCGAATCGCTAAAATCATTGAGGTACATCGTTTCGTTAATGCACCGGGGGAATTGAAACTCGACCGTGGTTGCCCGCGAACGAAACGTTAGCAGAATGTTGCGCGGGAAGCCAGACCGCGCAGCATGCTATCTTGTATGCAAATACTGGCTTCATAACCGTAAAACGTCTAGTGTACAGAGTCGTTTCAGTTTCGAGGTAAGCAATTCTCGGGGCCAGTAAACTTGAAATATCGTCGACAGAAGAAAACGGAGTAAATTAGAAATAGAGGCGTAGGGAGACAGAGAAGGTGATCTATCTGGATCAGTGATAGGCGTGCGAGCAACAATCGCGTGATTGCGATGATAGGAAATGCGGGAGGGTCTGTCACAGAAACGTGCGGGCGCTGGTTCCCCTTTGGATCGCTCGCATGCCAGATACTAGCTATCTAGATCGTCGGGAGATTCCTCATCCCCTAGCTCAGCTTTCAGGGTGTCCGTCGCCCGCGCGAGTAACAATTCCCGGATACTTTGCATTGGTCTCCGAAAGGCGGGTAGAATGAAGATACGTATCGATGACTGTCTAGGTACCCAAAAAACCCCGAGTACCCCGTCGCGACCCCTCAGCCGTTTGCCAGTTTTCCTTGGCAGCGGGCGAGCGGACTCGCACATAGCGCGTGACAAATCGCGGCGACTCATCGAGCTGAGTGGCAGCATGCGGAGAGATCGCTTCCAGGCGCGCATCGCGCGAATGGATCGGCTCGGGGGAGCCGAGAAATGGGGCAAGACGAGGGGAAGCTTGTCCAGGGACAGGATTCAGGGACGGAATTCCACTCGACTGCGACGATAGGGACGACCATCGAACGGCTGCACGGAAGAAGCGAGAAGGAGACGCGGGGAAACGAAGCGTTCCGGAGCTCCCATCGAGGACGACGCGAAGAGGATGTTGTAAGCGGAGTGTTTCGTCGTATCGTTGCCGAGAAGCAGCGTGTCCCGGCAGGATCTCTCTGAATCTCCTCGTTGCGGCCAGAAAAGAGATGTTCGCGGAGTGCTTGAATCTTCCAACAAGATTAGAGAGATTAGTAAGAGGAAAGCAACGTGGAAGTCGCTCGTAGGTTGGAAACGTGTGACCGAAGGCGGGGAAGCGAGGAGAAAAGTTCCGCCTTAACCAATCCAGATATTCGTATCGCCTTCTCCCAGCATCCGGGAAACCGTTTACATTCTAAAGGCGCGTTAGGAAATGTATCTGAAATTCCCAGCAAAGTTCCCCGAGCGCCGTATCGAAAGGAAGGCGGTAACTGTATCGAGGCGGAGGCGATAAAAAGCAAACGCCCCGTCGCGTCAAGTGTACCGGCAAAACAGAGAGAATGGGAGAAGGACGGGCAGAAGTGCCAGATGGAATAAAAAAGATTCGAGCAAACGATTCCGGGACGGAATCGGCATCGGCGCCGGCGAGAAGCGTCCTTGGAGAAATGGGAACGAGACGTAAGCAGACAACGCGCGTCCCATAATAGCGCCGCATTGGAATCTCTCATTTCCAGATCTCTAGTCCAAGACTGAGGGAAAGTGGTCGGGGAAAATCGTGCGTCTGCGTGGAGGAGATCGAATCGTCCGCGTCTAAAGTAGGTACGAGAAACGTCGAGGGACCGGGGTTTCTTCGACGGAGAATTACTTAGACACGGGCCACGGCAAACAGGGATTTACCGTAACGAACAAATTACTGTAATCAGCATCGGATTCTAATGGATAATTGGCCTCGTTACCAGGCTTGGTTTTCGAACAACTCCTCCTTGCCTCTACAGCCCCTCTTTCCGGGAAGCTTTCGGAACTCCGTGGAAAGGCTGGCAGCGGATTGGGCGGGCTTCCGTAGCGCGGAAGAAAACCGAAGAGTCTTAGTCTTCGTTAAAGATAGGGCTTGAAATTAGACCGTAAAAGTGGAAGGAGTAGGTGGTAGATAACAGAGCCATCGTTATTCACTAGCGGAGAAGGCGAAGAAGGTACGCGCGCGCCTTGGTTTCGCGCTGCAACGACGCGGCGGACGATTAAATCCCTCGCGCTTAACAGGGATAACTGGGAAGGGTAGCGATAAATTATTGTCGCGGTCGGACCTGATCGCGGATCGACCGCCTCCCTTCAATAACCAAAGATTTAACGAGGTGCGCGGGATGACGTTTCGTATAGGGATTCAGATAGGAAGTTAACCAAAAGGGCCAAACTTTCGAAGGCTGTGAATCTTTCGCGGGAATTCGCCGGCTGCCATTTTCGTTCCGTTCAAAGGATCGGGACCAACCGCGTTAGGGACGTTCCGATGTGAGAACTTAACCACGGACGAGACTAGATTCAGAAGCGATTCCCGCAATTTGTAATAGCTGTTGCGGAAGTTTAACGACCAACCGATTAAGCTGGCCAACTGCTCCTCGATCGAACACCCGTTAACGTCCGGGCTAACTCGCAGCAGTTCCCATCGAGCGTCGATTTGCTACGGCGAAAGGTACGACGAGGGATTCTTCCCGAAGCGGAGAACACATTTTCCGCGCGTTTACTCGGCCGTAGCCACTCCCCAGACAGCCGCGTGTCATCTGGAGAGGAGCATTCCCTCGGGCCGAGGCGAAAGACGAGACAGCAAGACGAGCCCTTGTTAAAGTTCAATTAGCCGACGCCGAACGGCAGGAGGACTCGCGCCGCGGCTGATAACGAAGGAGGGGGGTGGCGGGATATTCCTGGGAATCAGGGGATTTTCCTTGCTGGAGAAGGCTCTTCTCCGCGGAGGATTAATCGTCCTCCCGCGGGAAGGTAACGAGCAGAAGAGGAGGCGAAAAAAATTGCCGACGAGGATGAAGGGGACTTTAGAGAATTAAAGTTCCGTTCGCCGCTGGAATCCCAGTGTTCTCTCAATAGTGGCGATTAAAAGCGAAACGAGAATGGGCCGGATAATGTCGCGAGACGAGGCCGTTCGCGATTCCATCCCGGGGAAGATGTCGAAAACGTGGAAAGATATTCGCGAAGATACTCGTCGACGTATATACTCGCTCGCGAAAGTGGCCCGGAGGAAAATTCTACCGGTACAACTATCCGGTAATAAATTTTCAGTAGAAAGAATTGCGAAGGAGGAAGAGGGGGCGATTGTACGTATTCTATTTAGACGTAATTCGTGGCTCGAAAGAGGAACCGGCTATTCTCCAACAATGAACCGCGCTCGGCTCGGGAACGTAACGAATCGTTCTCCCTGGTTCTCGGCGAAAATCTCCAAGTTCGCGGGACCCGGCGAGCGGCGCGAGCGAATTATCATTCTGAACGGCGGTTTAATTCGCTGCGACGAGCCGAAGAGCCGACGAGGCACCGGCTACCTCTGTTTATGAATTACCCACGGGATTTCTTTCGCCAGCGAGTGCTCCGCCCTCCATCCCCGTGCTCGCGTGCCGCGAATTCAGAGCAGCTATTCACGGGAACGCGGGGCTAAGGTACCTACTTCGTAAACGGTGAATGCTTTCGTCGGCTTCTTTGTTTACAGTTATTAGCGAGAGAACGGCCAGGATCGTTAAAGTTCCCCGGGGGGAAAGCTCGAGCTTGCTCGCACGAGACGATGCCCCGCTCGATTATTCTCCTTTCGCTTTGTTCCTCTGCGCGAGTATCGGCGTCGCGTGGAAGCGAGCGTCGGATTTCGGGGCCGATCGACGCAATTCGCGCCCTCTTCTGCCTAACCGAATCGGGGGACCAAGTGCCTCGCGATCGCGGAGGCTGTGCAGGTGAAAACGAAATGAACCCCGCGATGTTTTAGTCGCACGCGTAGCCAGGGCTCGTCGGATTGCCAGTGGCGACAGGGGAAGAAGGAGGCAGCGAGGCTCGTTAAAGGGGTCGTTATCATCAGCTGCGATTACCGGTGGAAGTTTTGCCGAGGCGCCGATATTAATATCGGCCGAAGGCCAACCTTTCAATTAAGCAACCGCAGTTTAATATTGCCGCGAGCACGATTTCACCGGATTCGTAAGTCGACACACCGCGAGCTCCTCGTTACCAAGTCATTAAGGCTACCTGGAAACTTCCGAGTAAGATATCGCCGGCCTCGGCTATCAGAGATGAAAGTATTTCGCCCGGGTCGCCGGAACGGCCGATAATTTCGCCGGAATTAATGGGCCTTATCATTAAGGCTGGGCCGCGTTTTAATCGCCTCCAAGCGACTATCTCGTCCGGATGTACGTATGAAAATGTTTACGAGCGGAGTCGAGAGCTACCCCCCGGAGTACCAGTTAAATACTCTGGATAATAATTACGTACAAACGTGACCAAACTGCGCGTAATCGTCCAGGAAAGGCTGCGGAGGATCCGCCGAGGAGATCAACGGGACGCGACGTATTATATTCGCAAGGTTGCGCAGTGTAGTAACAGGATCAGGAAGGCTGACTTTACTATATCAGTCTAGGGCAGAGGAAAGTTTCTAATCCTACTATAGCTGGTATAGCTGGAGGTATTCGGAATCGAGTAACGCTGAGGGTCGACGGGCTCGTTTACCTTGAGTAAAATGTCCCGTAAGTGCCCTATAAAGCTGTAACGCGATTCAAAAGGTTACTCGTTAACGACTCGGGCAAGTATTACGATAGGGAGTCACGAAGGTCTAAGAGGGAACGCGTTATCAGTCGACTGCATCATCTTGTAATAAGTGAAGCTGTTCCGCCGCCGCTCAGCCCTGAAATCTTCTGTCGGTACATCAAAGAGGAATCGAAATTAGCCGCAGCGTTTCAGGCCTCCGATCGATACCGCCTCCACTGCATCCAACCCACCCCCGCCGTCCAACGTTCCCAACGATTCTCGATCAGAGAATCCCCGGGTGTAGGGCTGCGATCGCCGATTGCCGAATCGCCCGCGTTATTCGCAAATTTCCCCGAAGAACATCGTAGAAAGTTGGGCGCGGAGGTTCTTGAAAATTTGACAGATGAAGCCATAGGGTACGTTCCTCAGACCTCGGGTATGCGGAGGCGGGACTGAAATTTACATGGAGGTAACGGGGAGGGGGGCGGGACCCCCATCGCTGTAACTCAACGTCACGTTTCATCGCGGTCGAACGATGATAAGGGGAACGTTCCTCATCCGCGGGGAATCTACGAGACCGGAAAGTGGCGTCTCGGAAGCCAGCAAGAGACCGCTGTGGCTCCTAGGTAATGACGGGCGTCGAAGTTTCATTGGGCTGAGTGCTCCTCGACGATGCCGAAGGAAATTTTGCGAGCCCGTCCCTCTTCTCGACGTGTCGCCTTCCCCCGAATCGATCGTGTCGTCTATTTCCCTTTTAAACACGCGACGGTCAACAGGATCCACGCAGGATCTGGATTTCGGTGCCCGTTTAGTTGGAGGAACGGGAATCTCAAGTACTCTGTACATATTATAATTCCCATCGAGTTTGCTCGAGAGGAACGCAGACGTTTGCTCGACAATCGCCGGAATCTCGATGATTTCGGGCTAACGAAATTTATTTAGCCCGATGCGAGGCGTGTGTGCGAACGGTAGCGGATAAACGAGCGACGAAATGCCGGAATACAGACGACCGAGGAGAAGAGAATCGCGCGGAAAGTCAATAGCGGCGCTGAAATAAATAAGACGTTCCCGGAGGGCGGCTCTGCCTCTCCTTATCTTTCACCTCTTTTTACGACGGCCAAGTTTTACTACGGAAAATACATGAGCAGCGTGGCCTGCGGGCAAATATTTGTCGAGTTATTTCACCGGAGAAGGATGCACTGGCTGGCGGATGCGAAGCGTGCGAGGCGGGAATAGAAACGGCGGACCGGGGAGGTTTGGTGAATCGTGGAAATCTGCGCCGGCCGTTTTGCTTTCGAACAAAGGGGAACAATTTTTGGAACGAATCTCCTCCTTATAGAAAACCGTGCGCCATCGGTAACAAAGGTGTTCCGCAAAATCGATTCTCGATAAATTCAGCGAGGCCGAGCCCCAAATATAGACCAATCGAGTCGAGCCGAGCCAAAAGCAAACGATAGCCGAAGGGAAGCTTGGCCCCTCCCGGATGCAAACGAATAAATGCAGCCGAAAGTTCTCCCCGGCGAAAGTTCCTATTTTCGCCTACATTTCCAGGACACTTTACGCCAGCCTGGAAACGGAGGAAGCCAAGATTGCCAATCACAGTTGCTAGGGCATTCGCGCGGCAGGATCGCGTTTAATAATTGGAACAGTTTTGCCCCGAGCGAAATGTCGGCGTCGACCGCGCGCAAAACCAGCCGAACAGATCCAGAGCTTCTTTGTTTTTCCTTAATATCCTCCGCGCGATCCGCCAGACTACGTCGATGTTCGATCGAAACCGATGGAGTTTAAAGTTGCCACGAGCTGTGTACACTCGCTGTTTCACGGAGGCACTGTCTCGTGCTTCCATGTCGCCTGGAATCCTATCTCGAGTAATGAAACGCTTCGCGTTATCGACGTCCCCGGATCGATTATCAATCGGCCAGAGTAGAACGTTTGCTTTCAGTTTCCAAAGCTCCCGGGAAGTTCCGAAAACGGATCTTTAGAGGGGAATGATGCCGGGGGACCGGGAAAAATCTTCCGAGCCAACCGCCAGGCTGGATCTGTTGGAAAACGGTCGCAGGACATTCTTTCTCTACGATCGATAGAGAAGACGAGCCTTTGAACAGCGTCACCTTTCAGCAACGGAGCCTTTGCCGTGGAAAGATCGGCGAGCAGGTAGTGTGGGAAACGACCGGAATGAAAAAGATCCGACCCGACGCAGAAACCGACCCGGCCATCCTCAAACGCCGCGAGTTTGGTGTGGTTTCGATCGAACACAGCCCGCCACTGGTTCCTGGCACTCCCGGATATAGATATGTTCAGAGTGGATCGCTTTGCCTTCCGCTGGCTGAATTATTCCCTCCTCGCGGTATCAGCTTTCGCGTTTGGCTGCGCCACCGCGCGAAGTTTAGTCTCCCGAGGATCGAATTCTGCGGTATAACAATAAACCTACACGTACGAAGGATAAAGGGAAGGGAGGGCAATAAAATTCTGGACGTTTACGGTAGCGCTTACCCGCAGCTTATCGATTTCTAATCTATCAGGCCCGTCTCTGCGGTTTGAATTCACGTTCAAAGGCTGTGCAAGGTACACAGGCGAGCCTGCGGATTCCCAAGTGCCTGACGCATGCCATTGTGGAGGTGAAGGAACCACGAGAAGCTAACCGTAGGACAGGAGAAGCTGGATCGACTTGTGCGGACGCGTTTGCATGCGCCGCAATAATGGCCGAGTCACACTACTGACCTACTCTGTGCAACCTATCTGCTCTCTATATTGCAGTATATTCTACCGGGGTTACAAGCGGCAGATGCCTCGCGTTCCCTCCGTATCCCTGAATGGAGGGTGTCCTTAAATCTTCGCTGGTTTCCTTCCTTTTTCGTTCTCATGGAAACAGAGGAAGCCCGAAATGGATTCCACGGTCGAACAGCCCGGCCGCCATTAGGCACGAGAGCGTATATTTTCGTGGAAATACGCGGCGGGCCTGTGTTTGCCTAAAATTATTCTTTTCCGCTCCATTACTCGAGCACGCGGGAGGGGAGGGAGAGGGGGGGTGTGTTTCGCGTGAAAAGCCAGTGGAAAAGGAGAGCCGGGTGAAAGGAGGGAGCACGCGCAGGAAACGAAACGAAAGGGGAGGAACGCTGTGTTGATTTGACAAACGACTGACAGCTGCCGAAAAAAGAGCACGATCGAATCATCCATCAAGCCGGGTCGATGGTTCTTGAGAAAATTACGCGCTGCCGGGATCGGTCGTACAACGAGTCGTCGCGATATTCCGAAATGTCCGAGCTAATCTAGCGCGACAGAATTTTTTGAAAATAGCACGAGGGCAGACCCTCCGGCGATATGATTAATTAGCATCAGCCTGGAAATTCACGTTCCGGTTCCTTTTTTTCGCCAGCGTTCCCAAACGATCCAAAAAAATAAAAGGGACCCGATGTCGCGAGCAGTTCTAATTTCTGCGGTGGCCCGATTGCCCCAGCTAAAAAATTAATGAACTTTGAAACGCCAATACACGCGCGCACAGATGCGCACACATTCGAGAGGCGGATACCTAGATTGCCCATTAACCTTTGATACCCACACGATGCGTTGGTCCCTTCGCTTTGGTAACTCGTTTAACGATCTAACCGCTCTCGTCGGCATTTATTATCTCCATTAGCGATCGCGCGCGAGAATAATTACTTTGACGGTCCCAACGTACTCTCGGATCCGTGAAATTAACGCGCTCTCAGACACCCGCAACGATCGTAGTTTTTATCGTGGAAGCTCGGTGTCTTTATTATCGAACACGGTCTTCCGAAGGGGGCGCCCCAATCGCGACTCGCTCATTAGTCCAAAATTTCTCCGTCTACTTAAAATTGCCGTTGATTTCGAGGAAAAGGGATTAAAGGGCTTGTTTCCGCGCGCTGCACACGCGACTCGTTTACTCTGATTGGATTCGAGGTGGACGGCGCGCGGCTGCTGCGTCAAACGATAAGGGACGTCCGTCCTCGTCTCTCGAGGCCCTTTCTATGCGGAAATCGTATTGGACCCGGCGCAAAAGTACATCAAACAAGCACGGTACGGCTGGAACGTTGCGGGCCACTCGATCATCCCACAGAAACGATTTCCTTGGATCCCATAGGAAACTGTGCAATAACACGAGCAACGTCCAGCCAGCTGTTTTTTATGGCCGTGGCATTTGGAGGCACAATAACGCGTTGAGGAAAAGTATTTGTCTCCGCGGACACAGCTCCTCCAAGCTCTCGCGCTGGGAATCGACATTCAAAAGCGGAGCTGGAGAATCGATCAATCCTTTCAATACTGAATCGCTTCTTTCAACGACCGTCCGGGGCTAGGGGTGGTTCTATATCGGCGTAGAATTTTCTCGAACCTGAACGGCCAAGCAAATACCTTGATTCGCTCTGCGTACACGAAGCCGGAACAATTAAACTGCCCCTCGAGATATACGATTTAAAGTGAAGATCCACCTACTAACTTCGTCCAACCGCGGTCGAAACTGTGAGCAGCGCAATAAATACACGATATAATCCCGGCCGCCTGAAATGGAGCGTGCTTGAAAGCAGTGTCCAGCCGTCGTGCTCCGCAAGCTCTTTAGCGGAGTGACCCGTCTGGCTCGGAACAATGTAGCACCTGTCATGTACCGAATATTTGTTCTGGCGACCGGAGTACACCCGTATCCGAAACTTCGTTACGTGCCGCGGGTGTAGACGGTGGAACTTTCCAACTACCGCGCGGCGACAGATGGGGAACCCGTACGCGGTCAAAGTCCTGTCAAAATTTTTCTTCAACGTAAACGCCGTTACCCCCGAAAGATTTTCTAGGGACAGGATCATAAACCACAGCCTGTTCTGAATAATTTCCCCGTTACTGGGCAGCACGTAGCCAGCCAAGTCCTATCCGGATCGATACTGAGTTCCCTGCATCGATAGATCGAACATACCCTAATCTTCGTAGATCCGATTTACCTTTCTGCGAAGCCTGCTTGCTCCAAGCAGCCACGACGACTCCTCCATTCAAGCTCCCGAGCGCGGAGGCTCGGACTACCGCGCGGTTAATTAGCAATTATTCCGCGGCCGCGGCTTTCCGTCCCTAATCGAGTACCAAACAGGCGATTTCGCCTCGATTCGACGCACTTAAACGCAGCCGGACGCGACTGCGGGACGATCCATTCACGAGTTATCGGGCCGCCGACCAGAAACCGCTGGCGCTGACAGATGTTGCGCGCACTTGTGCGCTGCCGGGCTCGACGAAGCGCTACCTTAAGCCCACACTTTGTAGCAAGTGACCCGAGGAGTGTCGCGTCGATGCCTAACTACCACCTTATCCCCCCGCGGCTCGCATAAACGTACCTACGACAATACGGCAACACTATGCGCAGTGGATCGCGATTAATGCCCCCCCAGGAAAGCTCGACTTTCGACCACGAAAAGGTCGAGGAGCACCCTTGGGAAGCCGACCGACCAACGGAGCCCAATCAACTCGTAAAAATATCTTCATGAGAATTTACGAGTTTTTCCAAGGGCTCGCCGTAAAAGGGATAGGCCTTGGGCGGAGGAACACTGAAAGATGTAAGAAATACGAGGTCTCTGCGGTGCAGTACACGGTGTATCTCGCTTGACAAGTAGGCGCAGTTCCACGAGTATCTCTTCATTTGTACCGTTCCTATGTTTACTCGGTCACAAATCCAGCGGAACGTTAACGACGCAGTTACAGTAGTAGAGACCTTGCGCTGGCCAGGCAGCGTAGCGTGTGCGCCGAAACTGATGCCAGCTGGTACGTGGGGGATTCTGGCTTTCGGGAACATTGTCGGGGTGTCTGGCACCGCACAAGCAACGGCAAAAAAATTTAACATAATGGCGGACGGGGACAGCGAAGTGTTTGATACAATTACGTGGGTAACAAAATCTGCGAGGAGCTTTTGGGAGCGCGGTCGCAGGGGCCGTAGACCGGCGACGCTAAAAGCTCGAAACGTTGAAAGCGGATCGCCCGATTTCAGCCCTCGACGGCGAGTGCAGGCCGCCCCCCGTTTAATTAAGCGAGCCACGAGGAGCTTTTATTACGAATTAGCCGTGCACGGGCCGCTTCATTGATCGCGAGAGTGGTCAGTCGCGTTCATGGACGACGGGCTCGTCCTTCCTGGACGAAAATTGCCGGCCGCAGCTTTATTCTCCGGTCGTGGACGAGAAACGGCGCGCCCGAATACCTCGGCGACGATGGAACGGCCAAGCAAAACAGAAAAGGCGATTACGCGCGTCGAATGTGTGCCACAGCTGCCGGGGCATTCGCCCTTCTCCACTTTTTTTTTTTAACCCTTTATTCCGTCCCTCTCTCACGGTATCGCGGCGCCAGCAAATTGCACGGCAATTTCCGGATTGTGAAATCCACTGTTTGCGAGCCACCCTTCCGCGGCCAGTGAAAGAAACGCGAGCCGCTTTAACGAATTCTGGGCAAGCCTAGGGTAAAAGCATTCTGCCTGCACCCGTTAGATCCTCCATTAGAGCAGACGCATGGCGCTCCTCGCCCGATCGTTGCTCACGTTCTGGGGAGAGCGAGTCCTTCGAGAAAGGAAATGGTAGGAAAGGAGTTACAGGTTTGCTCCGTGATGATGCGGAATACGCGAGGCAAGATAACAGTGCACGCTGAACCACGAAATTTGATCGTTAATAGAAAATAACCGGTGCGCGGGCTCTCTCATCGAGCGGGGCACAAAAGACGATGCTCGAGGCGTTCCTCTATCTCTGATCAGAAAGGGGATACCTACCGATGCTTGCCGGCATGAAATACGAACGACAATCCGAGGCGGGCCAGCGTTGCACTGAAAATTCATTAGAAGGCACGCGAGAGAATCTGGAACGAGGGTCGGCATCGCAACAAATCGATTCTTCCAATTACAGTTGGAATCGACCGGACCTATTTCCCGACCCGTTTTCTCTTTCGGCCGTCCCCCACCCCCGACCCCCACTCCGCGCCCGCGACCTATACATTTATCTGTCCGCTCGACCGTTTGCCACTGTATCTCCCTATTTATCTTTGCCGCTCGCTGCTTTCGGATGCTCCCCTTCGTGCCAGCCTCGCGCGAGCTTTTCTGCCTCGGGAGACAAACACCCCGATCCGCGGATAATACGAGCTGGCAGGCCAGCGAGTAATTAATAGCCGGGGATACAATCGAGGAGGAAGACGGAGCTCTGCCACGTTTGCCGGAGCAGCCCCCTAGCAGGGGCGAGATGTGACTTTGTCACCGTTTAATGTCGGCCCCGATGTAACAATGATCGGGTGAAAAGTGGCCCGAGAGGGTCGCGGAATTAGCGTCCCTGCCACGCATATTTCGAGGGAACCAGCCGCGATTCTCAAGGCCAGGGAAGGGAAGGGAAACGCGAGAGGGGTGTAAGAGCAGCACTCTAGAGAGGCTCGGAATGAGGACAACGCGGCCGTGCGGACGTACGTAAGTACGCGCTACGGTACCGTCGCAAAGTGCGGCAATAACGAATCTTACTGGGTACTATAAATTTTTCGCGGCACGAAAATTTCGCGAGAGCCTCGGCACCTGGCGCTCGACGCCGAAATAAAATAGGGCGGGGGTGTATTTTAGGAAATTCCATCATCACGGTCGGATCGACATGGCTGGCGACGGGAAAACGAAATTCAAAAGGTGCGCTGGCGACGTGTCACGGTGAAAGATTACGCGAGATAAGCTCCCCCTCGTTGCGAAGCAGTCCCTTTAATTAGTGCTCGAAACTCTTTTCCGCCGAGTGGGCTGGGTCGAAACGCCTCGGAACCTCGGCTTTAGAAAACCTGGGCCACGGATATTCGACCCAGTTTTTCGAGCATCCGTGGGCGCGGGAAAAATGCAGAGACGTATCCAGGCCTACGGCGACCCCGTTCCTTCTTCCTGTTCGCCCTCGCCCGTTCCGCGGACGGATTTTCATTTCTCCTTTTTCAAGACGGTTTGTCTCCAGCCTCGGGAAAATAACAGCGACGGAAGGTGGAAGGAGGAGCGCGTACCGCGGTGCTCGGTCGACGAGCAGGAAAAACCATCGTCAGGTGGCGCATGGAACGTCCCTCGACATTATTTAGAAAAGGTGAAATTGTTGTGTCTCCGCTGAAACGCGTGGCTTGTCGCGAACGTCGTCTCGAGCCTTTACAGCGAAAGTAATTTTAATACCCTTCCCTCGTTCCTCGTCAATTCTGCCGTTCGTTTAAACGTAAAAACAGGCGCCCGCCCAACTAATACGCGAGTTGTACTACTGGGAGCCTATCTTCAAAGTACAGCACGCGCTTCAACGATTGCAATCTTCCCCCGTGTTTCTTTCCTGACAAGACTCGTGCAATTTTCACAACACCCGATACCTCGTGCTTCCCTTTCTATTACCTTGCTCCTGCGAGAACGCGTGGGAATGAGGGACCACGGAAAGTGGAGCCCTATTCCACGGCGACCACGAAACTTCTATCTGCAACGTGATGAGTTCCATTACCACCGCCGCTGCATCGGCGCATCCCAAATTCATCGCGCGAAACAAGCGCGTCGTCTAACGCCAGGAGGGCGTTGGCGAACGTTTGAAATCGCAGTGTGTGCAACTTTCCGCGAATGAAGCGATCGAGTTGCAAAAGCTTTCTGCGCGGCGAGCGACAGCTGCAGGAAGCAGCGCGGCGTATTCCACGAATCCCCGCGGGACGGCGATGAAAGCCAGAAAATCGGCTGTCACATGTCAAAAGTTCGGGCGAAACTTTGCGGAAAATATTCTTTTCATTCCTCATTGCTCTCCAGGGACTCCCGATCGATTCCAACGATGTTTGATGACTCTTTACGAACCGGCTTACCGAGCGCGCTCCGCCGCCGAATCGAGGACGCCCGTTATTTATATCCAGGGATATGTGTATCGAGATAAAATTCGGGACGAGACCGAACCGTTTGGTGCGTTTCAGGCATCCCATACGCGGGATGCTTCTATTTTTCTATTGTTAGTTATAAATCGTTGTTCCGATAATATATCGCGCGGCAGTTCGAGGCTACGCCCGCGACCACCCCCGTTGTAAATTTTAAATATTTCGCCTGCGGCCTCGCAGCGACCAGATGTATCGCTCAAACTTCCCACCAACTCTCGCCGCTACTTTACAGATCCGCGGTCCAGATTTGCACAACTCGTGCACCAGGATCCCCCACATTTCTTACAAGTTTCGATAGGCAGACCGCATCCGCGTGTTCCAACAATGAATGTCCTCTCGAGGATCTATCGTCCCCTAGCCCCCGTGCTTTCCCTCCATATATCACCTTCAACCTGTCTCTTTATTATTTAAACCCGACGAGAAGCAGGAAGAATATCCGGCTGGATCACATAATTCTTCCATCTGAAGTTTCGAACATTCGAGATGATTTATACGGGCGTTTACATCTGTTCGCCGCAGCGTTGTGGGCGGGCCTGGCAGCCCACAACGGCGAGAAGCAGACGATCAGAGAACCGTGAAACCACGAGAAAGGAAACGGAGTGCTCGTTTATGCAGATGCAGTCAATTATATCCTGTCTGCTTATTTGACACCAGTCCCCTGTCCCTCGATCCCCCGACCCTTTCTCATCATTCTTCCCGAGTGGTGTCGAGCAGAGTTGCCCCGAAATACGAGGCTCTGCCGAGGCAGCCCGTCGCTGCGAGATTAGTTATTAGATTACAAGGCCGGCTCAGACCTGCCCGGTAATGGAATAGGTATGGAAATGGGAACAAAGATGGGCCCAAGTGCTGTCGGACGTGGAAACCTTGTGGCAGCCGTTGCACACCCCCTGTACAAGCCACCTCCTTCCACCTACCCGTGCAACCCAAGAGAAATCGACCGACCTGTCTAAGCTGTGCAACGCCGCACGACGAAGACGTTGCCCGAGACACCGCCGCCGCCTCGCACCACCTCCGTACGATTTGTACGGATTGATACGGTTGAATGATTAATAGCCGCTGGATTAATGGCTGGTCTGATTAATGGTTTCGCTCGCTCGATAACTCGGCCGATCGAGGACCGACATCCCGATCGACACGTTCGATTATTTCGAACGGACGTTGAGGATCGCGAAAGCTTGAACATTCAGCCTTGAGACAATGATAAAACTTCTGCCCTACCCGAATGTTCGGGGATAAAGGCAGGCGACGAAGGAGACGCGCAATATTCTGAGAGAGTGGCAGCAAGTAGAGGAGCCAAACAATTCAGGCGAGGCGATATCGCACCGCTTACGGCGTCGAGGAGCGTCGCGAGAAGGAGGCGACGGATTACGAGCCCGAGACACGAACGAGCTCCCCGCCACCCTTTCAGATTCGTTAAAGTTCCCGACAAGCTGCTTCTTGCGCCGATAACGTCGCGCAAGTACTTAGGCCTTTCACAGAGAAGCTAGAAGATTCCCCGTAAAACAACGACCAGGCACTAGCCGCGGAACGAGAATCGGGAGACACCGTGTTCGGCCTCGGGTAAATCGAATAATCGGCGGCGTATTATTTTGTATCGATCCGTTTCACGGGATCCGATAGAAAGGATTCTGGCAAAGAGACTAAGAAGGAGAGGGAGCGATCGAATGAAAGGCACGGCGAGGAGAGGAGGGGCCAGGCGAGACGCGAGGTCGAAAGCACTCGGTTTTGCAATTCATGAATCACTAATTACTCCGCAGACTCTCGTTAACAACGAAACTAAAGGACCGCCGGGACTTATCGATTCAGACGGAAATTCGGGGGCTGGAGCGGAGAAGGGCGGAATGTACAATTTAAAGGGAAACGACGGACCCGCGGCGGAGCAAGACGTTTAAGTGAGTCATTAATTGCGTTAAGCAAAGTGCCGTCGCCTCGGCGGGAGACGCGCCAGCTCGCCTAAACGAGACGGATAGAAGACTCGCGGAAATTTCGCCGTGAGTTCGACGAGACGCGTCAAGGATTCCCCGCTCCCGAAAATCGAGGTGGGTATTAGCGAGGCCATTCCGGAGCGGCGCGTCACTCCGATGTAATTCGATTGTCCTTAATCGAGGATGTTTAAATGCCTTATCATCAGCGCGACTGTCAACGCACTCCGAAGCTGGGGATCTAAAGTGGATCACAAGTGTCTAAGAGAGAAACGCAGAGTGACTTCCTTGCACCAGCTGGAAAGCCTGGATATCGGGAACGAAGACATCTTCGCCAGCGCCGCGGCTCAACAGCTAGAATCGATCCCGTGGTCTGATTTGGCAGCGTAAAATATCCGGTATCCGCTAATCAAATACCCAAGGAGCCCTCGGCCGGAGATCGCGCCGGTAGCGGAAATCTTGGATCGAGGAGCCGTTCATCTCGATCGCGGATGTGGATGGAGATCGGCCGGTGTTCGTCGAGAGAGGAGCACCGAGAGCCATCTCTGCGATCGGGACAGGAGACGGTGAAGGGGTTGCATCACCTTTGAACGCTCCTCCGACGTGTCAAGGGCGAAAATTCAATTTCCCGCTATCTGAACCGTGGCACACGGACCCTGGCCGACTTGCTTTTCCTCCGGACAGATTCTGTCGCGAGCCGGAGTCGCGCCAGCCCGAGTAGCGCGCGCCAGCGAGCGGAAGAAGACGACGCGGCCGTGATAAGGAGAAATGCAAGGAAACGCGGCCGAGATAACGCTCGCCGAGCAAAAACTCCTCGACTCGTCGCGAGATAAACGAACGCGGATGATGCGGGCGTTAACGACGAGGCAACAGAATGCAATTCTCGCGTAAAGTGAATTTTTTCCCCCGACCTAAATACCCGTTTGTCGCGAAGAGAGAATCGGCCAGATATGAGAGATATCTCGCACAAAGAGGGACACGTATCGCGTGAGCGGAGACCGTTAAGCCGAGCATTAGTCAGCCGAGGAGGCAGGGATTCTTGAATGAAAGCAGCACTTGATATCGCGGCAATCATATATCAAAGCGTTTCGAAAAGATAACGAGGAGTTCGAATTGAGAGGCGAGGCCGCGAGGTGGATACATAGAAAGCTGGGCGCAGGAAAAATGAAGCTACCGCTGGCAGTTCGATCTGGCGCGCGAATCTTTTGCATAATCCTTTCGCCGCGAAGCTTCAACACCTCCGTCCGCGGATTTCGTGGCACTCGAGCTTTTCGTGCTTCCCCACCCGTCAACAGTGCTCCTCCGGCACGTGCAACAACTGCTCGGATCGTCTGGATTCTATTGGAACGCTCTCGTTTCTCCGATTCCCCGTGGCCCTCGCATAGAATCGCGATTTTCCGGGGCACGGAGTGACGCGTATCCTAGGTGAAACTGCCCGATTCTCTCTAAGCAGTTTCCGGGACGAGGGAATGCAATGGTAACGACTGTCTCGCGTTTACATTTTCAATGAATCCGGAGGCTGCCTCCCGTCGAATTTACCCCTTTAATTAGTAGCGATGTTACCAAATTTCTCTGCAAACGCATCCCGGCCCCGAGCTGAATGGCCAACAAATTTGAAACCTAACACCTTTAAACGAGCAGCCGTATAATTCCGCGATTAGGAGCTCCATTTCCATAGCCGAGTGGCCCCATTTGCTCACTGCTTTCTGACCCACATGCCGCGAATAGCTATTTACCTGTCGCTCGTTAAACGGGACCAGCAACCTATTGTTTATAATTCCTCGAATCAGGCTGCGCGAGTGGAGGGTGGCGCAGAAATGCCTGTTGTTTCTGATCAAAGAGCAAGGGGGAGACAATGAGTCGCCTCCTCGAGACTGTAATCTAAAACTGGGAGGTAACAGAGGGACCGGGGACCAAACCCCGAGGACCTTCTTCGGAGATAACCTGCCACGCCGCTCGTGTTCCTCGAGTATAAGCATACAAACCGCCAGCCGTTGCCATCGCGGTGTACTCTGACCGAAAACAAACAGCCTCGTGTTTCGCGCGTCTGCACTGTAGCCAAGATGGAACGGTGGAAAGGGCAGCTGCAGAGAGATTTCGCCCCGACGCAGACACCAAACAAACGGCGCCCCTCGAACGCTTGGCCAAATATTTTAGGAACACCCCGCGTGTAGCGAAGAGGAGCGGTTTTTAGCGTCCCCGCCGGAAAACGGGTAGTCCTCTCGCCGGCTTATTATCTCCGATGAATAACTGTCGTTCAAACGAGAGCCCGTCCGCGCGAATTAGCAACCGGTTAATTTATATCCACGGCCATTGTGCTAAAGCCTGTCACGCTGATAAACGCGCAGGTATTGTCGCAAGTATCTCGGCACGGTGAGTTTATCGCGTTTAACCTCAATGATATGCATTGTAATTGGACGCGTATTTTAAGTCGAGCTCGAATAGAATTCGTGACAAATTAACGGCATTGCCGGACTAATGCGCATCGATCGGAGTTATCGCAACTTCTACGCGAGACACTCGATGCTCCGTGGCAGAGAGCGACGTCATAAACGACGAGCGAGAGAATTCAGATATATTAGTGGAGCCGGGGAATTATGGTCGAGGCCATAAATTTCCTGCCGCGAGATATAATTCCTCGAAACGCATCCGACACTGTTCGTCGGGGAGGAGAAGAACCGTGGAGCGGAGCTAAATGAAATGCAGCTTTATTAGGAAAGTTGAGGCGCAGTGTCAACATTCCCGTCGACTGCCTGGCGCTCTTTTTTTCGACCACCGATTCCTTCTTGCGAATTTATTTCGACCGAACAGCCGGCCTGAAAAATGCAGGGGCGAGCAATTTCTCATCTCGATCGAATGAAAAAGCTTTTTTCGACGTACCGAACCGCCCACGGTTATACAAAATGTAAAGGCTCCAGCGCTGTTTGCGCGACGCACTCGACTCAAATTCGCGGGCGCGCTCCACGCAACCGTGCAAAACGACGCCAGCGTTCCGCGAAGATGAAAAATGCCGAAATGTGGACGAGACACGGCCGAGCCTAGTAGCTGATCAGTGAAATCCATTGAAAATCTGCAGCCTCGCAAGCTGCTGGGTTGAGACTCGAAAAGTTTACAGGCACACAGGTCTGTGTACCGCGCACGGTGTACGCGGAGTCCGCATCCGTCGGAGCATCCGCCCGTCTCGCCGCGACGAGCTTGCACGCGCGCTCGACAGCTTTTCTCGGCTCAACGACGCGTCCCTTTCGTATGTTTTAGCAGGGTACACACGGAGGATTCGGTCCGCGAACGCGGTGCCGGTGAATAGAGCTGCAGGTGACAATGGGAAGCGTTAGCGGGAGCACAGTGTCTCGTCCAGGCTCGTTCGCCAGCGCAACGAGCACGCCCGTTGAATACGCGGCGCACCGTCCGGCCGATTTTAATTTCTTCCCCTCGTCATTCGCCGCACCCCGTCTTGCCCACTTTCCGGCGAATAATCGCGCCCCGCGACACCGTCCACGGCGACGCGACGCAAGAACGGGAGAGCGGAAGAACGGCCCGGGGGAGCGGACGCGGGTAAACAAATAAATATCGCTCTGCGAGGGAGCCACCCCCGCGCGAGACAGTCGCAATTTACGGTAACAAAAACACGGCCCGGCAGCCAGAGACACGGGAAATGGATGCATCGCGGAAACCAGGGAAAACGTCGATGGATGTTTATGTCGGCCCGGCAGAGCCAGCCGCGCGCGCGCGCGCGCGCGGTAAAACGATTCTCGTTCCTTTTCGCGGACGAGCGTAAGCTTGCTTCAAATGGGGAATAACGAAGTGATATTTCTGCGGGAAGCACGTAGGCGATGGAACAAGCGAATAATCTCGCGGCCCGAGAAAATACCCCCGAGATCCAGGGAGGGTAAGTGGGAATGTTTCAACGGATGCTAGAAGTGTCCGCCGTCAGACAAAACCAACAATCGAAAACGCCGCCTCTCGGATAGAGTTCGGGAGTCGTTGGACGTGAGAGTGGCCGGGCAGGGAACTCGCTGATCACAGGTAGCATCTCTTGGCTACTAATTAGTCAGACTATCCGCCAATTACGGGAGCTCGAGGAGAAGGCAAATTGGAGATGTCGGATGGGAGCGAGATGGACTGTTTGCCAAATATTTGCCGGCCAACAATGATTAGCTTAATTCTACTCGCCGTTCGGTGCGCCCCGGCGATCGCCAAGGTCTTAACAAGATTTACTCGATCTCCTGCAACTTGCCGGTCTCGTCGGGCCGCTGGGTCCTCGCGCGAGTAACTCTGCCCCGCTCGTTCGCCGTCTTTAGCGATCCACCGTCGAACGGGGGAGCATTAAAATTTTTAGACTCCAGGCGTTTGACGTGTCTCCTAACTAACGACGAGAATAATCAGCTTAGTTCTGGGGAACGTTTAATACCGTCAAAGACCAGGCACTTCGGGAAGAAGATCATTAATCTATCGGAGTGCCCCGTCGAAAGTCCCGCGAGACAATTAGTTCGAAACAACTTGGGGCAGCGCGGGCCTTCGGCTGCTTGCTTTTCGAAACCGTCCAAGTAGTTCGAACCAACAGCCTGCCGAGATTTAAAACCAGCTCGAATCCCCTTGATATTTTTCTCGTGAAAGCCGGCGAGAACACTTCAAACGGAGGGCAAAGAAGGGCGGAACGGGGCCAGCAGAAAGGATTCTTTCAATTAGTTCGCCCAGTCGAGATTCCAGTTAATCGAGTCTCCTCTCTCGGACGTCTGGCCAAGTAATGATTGCTGGAATCGAGGGAAGCGCTAGAGAATGGTTCCTCCATTATGCAGCAAGTTAAACACATCCATATTGATAAGCCGCACTCTCGATTCTTCCGCAACATCTATCTGAAAAACGCTTCGAATAAATTCCCCTCTGTTCGTGCTCTCAGACGGAGGGCCGCGACGGTCGAACAACCACGAATGAAAATGAAGCTTCCGCGATGAGGCCGTGCTGTGAACTGGTGACACGGTACCGTAGGAAAGAATGCAGCTACTATGCAGAGTGGAGCACTAAAATGGCCAATAAATGCAAAAGTTCTGCTGGATGGTCGTAGCTGAAGCTGGGCTACTCGCTCGACATTCCGGACATTTTCGGGGAAATAATTGAGGAGCTCGAAGAACCTCGAGACTCGGTTCATCTTCGATCGGTATGCGAGTGGAGGAATCCAATGGGAAGATTAGAATTGCAGGAAGTTATGTAGGGAAATCGGTGACCGAGAGCTCCGAGGGGATCAAAGGTTCGAGCTGCGACGATAGCTAGTGAAACGAAACGTGTTCGATGCGCCGAGCAATTACGACAACGGCCGCAGACACTCGAAAAGTTTTCGAGGTCCCCTGCCACTCCAGACAATGAGTAACGAGTTTCTGAGCCATTAGAGAAAGTGCAAGACAAAATAACTGGTCGGTCAGGGAAGCGCCTTAAAAACTCGCCGGAGAAGAAAAAGTCAGGCAGAGGGTTTCTGGGGATGTTCGGGAATGCACTTTGCCGGAGGAAGTACGGCTGAACGAGCGGTTAGCTGCGCGTTCGCCGAGAATATTTTCTGAACCATTCTGTTGATCACTCTGTTCGTTACAACGATGAACAGACTACTTGAATTACGTGCCTACTCTGAAAAGAGATTGGTACTGTGGCGCTGCGCGAATAGACTGAATTCTGGGTCATTCTTTCAATTGGATGAGCAGGATCGAAGGCCGACCTATAGAGTCAGAATTTACATAAATACTTAAGTGGCTGCCGTTCAGGGACGAGCACCTTAAGAAGCCCCTCCTTCGCCCCCGCCCTCCCTCTTTCCCTCAGGAAACAGTGAAACTTAAAGTTCCCGTAATGAGCTCGAAATTTTTCCCTTCCCAGACTTTCCTCGACGAGTTGGCGAGCCTCTTACCGAGCGGATCCTTGGCTTTGACGAACGTCGTCCGAGGACCAGAAAGTCGAACGACAGGAAAAACGAAGGTGAACTCACGGAATACGAGATTACTTTTTAATCGTTTCGTGCTCGGGTCGAATTAATAAAGAGGGGGGAAAAAGCGGGTCGAGGGGAGTGGAAACTTCGTCCCGGAAGAAAGTTTCGGAGTCGTATTTCCGACATCTCGCGCGAAGACGTGCAGCGAGAAAGTTGACCGTAACTTTAAGGCCGGCGAGCCGTTCGGATCGATCTCTCGACGGAATCAGACTCGATGGCCGGTCTGATAAATAACGACCAGCAAACTTCTCTGTTTATCCGCAGGCAGAATCATAATAGGAATTACTGTTCCGCCAACGAATAAAATACAAAGAGACCCATTCCCGCGCGCGCGCGCCACTATGCACCGGGAAAATCAGAAGTGTCAATTAAAGGAGCTGCGTTATGGTACTTTATTGTATAACCGACGACCGCCGGAGAGAAAAAAGGGGAAAGAGCTAAATCTGAATTCGAGTCACTTTGCGCGCAATGCCCGTGAACGGGTGAATGATAAACGACCGCCGATTACGTTGAATTAACATTTCCCTGGGAATTCCGATACTATCGAGCATCGTTATCGATGACGCGCCCCCCTCCCCCAATTAATCGGGTCGAGACAACGGGAACTTTGGATCGTTACAAATTACAAAGCGACCCCCGCGCCAGCTTCGCGCCATTCATCGTCGGCTAGGAATCAGCTCGTGGCCCACTTTCCGCCAGCCTAATTTATTTAAACTAACCGAGCAACCGCACCGCCCCCATCTCTCAATGGTTCGTGACTTCGGCTTGTAAAAAGAAGACGGTTCATTTCTCTTGCCCTCCCATCGCCGTGAAAGACACTTTCCGCTGAGCTGCACGCGCGAGTCACCTAATACCGCGTGTAAACGCGTTGTCTTTCGTTATCGGCAGCGTATCGCGAGCACGGAGCATGACACGCGTTAACGAACCGACTCACCCCCACCTGATGTTTCGTTCGATGCGTATCGTGCCGTGTCTCAGCCCGCCACGGAACCAACTCATTATTTTGTCGAGTAGCCACGAGCTTTTAGCCGCCGCGACGGGCCGCGCGTCCGAGTGCGCTTTAATGAGAATCCCTCCGCGCGGATTTCCCCGTCCTGGGGCGCGCTGAAAGCTTTCGATTTTGTCTGGCGTCTCTGAATGTTTCAAGCCCGGCTGCGCGGAGTCCGCGAGTTTCGTAAATATTTCGTACTGTCGGATGCACGGGCAGCCGCGTGGCCAGCTCGGTTAAATCGCAACAAACGCAACGCGAGCCCCGAGTCGCGAATAACGGGCTCGTGGATTAGCGATAGTTTCTGTGCGCTCGCTTGGACGCTGGCGCCACGCTCCCGCTAGCCAACAGGACCGCCCCCGTTCAGCTGTCGTCGGAAGCCCTTGGATAAAAACAGCGCCCCTCTATCGGGATAATGGAATCGTTGCGAAAAATCTCGGATTAAAAAAGCGAATTTCACTGCCGCGGGAGTCCGGCGCTCTCGTTTTCGGATCCTGTTCCCACCCCGCCCCTACCGCCCCCTTTCGTCCGGTTGGGAAAGGGCGCTCACGATCCGCCGGATAATCCCGCGGAAAGCCCCGAATTAAATTCCCCGCATAATGATTTTTTCCCGCGGGTCGGCGACGAAAATTTTCGCGGCACGGCTGCATTATTCGGACGATTAGCGTGGCCCGGGAGTGGCGCGGAGCGTTTAACCGCACGGAAACTCTGCCGTGCCGCCGCAATTTTCGTGAACGAGTGCGCGGCGCTTTCAATTGTTAAATAGCTCACCGATGCGCGACTGCCTAAGCAAGTAGAGGAGGCGGTGTGCGTGCGGCGTACCTGAAACAAAGAGAAGCTTCGTGTTAGCTTTGGAAACGCGAGGTGCTGGGCGCGTTTAGGGGAGATTTATCTACCGCTGGCGTTGAAAGTCAAGGGACGATTGGGAGCGTAGATATGCATACAGATCTCGCCAGCTAGCACCATCCAAGCGGATGTCTACGCTTGAAATTCAAACAGATAGAAGATCGATACCGAGTTGCGAGACAACACCGGCAGGCACCAGCATCCCCGGAGCCGTCAATATCCTCCAAGTACTTTCCGATACCAATTTTACGAAGCAGTTAACGCCGCTAACAAGTTATCAAAGTGAGATTGAAGGAAGATAGCCCGAGTAACCCGTACACTTGGCCGTCCCTATAAACTCACTCCAGTTTGATCGGCTTACGGAACTTAGCCCGCGGCTACTTCGGCTTATCGATGGTGGCTGCGCACCGCATACAGACGCTCGCCGATTTCGCCGCCCGTATATTGTCTCTGTGGGAGCACAGAGCTATATATCTTCGCGGAAACTTGGAGGGCGGTAAAATTTGCGAACCAGCCTTATCGGCGAGTAGGTTCCACCTGCGAGCAGAACGCGAAACTGGCAACGACAGCGGCCACTTCGCCCCTGCAGGCACCTCGTAAATGTAACGCGAAAACTTCGGCAGATAGTTTTCGGATACAGCGACACTATGGACGGACGGTGAAACGTAGGTAAATGAAACTCGGGAGCCGGATATAAAAAGTAACTTTGGTACGGTACCTACGCAAGTTCCAAGGTGCCGTGCTTCGGGATTTAACCGAATTAACTTTGGATTACGGAGGGCGAGAAAACGGACGCATAAATTTAGAAAAATAACGTCGAGTGGCACGGTTCGTAACGATACGAAATTCCGGAGATAAATCGGACCTCGCTACGAGCCAAAGTCGCCGCTGCGAATCTCGAAGTGTCCACTAGAAAATTTCATTAAACGCTTATCACCTCCATAGCCCGTCAGCCGTGAAATAATTCCCTCGATTTTTAAGCCACTCCACCGAGCTGACCGAAAAAGACGCCAGAGCTACGCCGCGTTCCACTATCCCTCCGGCGAGAGCGTTGAAAAATTTGGAGACTCCACGGTGCGAGCGGGGACGATATTTTCACAGGAGCGCCGGTTTAATGGCAAATTGTGATTCCCGCTGATCGCACCTGACCCCACCAGGCACGCGAAATACTTGAGAATTCGTTAAAAAGTTTCGGCCAACGTGCCGGCGATCGAAGCTCGATCCGAAACTCATTTCGTAAAAAGCTCTCGCGCGGCTGGGAGCGGGAAGATAAAGTTTCGCCCGGCGAAGAATATTCGGGAGAGAGCGCTCAGTCATTCCACCGACACGCCTCGAAGAACGATCTCGGGGCCGCGATACGAGCGAGCGGGACACCTCTCGACTGTCTGGCAGCGAAAGTTCGGTCTCCGTTACATTAGAAATCATTCCAGTATTTCATTTTAACGGCCGACAGTGGCGGCTGGTCTCTAGACGATGTAAGTACCGGGTGCACGGCCAGGAAGCCCGAGGAAACCAGGTGTTACTCATCGTTGCGAAAGGTTCTCCAGCTCGATTCTTGATATCCTTTTTCCTGGCCTCCGGAGGAAACTTTGCCAAGACAAGCGTTCGCTTTATCGCCCGTCTGCGGCCGATTACTCGCGCGTCTTACATTAATGGCCAGGGAAATATAATGTTTTCCCTGGGTCAACGCCCCGCGGCTGGCGTTTAGCCGCCATTTCGAAGCCATTCATCGCGCGAAATGCACCGCCTAGGACCATGGCAGCCGCTGGGTATTCGTCTCTTTCCATGGAGACGTTAAACGCAGCAGTACTACGTTTAAAACAGAAGACCGCGGGGAGCGGAATTACACCGCTCAGTCGCGATTACGCGAAAAATAATAACGCGATAAGTAACGAAGCCCGGCCGCGGAGTCTCTCCCGCGGTATTTGCATAATTTTTGCGAAGCCCGTGTACGTCCGAGAGATTAACGCCGGGCGAAGATGTACCAAGACGAACGGCCGCGCTCCTCGGTTAAATCTACCGTGAATTACATCGTCCGGATCATAAGCTCCGCTCCTCCTCGTTAACTGTTACAACGTTCCCAGTAGAGTTAGCGCGGTAACGCTTCCAGCCAGGTTAAATGGATGTTGGCTCGGCCATAAAGCGATCCCCGTGCCCTCTTTGTCGCCGCCGTCGATGTCAATTCCAGGCACACACGTATCTCCGGCCGAAGCGACGATTAATCGACGATTAGAGACACTGGCGAGGCGGCTAACGAGACAATGGAACGGAAGATACGTAGGTTCGCTCGTTAGCGTCGGGTCGAGTCGGGTCGAGTAGAGTCGAGCAACATCTTCGCGGATATTGCCGGGCCAAAGACGCGGCTGCGTATGCAAATGGCCGACACACGTTCTCGGCGCGTCGGATTAAGCCATAGCTTATGCGTCTAATCCGAGATTAAGCCGGATTATACACAACACATTGGACGAACAAGTATGGCGGTAACATTTATCAGACCGGGCGAGAACAATCACCGTTTCCAGCCCCGGCTCCCAGCTGCAGAACGTTTTACTTAGCAGACAGCGCTGACCCGTGTCTCGCAATTATCTCAACGCGCGTCACAGTGTGCCCCGCTTCGATAGGACTCGATGAAACGCGACAGGTGAGAGTTACAGAGAATTTACAATGGCGAATAATCTTGCTTAGGGGTTGAAATAATCGAATGAAAGTCGAGTGGAATTTATGGGATATCGCATATCACCCTTAGCAGCTAGGAGTCGTCCTGTCACTTGGACGGTATCGACAAACTTCCCTCAACAAGGGGACCCGTGTCCTCGGCGAAAAATTTAAGCAAATATAGGAAATGGAGAGGTGCGGGCTACAAAGGACAAGGGAGGAAGAAAGTTTCGGCGAAGAGCTCGCCTGGGGGCTGACTGATCGTTCCTTTTACAAGACAATAACGTCCGACTGAGAAATATGCTTACAAGTTTGACGGGCGCGCTCGTCCGTCCCATTTACGATCGACGGCGAAGGGTTTCGTCGAGGAAATGAAACCACCTTTGACCTTCCTCCATTAACTCCCGGCAAAGAGAAATTTCGGCGGCGACGGCGCCGAGAACTGTTCAAATTTATCAGCTTCGGCTAAGTTTCCGGCTGCCTAAGACCGGAAATTTCTCTTCGGCTAAAGCTTCTTATAGCTTTCAGCGAACGGGCGCGCGCCGGCTGTTGGCTGTAAGGAGTTCGGGGAACTTGCTTATCCGAGACTAGTGCCCTGGATATCGATTTAATAACGTAATTTTCTTCCAACAAGCTATTTAAATATAAGAGGAAAAACCGAGGAGGATGGTCGTTTATCGATCATCCCTCGCCGGTTTCGCTGATCGAAATCGAAGGCAAGTAAACGAGACTCAGAGTGAAAAGTTGCTCCCCCCCCGTTACTTTGGGCTCGTGGGCGAAATTCGCTACAGAGCCATTAACGTAAAACACCGTCCCCGATATTACGACCGGTATATAGGTACTCCCGAAATTACTTCGGCTCGTATCTCATCTTAGACAGTACATTAGCTCGGTATAATTAAACGAGTAGCCAGGAACCGTGGCTTACGTTAAATCGTCCCCGCCATTTAGGTAATGAGATCCACGGAATCCTTGGACCGGGGAATTTTTTCGAAAGTCGTGAGCCGTGGCCCCTTCCCTCCTCGACCCTATTCCGTCGCCCGTATTTATATCCCGGAATTGGTCCTTTTCCACTTGCAGCTACCCAGCGCCAGTGCATTTGTCTGGCAAGGCGAATTTCCCGAGGAAAAGCCTTCCCTCCGATAACGGTCTCATCCTGCTGTCTTTCTGACCCACGGTCTACCATACCAACCCTCACCTTCCACCCGCCGCTCTCGACCCCTCCCCCACCCGCTCTCCTCTTAACCCCCGCGGATTCCATCTTCGGACCGAATCGAAAATTGATTGCCCCGGGCGATCGACACTTGGACGAAACTGTAGAAATGGAAAAACGAAGCGGGGAGAACTGGGGGAGCCGCTCCTTGTCTCCCCGCCTCCCCGTCCAAACGTAATCGAGCCAATTTGGCCGATCGATCGGCCCGCTAGTCGGAAATGGATTCGCGGATCCTGGCGAAAATGGAAGAGCGAACTTTTCCCACGGAGGCCAGGCATACGCGCTTTGCTCCCTCGCGGCGCGACTTGTTTCTAGAATCTAGAGACTCGCCACCGGGCGAACAGCCAAGCTCGGAATATTTCGGACAGAAAATCCTCCAACCTCGGATACATTATTACGGGGGGTGAGGAAAGATTCGAATGGATGCAATCGACTGCACGCGCGCGTCCCCCGTCCGCTATAAGTTGCCGTGGTTGTTTCCTATTCAAGAAGCTTCCTGGCCGGGCTGCTTCGTGTTCGTTACTCTACAAGTTGCCCGGAGAAGTGTCTGGCGCCCCCCCCCCCCCTCGGCCCCGCTGATCCTGCCATTTCGCTAAAACGACTGGCAAGCAACAAGAAACCTCTTTAGGTCTTACAGAGTAGGAAAGATCAGTAGTAGTTCTCGGGCGGGGAGAGGGCGGCTGCAGGGGGCGCAGTTGCCAGTTGCCAGTTTCCAGTTTCCGGTCCGTGGTGGCGTACAACTTGCCCCGTAGTTCTGATCGAATTACCGAGCCCGGGGTGTATCATGGTAATTGTGAGAAGTTGCACTCCGTTCCACGCCTTGCCAGCCAAGGAAAGGGGTGGTCTCGGGGCGAGGAAGAAGAAAAGGGGAGGAGACTGCAACGGTGCAATTCAGCCACGGTGTCGTGAGCTGGCCGTGGAAGGGCCCTCTTGGGTCGGTCTCACGGAAATTAGACTTAATTGTCGGTTACGGGAGAAGATATCCAGTGCCGACGAACGCGTGTTCGCCACGCCTGGGTGTCGTTGGCGATGCTCTTAGCATGTAGGTCGTGGCTCTTTACGGCGTCCCGAGTCTCCGATGATATCTCGCGGGAAGGCATCCGATGCGATGTACCGTGCACTTCGCGCGGAATTGCGGGTAGAATGTCGATTATCGAGCACGGGGGATCCCAAAGCGACTGGAGAACTCGGAGATGTCCTTTTCGCTCAACTGCTTTGGCCAGGCCAGATTCGTCTAATTACGGGATCGAACACCACTTCGATTCATCTTAGAACGATCTTGGACGAACAAGCCAAGTGGAAGATGGGGCGAAGGGTGTGAAAGGTTCGGAGCGCTTACGATTACGCCTGAAGCCAGCCTCGGTGCGTCGGAAAATCGCTCTCGATTACATCGACCGGGGGTTATTAAATAATAATTGGGGCCACGTAACGGGCGGAGACGCTCGGCAGGGCCTCTTGGGACGACACGTGCCACAGTAGCTACCCTATAGGCGCGCAAACACGCTTTGACTTTCGCGCCCTTTGATAGACTGGCATTTGCATAATGTCTGACGATGGGGAAGAAGACGGAGGGTCGCCGATAATCGCGGGAATTAACACGGTCGGCTAGAATTATCGCGGATACGCAGAAGCGTCTGACAGTTACGCAACAGGAGCGGCAAGTTCTCCTGTTCGAGCATCCAAACTTATTTCGAGCGCAGCCGACACCGACGCCGACTCCGACGCAGCGGAACTTGGCAAAATATCAGGCTGTGTAAATCGAGAGATCTTCTACAAAAGGACAGACAGGATGGAGGACGCGAGACTCCTGTCGACCTTATTGAGAATGTACGCGGGGGGCTTAGCGGTATCTGAGATGCTACTTCAATTTCTATGGAAGCTGCTAGAATGTCAGACTCAGCGAACCTCGGGCTGAAGATACCCTTCAGGGGTGGTCTCTGCAGCGAAGTTTGCGGGGCTTTAAGCCCAGGCTTCGTCAAAGGTATCACTGGTGCTCGATCATGCGCCGGAATCTCGGCTGAATTAATAAACTCCCCCGATAGAAATTCGACGCCGCGTTTCCTCTGGAAGCTCGGCGCGAAACATCGCGCGCGTCTAGACTCTGGACGCGTCGCGCGAGCCCGCGAGTGCGTGGCACAGGCACCGAACAAGTTGTCTTTAATTAGGCGCGTGGAAACTTATTGTACGCGTGGGAGTTGTCTGGCGCGGCTATCTCGCGCGCGGATAATTTAATATGTAAATCTCATTACTGTCGTAAATCCGAACCAAGTTCGCATGGAGCTCGCTGGAATATCAAACTATGGAAATGAAGTGCTATGACCTACATGCGGCTGCTGGATAAGAATCTCGCCAGCTTCCGTTAATGACGCTTTCGTTTATACGCGCGCTTGGTCAACGAGATCCAGGAGGAGTCCTTGAAACACTCCGGCGTCACAGATCCCGCCACTATCGAGTCCTTGTTTCGTCAACGGCGAGAGGATCGCTACGCTGCTCCGCATTCCAGCGAATACAATTTGCAGTAAAGCCTGGCTGCGATATTTTCGCCGCGCGGACCGGAGCGGGTGCCGCGACAGAGATTCGTTTCTTTTCGATCTGCCCGGGAAAGAACTCGAAGAAACGTTAAAACGTTTGGTGGAATTCGTTATTTTAATTAAGACGCTGCGCTGAGTGGGCCGAGATCAAGATACCGTTCTCGATCGGTCGTGGGGATGCACAGCTCGGAAGCTACACTTTCATTTAAATGCAAAGTCAATGAGCAATGAGAATTTTATTCTTCCGAGCGGGCAGACGGACAGCACGGGACATCTTTGTTTAGCCTACGAGCGGCAGGGAAAAGTTGTAAAGATAAAACCGAACCGACACGCGGGGAGAAAATGAACCGTATCTGTGGAAGAGGGCAGATATGCAAGTGGCCCAGTTCCACGGGGCACGCTTACGACCCATCACTTCGGCGCAGTTCGCGAGATAAATTGTAAAAGCGTGTGTCGGTGGCTGAAAACTTGACGAGACCTAAACGAACGGAATATCGAGGCGACCTATAAAAGTTTCTCTTGATAAACTTTGCAAATTTGTCTGCACGCGGCCAGCAAAGGACAACAAGCAGAGCACGACGAAACTTGGTCCTCGATTACGAAGAATCCCTGGCTCTAGGTTTCCTCGATGAAAATATCAAATTTCCCTTTGCCGCTACGCAATCATCACTCGCTACGTCACTCTTATGCCTACCATTACGCAATACTAAACCGATATATCGATCTTGGAACAGCCTACATATTATTAACCTATTGCGCAACAGCCAGAGCTCCCGTAATAACGTGATAACAAGGTGGAAGCTCTAGTGTCCTGGACATTCTAATAGCGTCGTTTCTCACGAACGACAAAAACAAGGAAGGGATACGAAGCCCTGTCTTCGTGCTTGCTGTCAAGGATATGCCCAGGCCCTTGCTTATCGTAGCCTCGAAGGAAGCCTCGTGTCTTTCTCAAGTGACACCTGGCGATCTCGATTGCTTCCGGAGTGTTTGGTATCTCGTTGATAACCAAGTGTCAACTGGCTAGCCTCCCTTGCGTTGCCTCGGCGTGTTTTCCTTCCAACCGAGAGACAGTCATATTTCAGGGCCTGGCCGTAAATCCAAGCCGCTGCAAGCGTTAACGGTCGTCGATAAAGCATCGGGCAAGGATAAGCGGGGCTAAGCAAGCTCCGAGCATTTGTCGAGGCGCGAACACGGCACGGGGTCTGAGGGTTGAAAAAGTTGCTAAAATATTGACGGCCCGCTGAGAGAGTTCCAGTGTTCGGCGCGGAGATCTAGTCCCTGGCCCACTCCCCCTCGGCAGCGCGAATGAAAACGGCAACACGAGGGCTTAGCCCATCGGCCGCCCTTCTGCTTTTTCTTTTCCCTCTTCCCTCCAGTCCGTTCTCGCTCGATCCCTTTCGCCAACACCCGCGCAAACCGACTGCAAGAATTTATGCGTACGAGGGGAGGACCGGAGCCAACTGCGTCGCCGTTCGATCGCCAATGCGTCCCGCACAACCCGTAGCTGCTCCGACGGTTTTACATTATTAAATCCCTTCCAACTGGCCGAATGTTTAATGCATGGACTCTCGTTTGTTGGCCGCGCGGAAGCGAGTTGATCTTCAAGCGGCTGGACAAGCGGACACCGGCTCGCTTTTGCCTTCGGTCTCGATGGAACTAGGCCGATCGTTCTAATTAGTGGAGATTTCGGTGCCCTGTGATCTCGGTGCGGACCGATATCTGATATCTGCATAGCGAACTTCGTCTATGTCGTTTGTCGGTCGCTAGTTCCCAGTCGGGTGACCCAATTGCTGACTAGTAATTTAAAAATGCAGCTCCCTTGCGATCCGTCGCCAACTTCTCTTCGCGAAGTACAAAGGAAGTTGCTCGACGGAGGCATGGAAAAATTATTCCCAACCTTTTTGTACCCGGTATTGACGAGAAAAGGGTGGCATATTTCGAAATACGATCGTGTTTAGGGTACCGGATGGGCAGCGATCTTCTCCGTTCCCAATTTCCATGCGTTGCCGAGATTCCCCTCTCCGAAAAGAGGACGATTATTTAAGAGTCGCTCGCAAATCTCGAGTCACCGTAAAAAAAAACAGCGCGCAGGAACGTCGCGCGATAAAGTAGTTGGCGAAAAATTGTCTCATTCTCTGGAATCGCGAGTGACGCATAGATAAGGACCTCTATACCCGCGGTACGTTATTCGCGATAGCGTCGCCCTTCCAGTTGCCTCTTTTTTTCGCGTTAAACGAATTCTTCGTTTAAATTGGTGACGTCCCCGCTAGCTCCAGCACCGCCCTCTCTTTTTATGGGGCGTAAAACGTAAACAAAAAGTTGTGGCCGTAACGTCGGAGAGATAAACTCGTTCATACGCGTGCTGGTTATTAGCGGGACGAATTTCCCTGCGCGGCCTCGATAAACCCCGAATGGGTGGTCGTGGTTGAAACGCAGAGCCAGCGAATTAAAGCGGAGCTAGCTAAATAAGTCGTAATGTCTCTAGTCAGAGTAAGGATTCATGAATTCCTGATGGAATAAAGAACCGTGGTTGCCGAAGGCACGCGGAACGTCCTCGGCCGCAGAGACTCGAAACGGAGGTCGAGAAGAGGCCGCCGGAAGCGAAAAGATACACTCGCAGCTTCCGCGGCCATTATGAAATATGTTTGGAGCGTGGACGGATGGTACCCGAGGGATACAAACGAGCTTTTCATCAAACGTTACGGGGCGAAAACCTCGGCAACTTTCCACTAACACGGGCTTGTTAGTTGAATCCTTGACAAAAGGTGCCCCGGCAAGGCTTCCGCTACTATTTCGTCGTCTTGCCGGTGGCTCCGCCATCCACCCCCCCCCCCCCCCGTGCTAGCATCGCTGCGTCGTGCCGCAGAATGAAAGATACTTGCCGAATACGCGCCCCGATCCCGCATCTCACTCAGCTTTCAACTGAATCGGAGCACGAACAGCCACGAGGAATCATTGTTCCTTCCGGTGGCCGTGTCAACTCGGCTGTCGCGAGTCCTCTTTGAGCTACCGCGACAGGTATCCTTATTACAGGGAGGTTCGGGCATCGATGAAAAGGTGCCCTTTGTAGGTACCGTGCGATAAACAGAGGCGACTGGAATTCCGTGGCCACGCAACGTTGAATACCAATTGTGGAATTTAATTTTCGATTCATCTTGGGCCTGCTTTGAAACGACGCCGGTAATTCGGCGGGGTACAGGGGCCGCGGGGCGTGGCGAAACCGCAGCGAGCCGCGATGCAGGCCGCTCGCTCGCGAAAGTAGAAATTAAAGTTTACATCGTAGCACGGCCTGCTGAAAATCCGGCCTTCAGAGACGCGCGTACATTCTTCGGGGGCAACAAACGAATTCCAGCGCCTTGTTTTCAACGGAATTCCGCGCTCGCAATGACGCGATGTCGGATGCCTGCCTGGCCTCTGAGCACAAAGCTGCATATAACAGGATCTCGATGGTGTGCACCCCCTCCCCCGCCCTCAGCCCTTCCCCTCGTTTCACCTCTCGTAGCTGGGGCATTGTGAGGCGCGATGTGTACATAGCCAATGCGTTACTGTACCTTCGATAATGGCTCTGGTTTGCATGTTGGCGGCCTTGCCAATGGCACACGATACGATTCACGTATCGGAATCGATGTAATTAAAGCCGAGCCGCCGACTTTACCGTGGCAGACATTCCGAGCGGACAGAGGGGGATGAAAGTTTTCGTTGTGTGGTTCGGGGCCAGTGAGCGCGCGTGCCGATTCCGTTTCCAATTCTCGTGAAATATGGACAAAGGCTGGCCGATGAAAGCGCAAATTCATTTCCAATTGGGATCTCGGCTGGCCCTGATATTGACACGCTCGCCACTTTAAGCCTACCCTTCGCCTAGGCGTGCTGGCGATGGTCGTTTAAACGCTCGCTTTTTGATTATCGCCGGGGAAATTGGCTTCTCTCGCCCCCCCCCCCCCGCCCGACGATTTTCGACTTCGCAACTGCTTAAATTTCCATCGTATCAGGGAAAGTTTGCGACTTATGGAGCAGCGACGGGAGAAGTGCGAGCGTGTTAACAGATTCTTCGGGAATATTGAACGATGACAAAGCACCAAGTCGGTGCAAAGTGTTTCCAATACAAACTCGCTTGGGAACTCGGCCTGGCCACCCTAAGCGAATCGGGCACCTCCGCGAGGGTGACCTAAGTTGTAAAATTTCCGGCACATGAAGAGCTCGCGTATTTCGTTGAGGCCGGATGAAGGGAGTAGTCATTCAGTGAAAATGAACTGAGACACGTTGGTTTGTAAAGCGACGAGTGCGTGTTCCATGAGAAATTGACGAGGCAAGGCGAGACGCGAGACGCGACGCGTCGAGACGCCTCGTAACAAGGCTCATCGACTCGGAACACCGGCGACAATACGGGGAAGCGTCTGAAGTGGGTGCACAAGCGTCTCGCGAGTGGGTCTGTAAGAATGTCCTTCAGAAACAAATAGAAAAATGTCCGTGATCCGTTGAATTATTGGTGTATCGATCCTTTCGCTGCACGCTCGAGCGGCCGAGGGGACAGAAGGAGCATGATCCTCGGCAGTCATTGTCTATTTTAAAGGCTCCATGTATTATACGAGATAAAGGGTCGTAATATTGGTTTGTCGACCAGTCGTCCTAAGCCGCGAGTTGCGTGTCCTTACGAAACACAGAATGGCATCCGAAAGTGCAATTGGAGGGGTGATTCGAACGGCACATACACAGCTTCCATTTGTCGGAACATCGTCCTTCGCTAATAACGAATACGCTCGCCGCTCCATTCCGAGCGATTTAATTCCGAACAAAAGAAACACGGGATACGGCGAATCGATACCGCCGACCCGATCGTTCCGTGCAAAAAGAACGCGCTTAACAATTGGGCTGCAAAATTAACTGCAGCCAGGGAAGATGGAAAAAGTTCTCACGGTAATTCTCGAACGTAACGAATCGAAGGCGACGTGTTCCGGCGACGAGATAAAAATAATTTCAGAGGGAACACGTTGGCGGCGTCCAACTACGAGTCGTTGATTAAATTGAAATCGGAGATGGAGTATTGGATCCTCTTTGACGTAACATTTTTCGTGAAAATCTTCCGGTCACGTAGTGGCATGAAAAAGGGGGGAAAATTTTTATCGCTCGGTGTGCTCGAGAAATTAAACATGTCTGTTAGAAAAAAAAGAAGAAGATGAAACCGGTCGATATATCCACCGGGGTTCTGCTCGAAGAGAAATGAATTCGAAACACGTTTCGAGCATTCAGATCGGGCTAGGATAATAAATTCACAAATATTCCCGGCTACTGCAGCTTCCACGATATTTTATTTAAATATCTGGACGTTCGCCTTTAAAAATCTCACACGAATCAGCAAACCCGCGGCTGATCTTTCTCTCTAGACACGAACGACGAGAAAACCACAAAAATGAACCTTCTCGCAGTCCGCTGGGCTTTGAAGCACAATCACGATTCCAGCTCGTGAATAAAATTTCAACAACGCTGTGACAATTGGTCCGACGAACGGACGATACGTTTGACTGTCCACGGCGGCGTCAATGATTAATTGTGAAAGAAAGTTTAATGAAAAGACAACTCGCTGCTACGCCCTCGGCTAATTACGGAATACCGAGGAGACTCGGTAGCGAGGCGTAATACGATTAATTTAATCGAAACTCTTTGTCGAACGATTGCGCTGGGCACGGATCTTACTCGTCCTATGAATTATGGAATTCCATTGGACGGACGGTCAGGACCATATTCCCATTGCGATCGTGGGATAACGAGCCGCGGCAAATGGCTGGGGAAATTTATATTACCGGAGATCAAATATTTCGCCGAGGAGCGATGAATTGAAACCAAAATTGTATCTTCGAACGGCTCGGATATCGATAGCTCGCGCGCGTCCGCCCAACAACCGTTCCGTGTATTTAACGATTATTCGCCCGGCAAACTGCACGGTTTATTTAAACTCGCGCCGGGCAAACGCGGCACGCTCGACGCTCGAATAAAGCACGCGATATTTTCGACCGCGACGATCGTTCGAGTTGATGGTGATAAATCAGCGTTTGTCGAAACGACTAACGCGAACGAAGACTGCTCCGCGACTCGGGTCAATGCGAATCGCTTCGCCTTTCGCGAGCTTCAGCTGATAACAGTGATAGCCCTTAATTCTGTTAAGAAGTTGGCCGTGTTTGCGTTCGCACAAAAGCTCGTCGCGCGTATTTACGGTCAGCTTCACCCCTCGGTAATTAATCCCAATTTCCCGGCCGCAAGATCCTCCGTCGCGTGTCGGCCCGCTCCGACGCGCATGTTCGCAAACGTTGGCGGGCGTCCCGATGCTGCTACGAGTGCCTGCTTTCAACAGTGACAATGAATGCCACGGCTGAAAAAGACGCTGGCGAGGAGGTCATGCCCGCGAATACATCAGCGTCGCGCGATCACCGCGAAAGCATCCGCGCGCGCAAACCCTGCCCCCGGATGCTCCTTTTTTGTCGGCGGAATGCAAATTGCGGACTGGATATGGCCTCGAACCTACACGCTCCCAGTTACGTGCAAAAACGTGGACAGCAGTTCCGGCCGCGCGGGGCGCAATAAAAACGGGGCGCGAGTGGTTTATCGTTGAAAATTTCCGCGATATCGTCGACGAAGGCGCGCGGACGATTCAACCGATCGGGGCGCTAACCACCTTCGATGACTGACAGGAAATAATAGCAGCTGAATGGAGAAAAAAAGGGAAAGAGGATCGGCACTCGTCCCAGGGATTTAAAAAACGCAGGCGATCATCGAAATTGCCGCGTAACTGGGACGAAGCGGGAGAGCGACAGAAACCTAAGTAAGTGCCTCGTTCCAAAGAGTCCAGAAATTTGTAATACATACGCGTACGACCATTCGACGGAATAAGGGTCTCGTTTATTCAAAGGGCGAAGGGCTGGGGTGCCGCGAAATATCTTCAGCATTCTGGTACCTGTTACATAAATTCAGAGATCGCTGCTTCGGAGATACAAGCCTATCGTGTTCGGGGGTGGAAAGCTTTGGACTCGCAGTTTCGTATTATTCGCACGTTTTGAAGAACGGCCGATTCGTGGCTCGCGGGCGTGTAATGGGCAGGAGTCACGGTCCTATTTAGCCTTTCCTTCGACCTTTCCGATTACTGCGAACAGCAATGGTGCTTGGATGCACCGGGCGGCTGCTGCTCGGGACAACAATTTCCCTTTAGGTTTTATAATATTCGGTATCGAGCGAGCAGGGCGAACGGGGACCAACAGGGATTCGGAGCCATTTGGCGGCTGGATTACTGCAATTTTTCGAATGCCTCGGATCGCGTCGAGTAGGGTAGTGACGTGGATAGCGAGTGAGAGTAAACAATAACGATATTGTTCGCTTTCAGTCCCGGCGGACCCGTCGCGTACAATCTCCAGCCTCTGCATTGTCTCGTTAATTAAACGGATAAGCCGTCGAGACTGCGAGAGAGAGAGAGAGAGAGAGGACGCCGGCGTGGAGTCGACTCACCAGCAGGCCGGCGTCGCCGATCACGCCGAACTTGACGCGAGCGAAGCTCGCCGCACAAAGCGTCGGAAACGTTTGACGGGGTTGACGGACGTACCCGGAGATAACGAAGTTGCTAGGTTCGAGTGACATCGGGGGTGAGGACGTCACCGCGAGCACTCGAGGAGCAGGGGGGACAGCCAGAACAAGAAACAAGGATAATGATGCCGGGGACAAAAGAGCGTCACGCTTGAGCTTGGATTAACCCAAGAAAAAAAAAGAAAAAAGAAAAACCATCTCCCCGAAATCTCGATCAGGCCACACGAGCCAAGGATATTCGGGAACCTTGATCCTTCGATCCAGGATCTCTCGTCGAAAGTGACGATTAATTTGTTCGCTGAGAACGACTCTGGTCGATGCGAGTTCGTTTAATTCTAATCATGTTTCAATAGACGAGAGATCCTTTTTCTCGAGGAACGGCATATGATAATTAAAAAGCTCGGTATTCGAGGAACTGGGGCAAGAGAAACATATTTATATACCGAGAAATGGATGGTGCAAACGGCGGGTTGTCAAAGGAACTTTTACAGTCTCGAGTATTACGTTTCTATCGAGAATATGTGGCTGTATTTAAGCACGAAGCTCCAGTGACAAAGAGGGGGGAGGGGCGGAAAAAATACACCGAAGTCGGTGAAATTGGATAAAAGCCAAACATGGACGGTCCGAATCGCTCGCGAAAACGGCTGCGTCGCGGCGTTAAAGTTCGAAAATGTGAGAGCCGGAATATCCATTGCGCGATGTTGCGATGCGTACTCCTATAGCGATCGATCGTTCCACGAATGTTCGCGAACGCTTCCTCCCAGCCGTGGAAAATATTTTCCAGCGGTGCCAACGGTTCCTCCACTTCGGTTAATTAAACCTTTGTCGGGTGGAATATGCGAAAATCCCGAAATATTCACGGCGAAAGCAGAGGAGACAAAGAAGCCGGCACGGAATCACCGTAAGGAAGATAGGAGCTTATGAAATAATAACGGGAAGACTATTACGAAGGAAAGAGGAACGAGGAGGTCGCGATTCCAGCAGCTCCCGTTCAACATTTTCGTAAACCAGCCTCGGAGCAACGAGATGCGGGAACCACTGAATACGATTTTCCGCGGCACACTCTGAAATCCTAACGACGGTTAAAGTTTCCTCTTAAAAGCTGAATTATCATGAGCCGCGGGATCGCGCGACTGAGGGAAGATATTAAATTTCATACGCACAGCGGGTATCTCGTGCGGGACCAAGTAAAGTCGTATAATTAAACATACCTTTCAACCTGTATAGTTTCACCTTGTCCTCTCGCTTAAAAGTTGTGTAATATTCATTTACGCCGTTTCGCGGCCACCGGGAAACGATTATCCGAATGTTAAGCTCGCCGCGAGCTTGTCCAGCAATTGTCATTCGTTATGAGTCAGAAGTTTCAGCGATTCGCCGCGGTAAATCAAACACGCGCGTCTAAACGGCCCTCGGCGTCCGGAAGCTGCTCCGATATCCCGCACGGTCCACTGAAATTTTGCAAACGGGATCGTTTCAAAGAACAGGACTGCCGGAGGGAACGGTAAATTTCATCTATCCACGCGTTGCGCGTGACTAAATCCGAAACGCAGCGTTCTTCTCTACATTTCTCCATTTTGACGCGCACAATCAGCCTCCTCTGTCCTCGGGAATATTCCCCTAACGTCATCTGCGATAAACACGAGAGAAGGATGAGCGACGAGGGGGTGAGAAAAAGCGAGCATCGAGCGAGGAGACGGGGCACGAGGTAGAATCCATCGTAGCTGGATAATAACCAATTGTCACGAAATTTGTTCGCCTCGTGTCCCGACACGTTCATTAAATTAGCTTTATCAACGACGCCGAAGATCGATGGCGTGCCACGGGAAATTTAAGGTATCGGCGAGGCTATAAAACACCCGGCTACGAAGAGAATGCGTGTGTAAAAGAAGTTACGGGCCGCGTTGACGCGCGGGTAAAAAGTTCACGGGTCTCGTGTTCACGCCGAAAATCCTCGGAGGAGAAGGGAAAACGATGCACCTACATTTGTGGGGGCGTAACGATAACGGTAAGCAACGATAATATTTTTACGGGCCTGTTTGTTTTATCCGAGACCGATGGAAAAATGTCTGATCGCGAAGCGACGCGCGGTAAAATTATTATGGAAAAATCGCGGCAGGCGAAGCCCGCGGCGGAAACGGTGCGAGTAGTATAACACGAGGATTAAGCGGACCGAAGGCAAAGGCGGCTGGACGCTCGTTCGTATTTCCTTTTTCGTGCTCGTTTTGCAGCATCGTCGCTTCGACCTCGAAAGCTCGCGAGCGGACAGGACCAAGAACACGAAGGAGAATAGCGAAGGGAAAGCGCAAAGAAAGGGTGGATGGTCCCAAGGGAGGGCCACCGACGCCGCCAAACCTCCGATCAATTTTTCACTTACTGAAATTTCTGCCCTACACAATTTTCCGACGTTCTATTTGCCGTGTCGAAGTTGCCACCGGGGAAGATCCGATCGGTTTTCGAAATGCTCTCTTCTTCTCTGCTTATCTTCGAGCTACCCTTCCGGCCCCCGCGCAATCCTTGGTCTCGCGTCGAAACCAAGACGAGGTAACGTCACGTGTATCGGTTGTTTCGGGAAAAGCTCCACAGAAATATGCATCTCCCGGGAAAAGAAGTAGAGTATTCCGAGAAGTCTACGTTTCCCGGGTATTCAATTACGCCTGCGAGGAGGTTGAAGGCAGAGACGGTTCCAGACACCTTATTCCCGGCTACCGCCTTAGCAGCGTCTGCTGTTCGATAATTTAATTGGCCGTCTGTCCGCAGCGAACGGGAATCAAAAGGTGTCTATCCGACTGCGAGAATCGAGTGAGTCATTAGGGCGGCACGACTCCGTGAGAAATTAATTTATAAGCGAAATGGTCGCGGTAATTGAACATCAAAATGTCCATCAAAACTCTCTGTGCATTCATAACGCAATTTTCCATGCTTTTACGTCGCTTCACGCCTTTTCGACGCCGACCATCCGCCCCGGCCGCCCCTCCCCCTCCCCGCTTTTTGCGACAACACCGTCAAAGATTATTAGCCCTGCATAGTGTGACACGGAAACGCGCCACTAATAGACACTAAATGCATTTGCTAAGAGTTACGCGATCCTTCGCTGGGCCAGATTCTCCAGCCCGGAACAGAATCTTAATTAACGCCGCGAGATTCCATTAAAATGGTATGGCGCCATCTAAAGGATACCCGTTTATCGCCGGCGGACTAATAAGCTGCGAGATAGCACACGCGAACGCGATTTGTTCGCGCGTTTCGCGCTTTAATAGAAAATTTACAGCTTCATCTGGCATAGAAGCGAGAGAAGCGGGAGAAACGAGGGAAGCGAGGAAAACGATCCAACGAACTCGTTATACACTCCCCCCGGTGAAGCTTGAAATTAGCCTAAAGTTGGCGAGCTTCGACATAATTGAACGAAGAATCCTCCTCGATTGAAGGAGGTCCCGTAATTATCGAAAAAAAAAAAAAAAAAGATCGGAACGGAGTAACTTGGGAGATGGTGCTCGGTATCCTCGGTCGTTAAGCTCCTCGGCTACGAAAGATTCCTCCCCCGAGAGGCGTTTCGAGAGATTTAACAATTCCGCCGCGGCGAAAAAGGGTTGCGCGAATCGTTGTCGGCCCAATTCCGACGGTAAATCGGCGCGTATACAGAGAGGGAAGCAGATGAAATCCCGGCGAGAATACGGGCCTGCAAATGGCCAACCGGTGCGCCTCGGATGCTGGCCATGCCCCTGCTGCCGCTCGTTTCAATTTCGATGTATTTCGGTAACCGGCCGCGCTGGGCAACCTAATAAAAACCGTCACCGGGCAAGGGACAACCGGGGACACAATGGCGAGGCCGTGAATAACAAAATTACGAGCACGTCCAAAGTGATTGGAGTTTTTCGGGGCCACAACGCCGCACTAATTATGCGTTTGGAAAAACTGCTCCGCCCTCCTGGATTTGTAGAGCTTTGGGCGAAGTGAAATATTGGCAGGCGAAGAACGGAGGACGAATTCGAAACGCGTGACCGAATAAAATTTCCATTTCCCACGGCTCGACCGTGCCACCGCGAAGGCAATCTTTCCGTTCCATAAATCGTGCAACGGAATTCAGGGCGTAACGTCTCCGTCGGCTGGCCTGACTTTACGCGAACTTGCCTCGACGGTGCGTGATCGATTACGACGATACGTGATCCGCTTTGAACTCCTCCCCACCGACACTCCTCCCACGATTTCGGAATAATTGTCAACGCTGCGTCGCAGGGAAACAAAGAATGTCACGCCTTCCAAGTGCCCGCAGATATCCATATCGTCTTCCGACGAAAAATACATTCGAATGTTTCGACTATCGCTGGGAAAGGACCGTTCGCTACCATCCTGTCGTATCGGTCAGGTACTTAACCGGCATCATGATCTTCCCGAAGGTTGATTGATTACGAGATTATAGGTCTCCCGGAAAAAACTACGGGCGGGCGTAATAAATCACGCGACTGGATGAAATCGATCGATACACGACTTTCCCTTTTCTTAATGCGCGAAAAAATACCCGGAAAACAGGAGCCTCTGAGGGGAAACGACGATGCCTGGAGGACCTCTGGAATAATACTTGCCAACTTCTTTAATGCTTCCGTCGGAGCGCAAAACCCGTTCCAGTCGACGTCTGATTTATTCCTCGATTTGTGTCCAATCGCCAAGCAATTACTATTCGTTTTTATCTCCCCGAACGTTCCTCGACTACAGATTGAGAGGCCTGTGATATATAACGCGCTTCGCAAACTGCGCCCATAAATATTTATGGAAAAAGATTACTGGCAGGCACCTCGCGACCGAAAGAGTTAAACGAGGCTAAAGTAAAATGATCGATAGAGGTTCTAAACACGGGGGGGGGGGCAGAGTGGGCGTAAGTTATTCCGCTGGAATCTGTAACGACCGAGGCCGACTATCGCGCGAGATATTGGCAGAAAGTAGGCTTGGTCTGGTAAGAATATTCGACGGTTGATGGGCTCATCAGGCGCGGAGAGTTTATTAGCAGGAAATAAGAACGATACAGACTCTCTGGGGCCGCTGTCGTTGAAAACCCCCCGAGGGAGCTTCTTAATCGAAGGATAAGAGAAAGGAACTGGCTCGCCGACCGCAGCCACTTGACGCAAAATAATTGGCCCACTTTCTCATCTTTTTTCCACCGTAATAACGGAAAATGGGCGGCGGTAGCATCCATTCGAAAACACGAAATCCCCCGGGGGCAGCCACAGTCGCGCCACCAGTAATTTCTATTTAACTCCGCGACAAGATTCATCCCCGGTGAAAGCAGCATTCAAAAGATACCCGCCTGTCCCCTCGCACAATGGACGGAGGCAAGATGGAACGAAAATGTCGCGAGGGGTTAACACGGTGCACCGCCAACCAGTCCCCGCTAAGCTCTCACCGCCGAGGCGGGAAGCAGCCGCGTAACCAACCCGTAAAATTCAATCCCCGAACTTCCCTCTATCCAGACTGTACATACACGTCGTTCGTCCTTGCGCCCGGACCCGTGGATAAAGCTATCGTCCTTGAGAGTGCACGGAGGAAGCAGCCAGCACAGCTGCGCGCAAGAGCAACAGCCACCGAGGAGAAAGATATCGCGCCGTTCGATGCCATATTTTGATACGAGGAGGCGACACGTTACGGCCGACCAAGACACACCGAGACAAAGGTGGAAAGGGTGCAGGGCGAGGAGAGAGGCAGCCGGAAAACGCGGGCGTGCGCGCCAGTCGAAGAAAGAGAGGACCGGAGGATATTGCAGATGGCTAGATAAAGACGGTCTTTCACAAAGGGCTCGTGAGACAGAGAGAGAGAGAGAGAGAGAGAGAGAGAGAGGGGGGGGGGAGGGAGGGAGGGAGGGTGTAAGCCCTGAGGCTAGGGAGGCAGAGAGGGACCAACGAATGTAGTGCATAGAGAAGGGAGGATGAATATAGAGGACAAGGGGGATGAGTCGGAGGAAAGAAGTAAAGGTAAAGGGCGAGAGAATGAGTCTTTGAGAGGGAAACCGGCGAGGTTCACGCCCGAAAGCCTCGCAAAGGCCGGCCACAAGTTCGGGTATATTATGCAACGACAAGCCAGCCAGTACAGGTCCACGGTAGGGTGGATTTTGCGCCAGGTCAGGCACAGCGGGATAAGGCACGGCAGCCCGGTGCCTTACCACCAACGAATCCTGACGTACAGATTTACTCGCTCTCCTATACTCGTGAGATACCGTAATGTCTCTGTATCCCCCGTTAACGGTACAATTTAATCCTTGCCAGGGACAAGGGGGTGGCCGTATTTCTTGCCGCGCCTTCTCGCGTCTTTTCGGTCGCGCCTGATTTCGGTTCGTAAGTTTTACCGCCAGTGCTACGTGGAAGAGGCTTCGTCGGAATTTTAGTCACCACCCACGCTTGGCAGAAATGATTACTATCCAATCAGAAATCAATTGCGCCGCGTGCACGGCGAAGCAACCGCTGGTACGGCCCGCGAAGTGAAATAGATAAGGATTTCATCAGCCGGCGCGCAGATGCATTGTGCAAGGAGACAATCCGTCCTACACATGCCAGCTATCTGTATGCACCGGCGGTATGCATCTCAAGTATGTGCAGCGAGGCACTCGACGGATTAATCCAACTGGTAATTTGCCGTCCCGCAAATGAGTCTCGACTCCGAAACTCAGACGGCTGCACATGCTACCCCGAATGCAAGCCTGCACGGGCGCTCGCGGCATATCTGCCGCGGCGGAACACAAGTTCCTTCCTCGTCCTTACGTCTCGCCCGACGAATGCTCCCGAGAAAAGCAAGAAAAGTTTCACGGAAGTCCCCGCGAGACTGCATAAGCTGCGCGGCGCAAGCTGCTTTAAAAACGACAAGGCCATAATAATTTATCGCGAAATAAACGTCACGCGGTGTACTTAAACGTAGCGGTGGGCCACCGCTTGAGAAAAATAGCGTTCAACTGGAATATGTATGGCGAGGATCTAGCCGGGACGCGGGCTGCGACAAAAGAACGGAAAAAGGCTGGTGAGAAATAACGCCATTTGCAACCTCAAAGATGTCCCGGACGGATCTACTAGCCGTACATCGCGCACCGTTGCCCATACGAGTTACGAGACCATGATTTATTCGAGTCGCGGTAAGGAAACTTTAAAAGTGGCTCACCGCTCCAGCAATATATCGGTCAAGAGCTGCTCACGGGGGTAAAACTGAAAACGAACCTCCCCGCTTAGCACGCGTTTCCCCAATTTATAGAGGCAATGTTAATATCGGGAACAGACTAGGTCAGATGTGCCCCTCTAGACCGGTTCTCCATTCTTTCCCCTCTAAATCGCACTTCGCAGTCGCGCGCGGGGGAAAAACCGGGACACGAGTGTAAACGACGCGGGGCTTGAAGTATCGCACGCTGCGCGAGATTCGAATGGCAAGAGTAATTGTTGGTACGAAAATCAAAAAGTTGTATTACGGCACCGACTAGCTTGCCATTTTTTCAAATATATCGACCCGCTGGAATATTCGGAAATAATGCCGGCATAATTGAATAGAACGCGACGCATCAATACGCCATTGTATTAAATAGCTCCGCGCAATATATTGTATTAGAGTCCGTAATGTAGTATAATTCTGTTACGCTCATTATGCAGTCATAATGGATAATAGAAAGGACGCGTAATTTAATTATGCTAGCATGGCGGGCGAGGCGCCACTGTAAAATTTTCAGTTCTCGGTTTCACGGGGAAAATTCAGCGCGCGGAAGGGTATCGCAAAGAAGAAAAGAGAACCGGAGAGGGGAGGGGGGGTGGCCCTCTCGTCGACTTATTACCGAAATGTGCCATCCGCCGGCTGTAGCTTCCGGCCGCAGAAATTACGAAGTCAAATGGCCGCCGCGCGCGCGGGTTAAAATTTTTATTCCCCTTTTTCGCCCCCGTCCACCGTTCGCCCCTTCGGATGCAACGTAAATTACCGTGTAATAGGATTTTGAATCGCGGTCGATGCTAATCCTTAGTTTAGTAATGTAGGTCAGGTGCCAAAGATTTAACGTCGCGCCCCTGATAACTCCTGCCACGTAAACGAGCGACATTTTTTCGGTGAATTATGAAAAGTACATTATCAGTGCGCTCGCTGGTTACGCGATACCCTTGCCGTGCCAAAAAGTTCATCAATTTCGAGCCAGCCAAGTACTCCGAATTCCGCCAGCATTCTTTCAACCCCTGACATTCCGCTGCTACGCGAATCAGCCCGTATTTCAACGCGGCGGGAGATCCCGGGGAAATAAATTAACTCGGTTTCGAACGTTATCAATTATAACGCTCGCGCGTTAATAATGTGCCGCGGACAACACCGTGATCTAGGTCAATTGAAATATTTTGCCGGCTGCATCCGTTTATCGGGACAGGCCGGGTGTATACCCATAACTCATAGAAACAAGCTGCTTCGAATGCGCTCGCGCGCGAAACAACTTACTTTTCCCTTGATGTTTCTGCTACATGGACCGTAGAACTTGCATTATCCGGGCATCGGATCCAGCAGTGTGCTCGTATAATCGAGATGCTACCGTGTTTCCCTGCCGTTCCGATTGACCCAGATTTCATTCACCGAATTATCGACGTAGGTCGCCCGAATTATAGCCTCGCTCTCATTTAAGTGGTCATTTGGTTGCGAAAAGTCTGCTCCTCCCGTAAAATAACCATCGGCCGGTTCCGCGGATCTAGAGGTATTCCGCGGTGGCTGGAGGGAAGAAGGTGCATTAATTTCGCGACCCACCCAAGTAATCTCGGCCGTGGTTCGGGCTTGTTCGATCGAGACGCCCTGTTCCTGAAGCAAAACGAATGCCACGGTTTCACGCGAGCTGATCGTTCGGAAAATTCAGTTGAAGGCAACGAGGTTACAACGGATCGACCAGCGGGAAAGACCGAATGGAACGGAGAAGAAAAGGCCGCGGCGAGCACGGTCGATCGTCCGACGATACCGCGAAAGGTCACGGCTCTTCTTGACAAATGGCGTCCTTGGGCCGCCACCGATGGGCTGGCAGCGGTCTGTAGGACAGCCAAAGTACATTATGAAAGCATTTGCAGCTTTCCGCTGGCGTTGTCTCGAAAGCTATACCGGCCACCACGGGCTTGCCACGTAGACACACGAAGATACGCGAAGATGCATCTTGGAATCCTGCCCGAACTTCTTCGAGCGGCTCCCCAAGGGATTCCCCTACATCTTACAGGATCCACTCGATGGAACTTTATTTCCCCCCCCGACTGGCTGACCGGCAAACTATAGCCACTGGCCGAACCTGATCAATAATTTGCCGACCTTACGAGCGAGAAAGCAGTTACACTTGCCACCAGACAAGGCCGGATAATCCACGTGTTAATAGAGAGTCTGATAACCGATGAAAGAACGCTGTCACCGGTCCGTACAGATATGAATTGCCCGGAATAGACCAGGCTTCGACGTCGCTTTCCCTCGATAAATCCCAATATCCTGCTCGAAAACGCGGCTAAAACGCAAAGACAGGGGACAGGATCGATCCGCTGTTCGTCGGGACACGAGAATCTTGGGGGGGAAGGATTAGCCGCGCGTCAATTAATATCGAACAAGGCTGACCCAATTTCCACGGATTAATATGTTTACAGACAGAGCTTGCCCTTTGCTCCTTTACAAGATTAAAAGCAAATAGGCAAATAGGAGCGGGTCGACCACCCGGTGTGTCTTGTAACCGTCCCAATCTGCCCATCTTCATTTGCATACTCCAAGTTTGCTCGGGGAAGGCAACGCGCGCTGGACACGAAGGTGATTAAACAGATGTTATAAAGAAACTGGCCGCGTAGGCGGAATTCGCTTGCAGCCAGTAAATCCGGATAGTTTCACGAGCGGCGTTAAACACGTTCGGGGGAGACTTTAACGCGGACGGCTCGCGGCTTTTATTGCCGGGGAATTTTAGTGGAACACGAACTGACCGTCGCGCCGAGTATCTTCTCCCGTTCCCGCGGAAAGGGTGGTCCTGCTGCGCCAGCTGGGATTATCGCCGAGTGAAATTGATACAGGGTGGCTTCGGCCAGGTTGCACCGCGACAAAGGGTTTAAAGTTTCGCGCGGGACCGATCGCGTTATCGAGGTAATGTAAGCGCGATCGAGTTGACGGGCGGTGTACGTCGTTTCGTCGAACTGATAATCAGCGATAAGCTGTGACCGCCGATCGATAATCAAGGGGCTTGGCTCCAGAACACGACTCATCGCGTGTGCAACCGCGTCAACGCGACGAAAATTATCTGAAACGACGGGACGCGTACTTAACGGCCTCGTCGGCGAAACGCGGCTACGGGCTCTGTCCCAAAGAGGAAATTAAAACGCTCGGACGCCCTTTCCCGGCTCTGTTGCCCGTTTTAAAAGGGATCGCGAGAACGAGCGAGCATAAAGGGAAAGGGCAGCCGAGAGAGAGACTTCGAAAGGGCGCGCATGGTAAATAAAAATGGAGGCGAGAGACACGAGCAGAGAAAGTGGGTGAATGGTGAAATACTTTAATTCCGTTCTACCGAAATAGTCTTCGTGCCGCACGGTTGCATGATACCTACGCCAAGTCGCCCCTTTTTAGAACTCCATTCTCGAGTAGAAACTTGGAACTGTAGCAAGATTGAAAGTCCCATTGTGAATAAAATACCGAGAGGCTGCAACGTTTCAAAGAGAGAGGACCGACACGACTTGTTCCCCGTTAATTCGCGTCCGGCCATCGAATTACGGGAACACGGAACTTTCCTTTCGAAACTGTTTGGCTTCGCGTCGAGCGCCTGTCTTCGGCCCCGTAAAAGTCCTCCCTTTTCTTCCCCGCTTTTTTCGAATCGCCCGAAAGGTCCCCCCCGGTTCTCCGACTTCGCAATAGCGTCCCGACATCTGACAGCACCGCTGCACTTTCCCACAATGGACCAGCTAACGAGGATTCGGTTAAACGGCCCGCCTCCTTTCCCTCCATTAATTTAACCGAATGTCTTTATCGGGGTCTTGATCGCGGCCGCAAAAAATCCCGATAAGGCGAGAGGCAGAGATGGAAGGTCGAAAGGGGAACAGTCTGGCCGCAAAAACCGAACGATTTCATTCGCCTGCTATCTGAAATATTTTTACGAGAACGAGCAACGAAAGCACATGTTCGAGAGCTCGGAAATCGGGTAACGTAAATTGTTCTGTCGCCTGGAAAAACCGGGCGCAAAGTAGCGTGGAGAAGAAATAGAGGGTGGAAACGGGAATCCACAGTCAGAGCAAGGGCGGATCGACGCAAAATTGAACAACACACTGCGCGCGATCGAAGTGGCTTAGTTAGCCGAATTCAACTACGCGTTCGAGGTATTTCAATTCGAATTTTTCTGAACAAAGGGCGCGTCGATCACGAGGCGCATTGAAGTGCGGGGAGAGGAGCGATCAGATTAAACAGGAAAACTAGTAAACAGAGAGAGAGAGAGGGAGGGAGAGAGCGAGAGAGGAAATCGTTGCATTGGGATGAATCAATATCGACGTGAGCTTCGAACCCTTTAATATAGTATGTCCAGAGTTTTGGTTCGTTCCCACCGTTTTTCTATCAGTCACCATCCACCCTGATCTATCTCTACTTCGTCCAAGTCCGAAGTCACTCGAATTATCGTCACGCCTGCCGACATCTCAAAGCCTTTCCAAAATTACTTAGCAACTCACGGAGCCGTGAGTCTCGACTGCTCGAAATTAGTTTCCGCGAGAGCCTCCCCCCCATTAGGTATGCACGCTTCCGAATTCGTTAAGAGGGAAACCGTCGTCCCTTCCCCCCGGTTTCCCTGGAAGAGAGCACCTTCTTTCATTCACCGGTAAGTCTCCCCAACCCCCCTGGACGTTCGCGAAAGCGTCCTCTCACCCCGGGAAAAATATCATTGCTGAAATTGCGGGACGGTAACGAGGCCAATGCTCCTTCTGGCGGAAAAATGCCGTCCCCGAAGTTCGAGGTCTCATTTTTAGCAAGTCGTTCCCCTGGATAAACGGTATAATTTCATTTCGAATTGATGGCCCCTAATTCATTTTTCCACGCGCCGCCGCCTCCCTGTTCCCCGTGGCGGTTATTATAACCGTTCCTCCTTTCTCCCCGAGAAAACGAATTGTCCCCCGTTCAATAACTTTTCTGTATCTGAACTTTAAAGATGCCTTCTACCGCGTTAACGGTACCAAAGCGTTCGAATTCCTCGAGCTTTACCCTCTAGGCTGTTGAAGCATTGAGCATCTCCAGTGGCGTTCCGTGCGCCGCGGCGCGGAAGAATATTTCGATCAACGGATATTAGAACGCTCAACGCGGCCTCGTCGAATATCAACCATCGAGTTTCCGGCTCGAGTGATCCGCGGTAGATAATGGACAGCCATGGGTCGGACAAGAAAGCTTCCGCCGCCCCGCGATACACTCCACTTTACAAGGCCAGCTGACCGCGTTAAAAGGGCACCGCTTAAAGGATCGCCCCGTAGATAGACCAATTCGATCCAACTGCCCGTTATAGAAAGTATGACACCGATTTCATCGAGGCCTTCTATTTCCAGCGACATTCGGCCGAATATTAAAGGTAATATAAAGGCGCGCCGTTCGATATCGGCTAGCCCGCCGTGCCTCCGTTGCAAAAACCAGATGCGCCAGCTTTTCTTAAATAACAGAAGACTATCGAATCGGTTGAGGGGCCACGTTATTTCTGGACAACGCCGCGATTATAGGTCAGACGTTCCGCCGAATCTGGAAGTACGTTAGGGAGCGCAATAAGTCAGGGTCTGACCTATCTGAAATCAGCATCTCCGCGGGCTAACCGTAAATTACGAGCAGCGAGATAGCAGCCATTCGAAGGAAACGGCAAAATAGGAGGAAAGTCGGTTTACACGCGATTTATGCGTCGGAATCAACGGGCTCGATTTCGCGACGCCTCGACGCCTCGACGCCGAGGAGCCGGCGCGGCGCCGGGGCAGCCAGCGGGGGCTATCGATTCGGTTCGATTGCCGAAAAATGGTAATGCGGTCGGGCAGAACGGCGAGGAGCTCCTCCCCAGGAAGGACGTCTCAATTTCGATGCTACGTGCTATAGGAATGCGAAACGAGGCCACTCTATACGAGCGAACGGAATGTTCATGAGGCTACGAAAGGGAGCTTCCGACCTGCAAGCCGAAATTTCACAGTTAAAGAGACGCGGCAATCCCTGGATGATAGAGGGGATATCTAAATCGCTCGGCGTATACTGGCCCCGAGAAACTACTCGCGTGAAAATCTAAGCGAAATGGCCCCTTCCTCTGAATATCAATTAGGTACCCTAAACACTTTCTGCGATCCCCTCCCATGCGAGAAGGACGATCGGATGGATCTTTCGGCGCTTCCAAGGGAATATTCTGCCGTTGAACCGTCGGGTGCTTTCGCATTCTGGGCTTTACACGTTCAATACACCTCGACTGAGCAGCTGGGTGTAGCGGAATTGTAGAATTCGCGAATCTATGGTAGAGCACTGATGCCCCGAAGTACTTTCGACGATCGCGAAGCTTTCGGGCACATCGGAACAGAGCTCCGTGATTCATTGGGGCCGGGTTAAGCCTATTCGCATAATCAGACGGCGGCGTATCACCTCCGTCATTAATTACGAGACCGTGCAGCGCGCATTTATCAAGGTGAATGGTTGGGGAGCCACCGGGATTCGGTAAGCAGACACGCAGAACTGGCAAATGGTCGTGTCAGGTTCCGATGAACTAAGGAAAAGCCGAACCGATCGATAAGACTTTAAAGTAAACGCGCGAAGGTTGGCAGGACGGTGTTTCGGTGCATTAAACACGACGAAGAGCAGCGTAACGATGACAAAGAGTATTTACGTCGCAAGTTGCGCGTAGATTGTAGAAGCCTCGAGCGTGGACCAAGAAAATGGAAGATTCCAGGAGAATTTTATTCCACAGCCTTTGAAAGTCCCGCTTCCGACAATTCGCTAGGAGAAATTAATTTGTAGGCAGCCGCTAATACCTTGACGCCAACTTAATCCGAGTTCGCGATTCCTTAGCTGGGCGGAAAGTTTTCCAGCAAAGAAAATTTCAAATCCTCGGTATCATGCCGGCAAATGGATTCGTGAATTATTCGCGCGCCAACTTTCGTACTTTAAATATCAATTGAACTTGGCCAATTCGAATCTGCATACCGGCAGTTCCCAGGTCCGGAAAACGACCTCGAAAAATACCGCGCGAGGCAATATTTTCCGGGAGATCCCGCGATACAAGATAAACGGAGGCCTGTTTAATATGCCACGAGAAGCTAGATAAGTCGAGCCCTTGAATAATTAATTCGTAGACCTTTCGGTCTATTCTGCCTTGGACGGGGGAGTGGGAAATACGGCGGAATATTATAAGAACGGGTAACTTTATAAAGAAAAGAGGGAGAAGGGGGGAAAGAAGGGAAAGAAGCGACGAGAGTTCGCTAACCCTTCGCCCGTCCTTCTCCGGCCTTCTTCAACCTTTCGAGCGAACCCTCGCGCGTTCTTTCGCGCATTCATCGGTACACCCAGTCCCTGCCAACCACCTACACCAGCTAACAAAATCGCTTTCCACGCTACTACCAGGAAAAAGTAAATACCGGAGCGTGGATCCTTCCTGAATTAGACATCGATCTAAATGGATTATCCCCGAGAACGCGAGTGCTGCTTCAGGAAACGAACCATGCCCTTTCGATACAACATCGACGTCCCATCCAACCGCATATATCATAGAAATGCTTCCCTTTTAACTGCCACTCAATTTAAGACCCGCCGTGGGTACGCGGCGTCCCCTACTGGAACAAGTTGTATGGAGAACGATAACGATACGTCAACATAATACTCCGAATGTTCGGAAATGCAATTTCAGCGTTTCATCCACCACTCAAGGACCGCCCTATTTCCAGTACAAACATTTAATATTCTATCGAAGAGAAAAAGAATGCCCAGACCATTTATGTTCCGCACCAGCTAAAGAGCTGTTTATAAATTACTTATTACACGTTGTTACGTCATACGACATTTCCTCTAAAATTACAACTCAAACAATCCCTATTACACTGTATCGAAGAAGGCGAGAGTATGCTTGAAATTGTGTACACTAACATTTAGAGAACATAATAGAGACGCTCGGGAGCTTTCTCAGAAATTCGGAATATTTTAAACTCCTTTTGAAACTGCAATACTAAAACAGCTTCGTCCGATCGTGAGCGTAAACATCGCGAGCACAACAATGGTATAACGGTAGAAACGGGGATGGGGCTCGTACGCATCGCGAGAAATACAAGGCCACGAAGTTAGACCGCGAGAGGCAGAGAGAAGGACGAGTCGAGGAAGTCAACAAAGTCGTCCTTCGGAGACTTTGACGACGAGTGCATCGCTCGCGGACGACTTCGCGGCCGGGAAAAGCAAGGCCTCGTTGGAAAGATCGATGATGGAGAGTAGACCTGCAGCAGCGGCCTAACCCTTGCGTTTTATCGAGCCGCGGCACAGGTACCTATCGCGACGACAGGCCACGGCAATGGGCGAGAGAGAGAGGGCACGAAAATACGGCGACGACGAGGAGCGAGAGCGTACGTACGCGCGAGCGTACCGTGAAGCTAGCCGCGCATCGCCACGACGCGTTCGAAATATTCTCAACGGCCGCGGGTTTCTTCGTCTCCGTTGCATCGGGGCGAACTTCACATTGCTAATATTCCAACCGAATCGACCCGTACGCGTCGGAAAAAGCGGCAGGTTGTCCTCTCCTTTGCTTAGGAAACGTAATGCGCGGGGAAAAGAGCGAGTGCTCGTTCAGTGCCGGCTCGAGAGGCAGAGCGCGCGCGAGAGAGGGAGAGGGAGAGAGAAAGAAAGAGAGAGAGAGAGAGAGAGAGAGAGAGAGAGAGAGAGAGAGAGAGAGAGAGAGAGAGAGAGAGAGAGACAAGCATAGGACGGTTCGAAAAGAGACATCGACGGTCGCGGCATTTCGGAGCACCACTGCACGCGAGTCGCGTCGCGTCGGGCAAGGGAGTACGTTTGAAAATTCAAGTTTCATGGAGGACTCACCTTCGCTGACAGGTGACTCGGCGGCGGACGAGGGGCTCGGGTGAAGTAGAACCGGAGGGCTGGCTCGAAAAACAGTGGACGACGAAGGACTACCGGCGAGGACGACGACGTCCGTTCGAGTCTCACGTTTAGACTACGTGCGTCTGCCCGGTCGTTGGAGGCGGTGGTGGTGGCGACGGCGGCGGCGATGGTGGTGGTAGTGGTGGTAGCTGCTCTCTGTCCTCCAAGAGAGAAAAAGAAGGGAGGTGTGGTGGAGAAAGACGGGGCGAAACCGATGAGATCGAAGTCTCGTGGCAAACGGTCGTGGACTGAGTGAACCCGAGTTCCGACTGAGCGGGCGAGTCGCTGTGGCGGCGACACTGGCGCCGCTCCGCGGAGGGCTAGCGAATCTCCATCGATCCGTGGAACGTGGTATGGGAGGTAAGCTGAAGCTCGCGCGAACTGCGCGCCGAGGGGAGAAGGGCTGGCGCACCGACCGAGGGTCGTAGAGGGTGCACGACCAACGGAACCCTACCCTCGGTCTTTCGGGAGGAAAAGGGAGAGGGAGAGCGACGAGTCGAGTTGGGAAGAGGGCGGGGCGTGCGCGCACCCACGTTCCTTTTACACCCCTCTCTCTCCGGCTCCAGAGCTTTCTCTCTCTCCCTCTCTCTCACCCTCTACCCCTATTCTACCCTTGTCATCCACGCTCTTTCTTGCTCCATACAGTCATACACAAATGACCCCCCTCTCTCTATACTCTATACTCGCTTATTTCTATGTTTCTCGAATACTCTTTCCCCGATGTGCTTTCTTGCCGTTCCACCCAGCCCCCGTCTCTCTTTTTCGCATCCTCGTCGGAGGGTATTACGTTCGGGATGAATTCGGCACGCCGAAATGGTAAACAAACTTCATGCGTGCAAGCAGAAATTTCTGCACTTCGCCTTTGTAGCCGGAAGCTTATTTTCCAAGAAACTGTTCTCGGAGCAACTGCTTTGGGCTCGAATACAATCTCGGGAGACTTAATTGTGAATACCTCGGTGGAATCAGAACGCGCAGAAAGCGTATAAACACGTAGGGAAAATACGCGCGTCTCTTTTGTTCGTTACTCTTCTTCGCCCCCCCCTACTGCCCTGCAATCTGTTCCCTTTCTTCAACTCTCAAGCCTTCCATCTACTCCGTCTTTCATGCAGCTCCTCCTTGCATCTTTCTTTCTTGCATTTCTTCATCCCTATCTCTTTTTGCACTTTCCATGGCCACTGCTATTTTCCAACCCTCTTCGGTTTCTTCCCAGATAACTATCCAACGGGGTGTAGGTACACTAGACCTCGGGACCATCGACGAAACCCCCTAATAGATGCACCGGGAGAACTTCCCTCGTGCGGGACTACAAAAAGGGGGGAATATAGGTCGAACGATGATGAGAATTTCGGCGTTACGTTGCAACGTGCTTTTGCCGTGGATAAGATGAGAAATTTCGCTGTTATCGTAAACGTTTTAGCCTTGGAGCATCCCATAAAGTGTTCGACGTAAATATACCGCTGGCCGTCACTGTTATATCTCATTCGAATACACCGCTATAGACGGTTACGTGTTTTATGAATCGATAAAAGAGCCGGAGCTGGTCGTTGTTGTTTCGCTCGTCCGACTCGATACCTAATGCGGAGGCACGCTTCGTTTTCAGCTCGTGCGATCACAGTTCCTGCCACGTTTTGCGACAATAAAAGGCGTTCGCGTAGGCATGCACGTATATCGTCCTGGGATCCATTAAGTAAACGCAACTTCCCCGCCAGCTTTCAGCTGGGAGAGCTCCGTGGAAAAATGTAAATCTGGGTCAACGCTACTCTGAATAGAAAACTGACAGAGAAACGAAAACGTACATTCAAGTTAGCGCGATATTTTTTCAAGTTTCCCTTTCAAAATCCGGTTGTCGCTTATATCGCAGGGGAAACGGGAGCAGCGTGGAAGGGGCACCGAAAATAACGAGTAGCGCCAGAGCGTTAAAATACTTTCCAACGAGTTAGTGAAATGCGATCCTCTCGCGGGAAGAGGATCGTAACGACAAGTTTTTTCGAGACAATGCCAGGCCACCTAGGGTGTATCAGCTTCGCCGTAGGTACAAGCTTGTGCATCGACAATGCAAGACCATAACGTCGGCGACATTATCGTGAAAAGTTTACGAGATTCTAGAATCGCTGCTTGGCACGGGAACCTATTGGATGCGCAGAGTTAATGGCGCGACGTAGCTCAGCTTTATCTGGCGTTGTCGGATGAATCACGAGTGATCCGACGATAAATCGATGGCTTTCAAAGGTGAGCCGAGGCTGATACTTCGAAACAGAAATTGATCAGCAGATATCAAGCAGTAAACGCGGCAAGTCGGAGCATTAAACAGATTGCTTATCAAGGGTGGGGAGGGGGGGGGGCAGAGGCGTAGGAGCAAGCTTACCTCGTACGAGTTTGTAATTGCGATTTGCGTAAGCTCAAGGATCGATCGTTTTATCGCGCGATTCAATTAGCGATCCCCGATACCGGCTCGGTACATTGAAAGACGCCAGCGATCAATCGAATTACCCCCAGGCAGAATGTCGAGGCTAACAGCCCCTCGGAGCAAGCGTGACCGCGGTAAAATTAAACGTGTCAGCAACAACGTTCGATAGCCGGATAGACGAGCGTGCCAGGAGCACCTCGGCAGACGGCAGAAATCCTTACGCAAAACCGTGAAACGAGCACCGACTCCTCGCAGGGAAGCCGGAAATTACCTAATTTCCTTGCATTCTGCCATGAGTCGAACGCTTTATACAGGGACACGGCGTCGCCCCGGAATATCCAGTTTCTAATCGAATCAATAATTACAAGACACCGCGCAAAGGAAGGAATTGGAAACCCTTCTTTTTTTTCCGGAGACCACCGTCGCGCGATCGTACAGCGTTTTCCTTTCTCCCGTCTCGAGCGGCTGTCCTTTGCAAGGAAAAAGGAAACCGACCCGTAGAAAGGAATCGCGGCAAGCCCGATCCTCGATCCACCTGTCCGTGAAAGGTACGCGTGTTTTCACGACGCCAAGAAAAACGGTGCACCTTTTATGCGATAATTTTGCAAAATTCCACCGCGCGCTCGCCGAGAAGAATAAGCGACGGAGTCTCTGCGACTGCCTTGGAACATTAACGATGGACAATTTCCAGGGACAAAGCTCCGTGGGCAAACGGGAACCGCCTATCGTCTAGCCAGCAAAAAAAAATGGGTAACTGTACGAGGCATATATCACATTGCCATGTCCGTATGGATTCTCGGTGTTCCTCGGATGCCCGCCAGACTTTGGTTGCAGGAGCTACTGCTGGAATCACGTCCTGAGACTGGCGAAGTGCAAATCCATGTTAGTGGTATAATGCTCCACTATAAGTCTCGGAATTATGTGGACCGTGATAAGCATGCCGAAAGCGAGAAAACACGATTATATTTCGTGCATTCAGCGCAGGATTATCTCGCCGCGTTTATACTTTTCGTGTTAAGCGCTGCTTTAATAAACCGCGCTGCGCGTCACGGAAGGGCGGAGGATGCTAAGTAGATACCCAGCGACGAGTGATTTCCGATTTGGAGCGTGACTAAGTGTCTTCTGTTCCATTCCCGCGGAGCAATTATCAATGGCCTGGCGAAGATTTGTTATTAAACGAGTTACGAAATTGCTAACAAGCTTAACGTGCAAATGGGGCGGCTCGGGGAGGAAAGGCGGCCGGGAAAAATCGAGCGGCCTCGAGAGTTATCGACGGCACTTTTCACAATGGAGCCGAATGGACGCGCGGCGTGTACTAAAGATATCCCCTTTAAATATAGTTCAAAGTGAGCGGTAATTTATTGATCCACGCGACGTGTTCAATCCGCTTTCAGAGATTAAGCGGAGGCTCGCGCAGCAAAGAGGCTAACGCCGCCGGGCCGCGTTCTCATTCATCCTCTCGATTCCTGATTCTCCAATAGATCGGGGACCTCGCGATTCCTCTGGTCGAAAAACCGCCGTGGACCGGACACCATCGGCGTGCAAGCTACTTCGCACCTGCCGACGGGGCGAAGCTTGTGGACACACGCCGAGCCGTCCCTGCGACGCGCCACGTTCTTACGAGCATCAACGATGTGCAAACGGACGTAAGTAAATTGTAAACACCCTTTGACTATCAAGTGTAAGGAACGAAATTCAGCTCCGCGTCCAATCCGACTGCGTGCGCGCGTGTGTGGAACGCGAAGCGTGCACGAAGGTGCTCGTCACCTGGAAAATTACACGGCATCCGTTGCTCGCGTTTAATTCATTAACGATTTGCTCGCGCCGTTGTCTGCGTTCTACTAACGAGCATACCCCGAGATCTCGTACGATCCCAGTGCCGCATTCTCAGCGAAATGAAATGGAAAACATCGGAGAGACAAGCCGAGACCGTGAACCCTGCGAGTTCGACGAATTAAAGCGGGATTCGCTGAACGAGGAAAGATCGAAGCACGAGCTTCTGCGATCAAGATTGATGGGAATGGGTGCAGGGGCTAAGGCTGTTTCGCGAGATTTTCAACGTTTCGTAAAAAATGCGGACGCGCCCCGACTCTGACCTAATACACTTCCCGCGATGAAAGATTGCTGCGAATGAAAGCAATAACCGCATTCTTGCTCGCGGCGCCGTTCGATAAAACGAACGCTAGACTATGCCGAAAGGCGTCGAATATTAGACCCGTGCGAGCTATAATAGTTGACGCAGTTACCGCGAGGATATTAACGGGCGGGCGTGCGCGCTCGCGCCAGCGGCTTAATTAAACTTTAATTACTTCAATGGATCCGCGATCGCATTTCCCCACTGCGGACCTAACGCACCGCTGGAAATGAACTTGTTGGTCGCGGTTCCCTGCGACTTTCAAAACATTTCGAAGCGTCGCGTCGTTCGCCGCGAGAACCCTCGTTAAAAAGGGGGGGCGGCTTTTCCACCGCGACGAAGGCGAGCCGCGTTTCAGGGTATCAGTCAGAAATTCCCACCCCGATCCCCCTCCCCGGGTGAATGCTATTTCGATTGAAAATATCCATTTTAGAGGGAGGCACAAAGCGCGCGAGATCAGAATGCCCTTCAATTTCGTGCTCATCGCTGGGTTCTTTCTCGTCCCGTCGACCGTTTAACGGTCGACCCCGCTGCTTTTTAATTAGTATTTTAACGAGCGAGGATCGAGGCGATTGTTATTTGCCCCCGCCCCCTCCCAGCCACCCCTATCCTAGAATCGAGTGCTTTGAGAAAGCAATTAACGTAAGAATCTTCTTCTCGGTCCTCGCGCCAAAGGGCCGGAGGCCAACTACCCGAAAGCCTGTTTCCCCGCGGAAATGTTATAGATCGCGATGGAAGCCTGACGTTTCAGAAAAATGTCAGGGCACGGGTAATTCGCTAATCGAATAATTCGAAACGCTCGCAAAGTGGTGAAGGCGACCTCCGTCAGAGGAATGAATAACTGAAGGGAACGGAGTTGATAAGTGAGAGCTCTGTAGCAACTCTTCCGTCGTTACTCCTCGATATCGAATCGATGAAGCACGTTCGTTACGCGACGCGGCGTTAATTTAACATTCGCCTCTCATACTTGCACCGGCGCCGCAGAAAGTTACGCACCACGCTCGCGTTTGAATTTCAAATAAATGATTTTCTGCTCCCCGTTACGCATGTGCTTACGTCGTGCCGCAAGTTCCGCTTAATATCTTCTTGCCCGCCCGCTTGTGCATTTAAACGGATGTGCCGGCATTATGGGGAACGCGGGAATAAAACTTGAAGAGCGCGCAAAGTCCGCGCAGCGCGCCCATTGTTCTCCGTCTATGACACTCGGGGTTTTTGCAAAACTTCCTTTCGTTTCAACAGCGAACGCGACAGGGAAGATGTTCCATGTCCTGATTCAGCCATCAAGGATATAAAGCCAAGAGCAGATGAAAGATAAACTGTCGTAGCAATTGTCTTCACCACTCGCGTTGGGGGTTCATCGAAAGTCTGACTTCATCGTTGCCAAAATACGCCGATATCTCGCCCCCGAGTAGTCGAGACCGGGTTCTTTTTTTTCTGCGCCCTCTGCTTTTTGGCAAACTACGGACCAGTTCGCAGGGGATTCTAGTCACGCGTGGCCAGAAAATTAATCCATTGTGCGCGGCGTCGCGGTGGAAAGATAAACAGACGTTTACTTTACAAGGTCGCCGAGTGGAAAGTAAATGCGTGCAAAATGAAACTAGAAATATCAAATCGTCGGCAGACACGGGTGTCTCGGTTGCGCGCAAGGTGACGCAAGCCCGTGACGAAACCGAACGGTGACTGGCAGATAGGGTTATTGCTCCGGACGCGAATCGACCATTTGAATTGGCACGGGAAGAAATTAGAGAAAGTGACGGAAGGAGCTGGTATTTTGGAGCTGGAAATTTCAGTTCGCGCAACAGTCTTGTTCGCTGGACGGTGCACGGCGGGATCGATATCGCAGCGAGCCTCGCGACAATTTCAGCCAGCCGAAACTATTATTATCTCTGACATGCTCTTATGCCGTTCGATATTTCAGCGTGCGCATTATTCACGGCGGCAGCCGTGCAAACGTCCCGTTGCGCGCGGGTCGCGTCGCGTCCCGCGGACAGGTCCGAAAACGCGGAATCCAAGGGGAAACGTTCCGTGTCATGGTCAGCCAAGATCAGCCGATGCGGAGCGTTGGCAGGAAGGTCAGCCGTTATCTTTCGCGGTGCCGCTGATTTCCGCGAAACGAGAGAAAGGATAACTCGCTGCGCTTCATCGGCAGCGACGGGAACGAATTCGCGAAAGAAGCGGCAGCGACTCGCCGCGTAGAGCCGCTTCCTCGACGCGCGATCCGCGTCGCGTCGCCACGAGTGAGAGGGAACTCTCCCGGGTACGCCAAGGCCGATCGTCTTCGCGTACTTCCATTAAATCGTCTCATTCTCTATGCAAGGTTTTTACGGCGACGTGGACGGAAAAGCCTCTGTAAACGATCGCGTGATCGAGGAGTCGATTGTGAAACGGGCGTGAATGAGCGAGAGAAGTTGAGCCTGCCTCGTTTCCTTCCCCTGGTACTAACTAGCGGCCGAAGTTCCGACGGCTGCAAGTGCCTTCGACGACCAATTTCTAATATCTACATTCTAATTACCGGAATATCTGGAATTCTAATCCCGTCCGAAGCGCGCGGTGGATTAAGTGGCATGACGAGAGCCTGCGAATATTATATTAAATGATAATCGTCCAGGGAATCGTGATACAATGCCGTAATCGCGGCATTATCGCGATTCGCGGGAGAGTCTCGCGCACGCCCGGAACGTTACGACACGGTGTTTCGCCGCGGTCTACTCTCTTCTCAAGGAGATGCCAGAACGTCTGAGAATGGAATCTCCCCGACGACGACGGCGACGGACGAGGCGAGGCGAATCGGCGATCTGACGGTGCCGCGGTGCAAGTGGCATTGGTTGGCTGAGAGATCTCGTCCCGCAGCTACGCGTATTAATTCCTAAAACGAGGATCGAGCACCCGATCGCGTAACTCTTCGCCGAGAGAAAGGCGATCCGCCACATTTTTCTTCTCGTCCCGGCGATCTTGATTTGCCGATACCAACGAAACTTTCGCCTGTCGCTTCCTCGAAAAACCAAGTCGCACCGCCGCGGCTCCCTTTGCCTCGGAACCGGACCCCGTGAATCGAGCGTTACTGCTTTATTTATCGTTGGCGGGGTACATTCGGCCGAAAACGATCGCGCACGGCCGTGCCCGAAATCGAATTTATCCGCGGCAATTTACCAGAGCAATTTAGCGGCAGGATAGATGAGGGGGATAGGATTATTGGGCCGCCGATACAGCGATACCAAAACAGCGGTAATCAGTGCGTAGAATATTAGATTCGAGGCCGTGGCACGCTCAGAATCCAATTCCCTCTGCGAAGTATTAATTGCATTTGGGTGTTAGCGGCAACCTTACGCCTCGAACGATCGTCAGGGAATACCTTGCCGCGAGTGGAGGAACTACGGTGGTTCGCAGAGTCGCCGGTGCCTCGCGCGACGAACCCTTGCGAAATGGGGCGGCCACGAATAACGCGACGCGCTCGCGGTTCGTCACTCCCGTAATCCGCGTTTTACAACGCCAACTGGGTTGGGAGAATTCATCGTTAACTGGGTCGGTGTAATTACTCAAATTGCCGTCAAACCCTTTTCTGCCGTCTACAAAACACAATCCCGAACAATACCCGCCTGTAAAGGCGCGCGTAACAGGCCGTCGCGGGTTATCTCGAGCCGCGGAAACCTCTCGTGGACGTCGATCCGGAAATCTTGAGGGAGGAGAGGAGAGAAGATCCATGCGAGCGAACAGGATCGAACCACTTGCTTTTCCTGCTCTTCAATTTCGACGGTGGAGCGGTTTCGTCGGTGAGTAAAGGATTCTAACGAGACCAGCCCGCCGCGCCTGTGCGTTCTCGCGGCAACTTTCTTTTTGCTGGATTATCGCGAGAACACGCGAGATGTTGCCGTAACCGTGGTCCCGCTGCTACCGCGAGGATTCCGTGCACTTACGATTAGTAGAGCACGGAGGAAACCAGCCGTGTAAATACATCTCCCTCGGCCTTCTCCGATTCCCACAATGCTAATGGGCGAGCGCAGAATCAAGCTGGATCGAAGGCGAGCAGGCCTTTCCAGCGCCTCGACGAAGGATCGCCGCGGTGCGTCGCGCCGCTCCAAGGATCCAAGGATATCCCGTGGCGCCTAGAAAGCGTTCCCTTCATCGCCAGCTATTCACAACCATGGAATTATCCTTCGCTATAGCCAATTTCGTTCATGACAGCCTTACGAAACAATCGGGCATCCTCCAATTTCGTAGCATCGCCGTTCCACTTTCCCGACACTGACGAACGACACCGCCTGTATCGAAATTAGCTTTCGCGTCGTTCCTTCTGAAAAGCTGCAAACGAGCGACGCCGGGCGAAACAATCAGGGAAGGGATTATACGCGTTCGAGGAAGCGGCGCGCTTGAAAGGGACCGCTAATATTTTCCGCGGAATTGCGCGTCGTTTCCTGTCGGCGTACGATTCGTAAACAAAACTGTAACGTTGCCCGCATTTACCATAATTTCCCGTTATTCCGATCTCTTTGGGGCACCGGTAATTCGATGCAGCCGATGACATTTCCGTGTCTCGTTGATCCCAATAGCGGTTGATTAGAGGAGCGCGCGCCGGCGCGTTTGTTCGAACAAAAGCGGGATACGTGCTTTCCTTTTATTATACAAAGCATACGCGTTCGACGCCAGGTATCCGTTCGTAGCCGAGGCTCGAGGTTTATTATTGGTAGACGAAGGAGGCCGCGATAATCACGGCCAGCGAAGACAAACGCAGCCAGACGTAATTACGATCGGCCGATTATAATTTCGCCATTAGCGGCATGAAATTGCACGGCAGAATGGCTCGGCCGATATCAAGAACGAATCTCGATTCCGTGCGTCTGGGAGGCGAAGAGGGTTCGACCGCGAGTGCCTTTCCTTCGCGGTACCTGCGGGCTTCGCGCTCAATTAAGGCGATCCAAGAGAAGCGCGGCAAGTGGTAAAATTAGTTACACGGGCTGGATCGCCGGTAAAGCGTTTCGTTAACGTAACACTCGAGGCGACGCGGACGCAACAGCGCCCCGGCTGTGTTACATCGCGACAAAGTTTGGTGGGACAATTCGTGCCGCGATTCAAGCACCGTTGGGAAACGTTCGTAGCTGTATGGCAAATATTTGGCGCCTCGCCGAGCCAAGTACCGATTTATCGCTGGAAAGAGTACAGCGCGCCACTGACGAGCGCAAACATCGCATCGATCATCGTTATGTTTGCAAAATCACGTCATCGTTGCATTTCACGGTTCGGCAATGCAACTGGCATAATCCGTTAACGAAACGAACAATCGCATAATTACTTGAATAACCGGCGGGGATCGTTAGCCGGCCGGGGGGAGATCGATCCACTTCGTGACCGGGATCCGTTATGCGTAAACCGGGTGAAATCTCCCTTAATTCGAGAAAGCCGCGTAAAAAGTTAATGTCGGTCCCCATCAGGCCTCTGGCAGCACGGCAACGGCAGACCTGGAAGTCGTTGGTATTAATTGGTAACCGCGTTTCCTGTACGCAAGTCGTGCATGCAATCAAGGTGGCTGCGTTCGTTCAGGCTCGTTCCTCGGCTGCACGCGAGTCCACGTGCAATTGTGCGCGGGTCAAGGAGTTCGAGTGAAAGTATTAAATATCACCGGCCACTGAATACAACTATGCATGTATCTTCCACAAGGCGGACCTTTGTTTCTCGCGCGAAACCCGCGCTTACAGCTATTATTACGTCAGTCTCCCCCCCTCCCCCCCAAAAAAAAGACGCCCTGCCAGCTCTATCCCATCGATGAACTTCATTAAACTTCACGGTAGCCGCGCCGCTAATTCAGAGATTCGCGCAACCGTCGATTGGTTCGCCGCGCCGGTGAGAAAACTTGATGGAAGTCCGCCTGCTAGGCTCGCTCTTCCATAATCATCCGCGCTTCCCGTCGAGTTTGGGAAAGACTTATGGAAATATTGGCACGAGTTGCGAAAGAAAAATGCCAGCAGCCCCGGCAGGTTCCCCGCGGAGCTCTACCAACTCCCGTCGTGCCAATTAATGCAGATCAGCGCGCTGAAAGTGATTCTGGAACGAATCCCCGATCCTCGAGCGTTCGATAATTTCGGCTGTTATTCCCGAAATTCCGGTGCGCCGAGGGGTCGACCGCGCGTCGTTCTCACCTCCGTGGTTTCTCATGGTTGCGGCAAGAGAAGCTACTTATTACGTAACGGAGGAGCCGCGTTTCCAGCGGCTGCGCGACCCGCTCAACATTTTCCACTCTGTTTCGCCTAAATTGCACGCGTTGGGGACAACGCAATCCGGCGCATCTTGAAAACCGTGCCGGGATCCTTTGTTACGCTCCTGTACGGATCTCAGGCCTCCGCCGCGTTGCAGACCCGATTGCAGCTCCTTCCAATTAACTGGCTAATCGCGCGCGTTTATCTCGAGCTGTTTAATCGTCGATCACCTGGCGCGGCAGCAATGGGTCGCGGAGTTGCGTTTAACTTCCACTCGAAAACGCGAGGGGACTCTTTCATCGCGGCACGGTAGTTTACGAGCCAGCCAGCTCGGCCGGGCCATTTGTCATGCAGATAAAACACGGCCGCCGTGCGGAGAGGTAGGATGCCGCCGGTGAAACGTTGGAAACCGATCGAGCCGCGGTTTCGGGGCCTCGCCGCTTCTTTTTCGCAATTTATGAACAATTAAAATTCAATCCTGCGCGAAATCTGTGTCAGGAAGGCTTGCTCGCGGCAGCTTCCCGAGATCGTGGTAATCCAGCCAGAGATACCAGAGAGATATCACAATCCATAAATAATCTTTCCCATTACTTCGCGGCTCGGTCGTGTTATCGTTCCGTGCCGCTGATTCTATGCATACTTAAGCGTTTTTTATGCAATAGCTGAAGCACGCCTGTGCCTCATAGACGGACATAATGCGGCGGTTGAGCAGCCGTTAATGGCACGCGAATGCGCTTGGCGCGTTTCTCGGCGTCGCTAGGAAGGGAAGAATCGCGATCGAAAGGTTCGATGGGTGTTGTAGAGGCGACTGCTGGCGACAGGAATCGAAAGTCTTCGCCAAGGCGTTAGAGCGGATAATCATCCTCCCGCCTCTCGTTTTATCCTACTTTACGGAGATGAAATCGATCGCAGGGAGGAGGCGCAAGTAAACAGAACGACGGAATGGAATGTGGTCGGAAGGAGGAAAGGAGCGGAAGAGGAAAAGCCGCGGTTTTACGAGAAATTATGCGATAGTGGTCAAAGGTGTGAAAGTTTTGATTGCCGGAAACTTGCTAGAGGAGACATGCCGGCTAGAGTGTCAATCATCTAGCGGCCTTCCGCTACCGAAGCGTCGCAATCTCTGCGGAATGGCTCGATGAAACCGCTGGGTCGGCACTAAAACTTTGAGCTGTCCTAAAACTGGCGAGCCCAGATCTTCCGGGCGGAGACGTTATTAAAGCTCCGCTTTAAGCAACCTTAACGCGTTATCGATCAGCCGGTCGGCCCGCGGCAAGTTCAGCCCCGAAAAATCTTCGAGCCACCGTTCGGAAGTGGCGTCGCCAGGCAGCCTCGCTTCCATTACTCGATTATACCTCTCGACGAGTGGCAGAGTGAAATCGCCGCCTCGAGAGAACGAAAATTCATTCCCTCGTTAATGGCTCCCTCGTCAAAGGAGGCTTCGACTTGGCGCTTCGACGGCGCCTCCTCCAGAGAAAGTCTTCCTTCTATGGGCCCCGTTGCTTGCAACCACTTTCGCGTTATGTGTCGCGCGAGCCTCGGGGATACGAGGTCCGCGATGATATTAGTGCGCCGCGATTAAAGACGCTCGGATGTTACGCGTGTAAACAGGACGGCAGTTATGCAACTGGGAGAGGAGACCGGTTGGTCGCCTTTGGAAGAGGAAGGAATCACGGACGCGTCGAATTTCTCCCTTTCTCCGGCTGCCGTCTCACCTGGGCCATGCACGGAGAAGGCCCACAGCCCCGAATCCGGCGATCCTTCTTCCTTCCTTCCTCTCGACGCGACCGTCGACACTGCTCGCCCGTAAACGATGCCCGACTCTCGCCGTTTCACGATTAATTTCGGAAGAAAGTGATAGCAGCTGGAGATTCAACCACCCCGCTGTGTAGGCCGCTAAAAACTTACGATCCCAGCGAGCGTCACGCGCCAAGAAGCGTGCCGCGGGATCGCGTTCTTGTTTTCGTCCCGTTTCCTCGCCAGCCGGCCGCGTTGCCGTGGTTAAATTAGAAAATCAATTTCATCGGTGCGTACGTCAAAAACAATTTTCTCTCGTTAACTCGTCGACCGGACTCATTAACTTGGGTTAATAAGCACGGTCGAATGCCAAGTGAAATAGAGGCGAGCGTGGCGCATAATTGCCCTCCCCCTAATTACGCGTCCTTTGCCGTCGAGTGCTTACGCTCGCTCGCCCCTCTCAAGCTTCAACGGGGCTTCAGGAAAACGTCCCGGAAAAATTACACCGGAGTACGCTGTTCGAGCCTGACAAGTGGTATCCAACCAGTCGAGAGATCCATTTCACCGTGTCTTCCACGGAACCGTGAAAGCGTTAGCGAAACCCTACACGGTGTCGTTGAATGTTGAATGATACGTTACACGGGACCATCTTTTCGATCACGCTGCTTTCACTTTCAACTCGCGTCCTTGCTTTCGCGGTTCACTCGTTGTCAATGTTTAGGCGGCAACGGTGACTTTTGAACCGCGGCAAACGCCCCGCCGATACGAGCTCTCGGTCCGAGCCTTCGCCCTTGCGATCCTTCCGCCAAAGTATTCGCGCCAAGTGTATTTTATCGCGTAAGGTGCTGCTGTACTGATCGTGCGAATTGGGCTCAGCTGGGATCAAGAAGCCCTATTGAACATTGATTCCGGGGAAAGGAGAACGGAGATCCCTGAGAGGATAACGCGCGAACACTCTAGAAACCGAGCCGCTTGCCCGTGTCCGAGCTGGCGAATGTGATTGCGAGCGATCGGAGCTGGACGCGAATAGATGAGAGAAAAGATCGCGGGCAAGATCTGTGCGTGAGTAATAATCGTCTCTAATTACCAAGCGCGGTTCCCTCGGCTCGCGGACGGGCGACCAGCCGCAGAAGGCGGTTTCTAGGTTGAACAGAAACCTCTTGGTTTCTGTTGGAACTACAACCGGCCCGCATACCAGCCCAGCCATGAAAGAATGGAGAGCAGCCGATGCCACGAAATCCTCGGATCCGAGTTCTCGTCCAGTTGCGGAGAAGCTTTCTATAATATCTGATAAAAAGCAGCGACGTAGGTAGTTTCGAGTCCGCGGAGCTCTGCGGAGGATCGGCGAAGCTACGGAGTGGCAGAGGAGTCGTTCGACTCGGAGGAACAAAAGGGGAAGAAAGTTCTCGTTGAACGTTTTCCATAATCGGTGTTGGTAATTCCGTAATAACGTTCTTTCCTCGGCTCGAAAGTCGCCAACGCCGCGGCTCCGGACGCCGTTCTCATAATTATTCCGTAATTGTTACTCGCAACGCAGGCAAGATTAAATTTAATCACAGGCTACGAGAGAGTGCTTATGACGAGGAAGAAAGATCATTTGAGCGGGCGGCACGTGGAGCCTATTATCTTGTCGCGACCAGCGCTCCCAGGGGACCCTAAACAAATGTAACCAGCCATTGTTACAGAAGACAATGATCAAGTGACGCGTGTAATCGTTCGCCGTATATCTTCGAATCACACCTGCGACAACCTGCTCGCGTCCCATGGCCAGCCGGGCCAGCCACGTACGTTTCCCATCGAGCCCTCTCCACTCTTTACTCCGTACGCATTGCAAACGGAATGAAAAGTTGCGCCGCCTCGCCTAGAAGCCAGCCTCGATGCATCCGTGAACCCTCTCCACCGGGAGAGCCGCCGGAGCTTCGTGTCAACGGTTATTTTACCAGTCGTGTTAACCAACCACTTACCAACTTGGATCCTACTCGTGATGCAAACTCCAACGACCATCTCGCCCGTCCAACCTTATTATTTTCTCCCCCCCGCCCCCCACCCGTCTCGTCCCCGCGTCTAGCTTTAATGCAAACAAACGCGAAGCCGCGCTGCGAAAACCTAATTACCGCATCCGCGTCTTATTTGGTCAGATAGTGTACAACGAAGCGGTTCGAAACGACCTGACAGCTTCTCGCAAAACAGAATCACGTACCCGCTACATGGCTCGAAGTTCGATTTTTTTCATACCTCCGTCGTATTTATTTCTGCAAGCCCGCCGAGTTTCTCGTCCCCTCCGACGGGCTAGGTTTTCGCTGATCGGCGAATCGGTGAGTCTAAAATCGAGTAATCGCTTGAGTCTCGAAAAGTCGTTTGCTCGGTTGCTCGCTTTAACTATGCAACCGCGTTCCTCCGCTTCCATCCCTACCAACCTCGTTCCTATTCGTCGTGCAGCGAGCCACGGGGACGCCGAAAATCGCAATCATCAGCGAAAATGCCAGCAGAGGGAGGGCGCGCAGAGACAAATACGTCGGCGTTATTTCATCCCGTATTAGGTTACATTTCTCTCCTTGCTTTGAAGGACAGCTCGTCTTCTGGTAGCCATTGGTCTCCCGAGGATCGTTCATTCGAACGAGGAGAGGCGGGAAGGAACAGGGGAGATACTTCTCCTGGGAGTACCATTACTCGTCGGCGTCCCTTCCACGTGCACGCTGCACGGTAGTCCGAAAACGTCGCGGGATCGAGAGGAGCGGGATGGTAGAGAAGAAGAGGAAAAACACCGAGGGTTGGACGAAAGTGGGAAACTCGACGCAACTCCGAGTGACGGATTAGCAGAAGCAAGCGCAGCAGGAGGTAGAAGATAGAAGGTAGAAGGGTGAAGAGAAAGAGAGACCTAGGTGACGCAAGGCGAGCCGGTGATCGTAGTGGGATCGACAAAGCTACCTCGATCCACGACAGCCACTTTCGACGGCAGTAACCACGAAGACGCCATGACGACACGATCACCCACATCGTCCTCCACTCGGCTCTCCGCTCTTGGTCTAGTCGCAGCGGTCTTTCTTCTGCTGGCAACACGTGAGTTCACCTGGCAACGATAAAACAGATCCTCCCGAAAATATACCACCGACGTTACGCCCGTTCATTCGCGTTCGCGCGCTACCCGCGCTAGTCGACTCCGTTAAACGCTGGGCAACCTTGAAACCACGCCGTCGGATACCTCTGCGCAAGCCGCGAAAGGGATATTCGTTCTTTGCTCGGAGCGGGATTAAAATCGACCCCCCCGCGGGCGAGGGAAACCACTGACACACCGTTCAAAGCGTTTGGTGCCCGAATCGCTCAGCTGGAACTTCAGCCAGTCGCAAAACCTTTCGCGCTACCTACTGTTTTGTGCGGCGCTCCGAACGCTTACAGCGTGATACGTTATTATCAAAGTTTCCAGCCGGGGTTGTCTGTACGGAGAGGTACATATTTACGAGGGGTGCGGGTAGATTGCGAAAGCAACGTGCCGCGCACCCCGTCGTCCCGTTTTGTCGCGATGCTCCTCCGCGCGCCGTTCCCCAATATCGTTCCTCTTCTTGCAGTAACGATAATTTAACTTCGCTCCCCCCCCCCCCCCCCCGCGTATCGCGTTTAAACTACCATTTGGGATAGCGACGTTACGATCTAAAGCTTGTCACGAAGTCGCCGTCAAAGTACACTGTTGGTCCTCAAACGTTGCTAACTAACGCGGTAAATCGCGCCCAAGGCAGTCGCAGCTTTCCCGGGAACAAATCGAAAGATAAAGTGCCCGTGGGAGCTAGAACGAGCGCGATGGACGCGCGATCGGGCAGAGGTGAAGGGAGGCGGGGAAATTTGAGCGGAGGGATCGAAACGCGGGGAGATTTGGTGGCGCGGGCCAATTACCAAACGATCCCGAGCGCGCTAATTGTCGGAGCCAATTAACGACGGCGCTACCAGGCCTGCAAGCTCGTTCGACATCGGTGTGTCTCGATTTGCCGGTCTGTTTCGCGCCGCGGCGGCTCGACTTTCGCGTTCCACGCTTTTCCTCCGACGATCGTCACGCGGAGAGGAGAAAGATGCTCGCGATGAAAAGAAAGGGGAGAAAAAACCGCGGCATCGCGGTCGCACGACGATTCCGCGAAGGAATTCTTGGCCGCTTTCCGCTCGAGATTTCGAACGCTCGCGAAAGTATTCTGCAACACGGATCCGGCGTAATTCGTTTCAATCGAAAATGGCCTACACACGGATTATATAAACCAGTGAGCGATGAAATTCAATGGCGCGGACCGATCTCTAGGATTTATCAGCCATCTCAGCGATTCTCCGACAGAGAACTGACAAACAGTGACTGAAAGGTTCGATAAAGGAACGGGAATACGTTTCCAGAAGCGGTCAACGGATAATTATAGCCGCGAGATTATTCGGGCATGTAGATAATGCGACGTTAAGTCTACTGCAGATTTATTTTTGCCCCACTGCTCCAGCTCGGTGCGCGTCGCGCTCCATTAACCAGTCGGACAAAACGCGCGCAATTGTACGATTGGCGATCGTTGACTGGGCGCGCGGGTAAACAGGGAAACGCGTTTGTTTACGAAGGAATGCTTGAACACCGATCGGAGCCACGGTGATAGATCGCTTGATATCGAGTTCTCCCTTTGGAAGATCAAACGGCACCTCTCGCGGTGCAGCGGAGCGGTGTATTTCAAATCGTAGATCTCTGTTCCCAAAGCGAGGGATACAACGCGACGACGATGCACGGCGAGAATCGCGGTCCGAGCTGGCTGGTTTCTCGCTATCGCCGCAAATCCATAGGAGAATACGTGTGTTGCGACATTAGACTCGAGAGTCGTATTATGTACAGCTTGGCAATTACGCTTGTACGCCTTCTGCTTTCTCTTTCGTATGAAAATGTCAAAGGTCTGATATGTATCTCTCTCTCACTCTCTCTCTCTCTCTCTCTCTCTCTTCCCGCCTCCTTCCATCTCTGTCTCAATTTTTCTCTCATCTCGACTCAGCATCGTTGACCTAAATTCGTCAGTCGCGTCTGCTCGGTGCTCTAATCAGCCTGGACTAACCGCAAATTCCCCATCGATTCCACCGATCCTCCGCGCAGTTTTTATCGTAGCCGCGGCTCCATCGAACCCAGAGCCACGATCGTAACGATTTAATCACGTCCCACGCTGTCGTTACCACGACAATAATTACGCGCTAATGGCTCGCGGCCGGAACGACGTAATGCATCCTCTTGAACCACGAAACCGTCGCTGCTTTGACGCTTCGGCTTCTCATTAGCGATTGATACCGAACTCTGTGCAGCCGTGCCCTAAATTGACGGAACGACGAGGCTGCGGTGCTCGGATCTCGCGCCGATTTATTCTTCGAACCGCGATTTAAGTGCAGAAATTCTGCTCGCGTGCGTTACCGATAGCTGGAACTCGCGCGCCCATGCGTTTATCCCAATTAATATTGTCGCGTTTCCTGACACACGGGGTGACAGCCGATTGCAGGAAATAAAACACGTGGAACAGCAGCGTCCGGATCGAGAAACGAATCCGTAGAAAATCGGCGGAAACCAGAACAGGTCTTCCCGCCTTTCGGATCGATTTAATCGCCGGTCTCTCGCGTCGGCGCCGCGTAGGATACGGTTTACGTAAGAGCTGGCAACGTATCGAACCGATACGTCGCGTCGCCCTGTTAATCCTTCACGTTCGCAAAAAGTACCTCCTCTGCGAAAAAATCGGCCTGCCTGGTCGAGATGCATAAACGAGCCGCCGCGCCGCGCCGTCCTATCCGGTCTTCGAGCGTAACAACGCATTTTTCTCCAATTATGAAATACCACGGCGGGAAACAAAGTGGTACGCGCGATCCAAGCCGTGTATCTCGTGCACGTTACATCACCGATTACAAGCGACAGTTAACGGCACCGCGAAAGCTCGCGCACGGATCACTCTCCAGACGTATCTAGCTTTCCACGGACCGCGAGCGGCAATTTTTCCTGAATCTTCGATTCGACCGTGTCCGGGACCAACGTTTACCCTGCAAACCGTGCACGATTTATGCTCGAGCATGCGTCAATCCCGTCGGATGGACGATATCCTGTCCACCGTGAGAGCTGTAACGGTACGCGCGCTCGATCAAAGGGTTAGACGCGGGATAGATCGCCGACCGGTTCTCCGATTCGTTAGCATCTATCCCAGCGATCCGCGGAGGGATCGCTCGATTGGCCTTGACGTTCGATCCATATTTATGCGAGCGCGAACCCTGATTTCCACTGATTCCACCTGGCCGGCTCTGACCGGAGCCGTTCCACCGCGCGCTCGGCTAGGCGCGTAAAAATTCATAGGGACTGTAATGGTGGATTCCGTAAAAAAATCCTGGAACCTGGAGACCCGAATAGATGACCGGCATTCCGTGATCCCGCGAGGTATATGCGAGTACGATCCGGTCCACGTTCCAGCTTCCAGCTCCCAGCCAGGCCCCAGCACGCATTCGAGGAACTCGACTTTGCATACCGCCTCGATCCGTAACGATCCGCTCTGCGGCAGGATCGATCCTCCACGCGACGCGACGACTACCGTTAACCATCCATCGACGTCGGTGGATCGGTAACCCGCAACGGACGGAATTTATTATTCTAACCAGCACGATTCTGAATTCGATTAGTTATGCATGCGACCGGTTCTGGATACTCCTTCGAGGAGCATTCTGTCGTTTAATTATTCCGCAGGCAAATTGACGAGCGGGTAACTTCTTGATGCCCGTCTATCACGGGTCAACGAGTTTCCCCTTCCTCGTCGAACATTCGCGAACAGTCGGGACCGGGAGTCGGGTCTGAGGGACAGGGATGAATTAACGAGCCATTTCTTTCCCCTCCCCTCTCCCTTGTATCTAGCCGTTAATCCCCGATGATCAATCAATCTCGATTATGGTTACAGAGGTATGCAGCGGAGCTTATTACGGGAAGCTTATTGGCAAGCTGTCGGAACTTCATCATGGCGTCAGCGGTGAAGTTTACGCCGTGGACGGGCGAACTCTGTTCATCAAGGACTTCACGTACGACGGCGAAGCGCCAAGTTCGTAACCAAGAAGCGCGTGCAAGTTGCGGCTCGCGGCCAACTTTCCCGTCTCCAACCACGAGTTGATCGCCTGGTTTGCGCTTTCCGCGGAAAACTCCGGGGCACGCGAGCCTTCGTTCCGAGCCATGCATCTCTCCGGGTACTCTTAAGCGCCAACATGCCTAACTATTTAAGTTGGCTTCGATCCTTTTGCTACTTTGTCCCTTCACGAAAGGCGCGTATTCCGCGTCCGACGCTCGCGACCCGTCGTTATTCGCGCTCAATGTCGACGCGATGGGCCCCGAATGCAACCGGGCGATCGACCAAGTGGCACAGATCGAGTAATTGGGCCCAATTCTCTGCAATTGGCGAAAGCTGCAATTATAATCGTCTCTTTTCAGCTGCCTACTTTTACGTGGGAAGTACCAAAAGCCCCCACGGAAATGGGATCAGACTTCGGGACGAGCGCGGATCGTGAGTGCTGGTTGCGTTACTTTTTCATAGCATACCTAAAGCATAAAGGCTGTTCGAAAGTTAGTGGCGGCGTAATGTTAACGAGGCCTATAGGTTACCGGAGTTTGCACTTGTAGAGAAGTGTTCCGATCGGTTCGATACGTGAAAGATTTGCTCGGTTTTGCGACAGAACGGAGACGCTGAGGCGATACCGGAGGAAGGACATCACGCTCACGTTACCCGATGGCAAGACTCTGAGCAACGTCAAGTGGTTCTCGGTGTGGTGCGACGAATTCGCGGTGAGTAAAGAATACATCATGCTCGTGACCTTCGGTGTCGCGTCTATTCTACTTGCGCGATACAGAAACCGGTATCGTTTTTCTTGCCGTGCAACTTTCACGCTCGTGGTTGTTGCCACGCGTGCCTCTGCAGACCAGCAGGATAGAAAGTAATCGCCTTGGTTGGCGCTGCGCCATACGGGCACCGCCGAGTTCTACCCGCAAATTGGATGCTATTGCCCGTAGGAAAGTTCTCGGAACAGAGAAGAATCGAAAATCCGATTATCACCTCGAGAACCGCGCGCCGAAAACTTACGGCAAAGAATCTGTCGCGGAGCAGCTGATCCCCTGACAAACTTCCTGATAAACTTCCGCCCGCGGAATTGAGACGGAGCCAGCGAGCTCGCCGCGGAATTTCAAATTTAATGAGAAGCCTGATAGATGCACTCGCCCGGGAGTGACCAGCTTATCCGTGGCAGTTCGCATAGATCGTCGATTTACGGTCTTGATACCGCCGGCGGGACGCAAATTTATTCCGAGTCGGGGGTGTCCGACGGGCTGCACCAGATACGCCGCCGCGCCGTGTGTGTAACTCCGCTATGATAAGCTCGATCATGCCAGAACGAGAGCGAAACGCTCGAATTTCCATTTCACGGCCGGGCTTGGCCGACGATAAAGTGCAATCTGTTCGCGGCTTATGAATTCCCTCTCCCCCAGGCAAACGACACCCCCTCCTGCATTTGCGACTCATTTAAACGCTCTTTACATCGAAAACGCCAACTTTCCCACTGTCGAAAAGATCGAAGGCCGCACTTCAGGTAAAACGGTCGAACTGTGTTTGCTTCAGGTGAACTTCGGGGACGTGAGGATACCACAGGGATTCGACTACCCGAAACCACAGAAATTGGCAGCTCTGAGCGGCGTGCACGGCGTCAGTTCCGAGCCGATCGTCGTCGTGGACGCCCAAACCCTGTTGATACCAAGCTTCAGCTACGATGGCGAAGCGCCCGGTAAGCATGCCCTCGCCGATGGAATAAAATCGATAGATATTCTTCGACGGTTCTGTGGATGAAATTCTTTGCCGCAGACGCGAAATTCTGGGCGGGAGCTGGTCCGTCGCCGTCGCCGCAAGGTATTCGCGTGCCGGACGAGAACGGAAAGGAGAAACCTCTGCGTCGGTACGATCGCAAAGCTATCGTGCTCACTTTGCCGGGGGACCTGACGATCCACCAGATCGGCCACTTCGGCGTCTGGTGCGAGGCCTTCACCGTAGACTTTGGTCACGTGCAAATTCCGCAGAGTCTTAACGTGCCACCGTCCCTGAAGATGCTCGGAGTCTCGCCGCAGGTAAGCTGGAAAGCCTCCCTGTAGCCACCGGCTCGCTGCAACAACAGACGCCTGCCCTGCCTGCACGCCTTTCAAACGCGATGCCCCCAATTGCTAAGCCAAGTGCGCGCGTACACGGTTGATCGATCCGACTGCACGAAACGATAGACGTTTCGATCGGCTTGTCCCGATCACCGCGTCACTTCTCATCCCGCTCGAGGAACGCCGCGATTCTCGGTCGTTCGGTTGTATTTCTGGATCGCGTCGCGGCCTCCAAGTGCGTGCGTAGTATCTGCAGATCGTCCCACCGCCCCTTTTCAACGAACGTTATCGTACAGACTGCGATATCTCCATGCCAATCACGTTCGAGCCGACAGGAGGAAGCGGATTTGAACAGGCTTTTACCCGTTCCCGATCGATTTACATCGTCTTTAGCTGACTCGATGCTTTTGTGTCACGTCCCGTAAGTTTCCCCGGGCCGGGCCGGGACCAACCCCCGCATAGTTTCATATTCCGTCGACATTTCGCCAGCTGATTTGCCCCCCTTCTTGCTGGATGTCGCGGATGCACTCGCCTCTACTCGCAGGATAATCCCAGGCTTTTCTATGAGAATTCGCTTCCCACCGAAGCTCCGCCAGAAATCGGCAACAACAACCAGCGATTTCGTTGCTCCCGGGCGCGCCTGTCCCGTGCACTCGATCGCGCGCAACGCGCAGAAACGAACGAGCCTTTCACTGGAACCGTCGCGCGGTGGTTCGAGTATACTACATGCTAGCTGGACAAACTTATTTTTTCGCGGTATTAGGTTTATATGGGGTTGAAATTGTTAGAAAACAAACCTGATTCGTATCACAGTTTATCGTATCACTAAACATCTCTCCTGTCGAGCGTCTCACTCGAAAAAAATTCACAAAACGTGGTTGTGCAAATTTTTGCAGATCGGTCAGGTGATTAAAAAAAACTAGAAAGTCTCTACTTTCCGTACATTCAACCCTTGTCGCGTGTAACGACGTGGAACATATAGTAAAACACTATTTTAATAGCGATGCAGAGAAAACTGATTTCAAAAACCAGGTTTTACACTTCAAAACTCAGAAATTACAAGAATACACATAATGTTATAACTGATAATTATAATTAAAGTACAATACTGTCGTTTAGTTCTTTTTCCTTTATTGAATTAGTCATACTTTTATTTTGTTGATATTTTTAGTGAAATATCAAACTGTAATACGAATCAGGTTTGTTTTCTAACAATTTGAACCGCACATAATCCCAAACCCGCGAAAGAATAATTTTGTCCAGCTACCATGTAGTATACTCGAACCACTGTGCGTCGATGCAGACTCCGTATTGTTTCACGGCGAATTTGTCTGTGTCAATATTTGAGTGGATATCCGGCTGTCGGCGGAAGTCGCTCGTCCCCGACAAGCCGCTCCGAGTCGCAGATTCGGCTAGATTCGGTTAGTTGGAGGCAGCTGGGCTCGTGGTTGGAGCTTGCACAGGTTTCGAGCGACCGAGCCAGGACCCTGAGAGAAACAGGCGAAAAGAAGGAGCTTCGCTTCCCTTGGGGTCGTATGGTCGTACGTCTAGCTCATCTCTCGTTTGCGTCCCATTGATCTCATCGAAGAGTCCACAAGAGTCTCTGTCTCCGACGCGTATCCCCCCACTGCCGAGAAGACTATGAATTTGTTCGCTTGCAAAGACCTTATGCATAACACCCTGTCTCTGTCCTTGTGTTGCAGAACGTGCATCGCGGAGGGCAGGGACAGACGGTCGGTCTGGCGAATCTGTACGAGCTGGCTACCTCGTCGCCGTCGTCCCTTTCTCCTTCCCCTTCCTTCGCGAGCGCGTTGCTAACCCAGCAACGTCCGACGACGTATCGTCCGCTCCTACGTCGAGAAGATCAGGTCCAGGTGGTCCAGGCGATCGACTATCGAATACCAAAGAGCCTGCAGCACCGGGAACCCCTCGCGCAACAACTCCGCCGCCTTCAACCCACCTCCCCTTCGGCCCAGGCCGAAGGATCGGCGACGATCGCTCGGTACGGCGACGACGTCTCGAGCCTAGACGACGCGTCCACGTATCAGGACCAGCTTAGATCCGACGGCTTGTCTTCCCTCGTCGGCGACCAGCCAGCGGGACAGCCGAGATCGCGTAGCCAGCTGACTGGCGAGCCCCAGGCGAACTCGTACGCGAGGCTGTTGCGCTTCCAGGGAGACAGAAGGCTCGACTCTTTCATTCGTTATTGACAGGGGCGCCGACGCTCGTCGGTCTTGGACGGGGCGAGAATTCCTGCTGCGGTATCGGGAATCCAGAACGCGTGCAATATCTCAAAGTCACTCGAGTTACAAGTTCCTTGGATGCTTCCCCGTGGCAAAGGCGCGAACCAGCCGAACCATTCCGCAGCCGGAATCCTTGAACTGTCTCCGCTTCGTTAGTCGACCAATCGCCTTTTCCAAAAGCCACCGATCAATACGTCCGTTTTGCATAGTAAAAACCTACGCGTCCAAAGGATCTGTCGCGCGGGGTGGTAGAACCGCGCCGTTAATCAGCCGGCAGACCTGGCCGGAACTCGATCAGACACGCGTTTCGGCAAATTAGCGAAAGTCCCACTAAGCTGGCCGCCTGGTTTACCAACGATCACTCGCTTTGCCGTGGAAAACTCAGGTGGCACAGCTGCCAGAATAGAATTAGCTGAATGTTCGCCACGTAAAGCTGCCGCGGCCTGTCGCGTGCACCCACTTCGGAAACTTCGCTCGCGAGAATACGAGGAGTGGCACGCGACCTTCTTCTTATTTATTTAACGCCGGGCCGGCTATCTGTTAAACGAAAAATCTCCGAACACACTCGCACAGGACTTATACAGGGTGAGACAGGTTTCGGAGCGCAATTGAAAGTCGAGGCTCGACGTTATTCCTCGCGAGCGAGGGGAAGATTTGCTCCTCTTATTTTAGCTTGTCAGAGCGTTCATCGAACAGGCTGATTGTCTCGAGCCTCTCGTACACGCGAGCGAAGGATGTATCGCGAGAAGGTCTCGTGCCAATTCGAAACGAATTCACCCTATATGGAAGCACGGCGAAGTAGACGGAGTGTGTGTGTGTAAGTAGTTGCAGGCCGTCTCATGGATATACATGTATGCCTACGAGGCATGCCTTTAATCTCTCCAATCCCTTCTAGTATTCCGCTCCAAGAGACGTACAATCTCGCCCCCGTGCAAGTGGATGTGTCGCGTTCCCCTCGAACAATACAAGTCGCCATAATTCACCGCTTTGCCGTCTCTTCGAGCCCGCATGAAATATGTGTCGATATTGGTGACGGCTTGGATATCGGCTTGTCTCTCGGCTCATCTCCGCACGCTCCGCGAATACGCCTACGCGCCTGACCAGAACAAAATCGACCATTGTCAGCATTTCTGGCCTTGTCGATGCGAACCCTTGAAAAGTTTTTCGCGCGATGCGCTGCGCGTAACACTGGAGGAACGAAGTCGCGCTGCGCCGTTTGTTGTGCCATCAACGAGGACTCTTGCGTTCACGATCAAATTCAATTCCGTTGAAATATCTGACCGAACGACGTGCGATTTGTAAGTCGTAAGGAGCGTCGTAAAAGTTGTAAAAGCCGAGCGTGCGTGGACGGGGAAGCTGAGGAGCAACGGAATGCGAATGCTTTTGGCTGTGATACGAGGGTGGATCGTACTTATTTCCGTGGTCAGAGAGGAGGCGCGCGTTACTCCAACGGACGAAGGACTCTTCCAGCCTAGGCCAGTCCTTCCTTTTAGTATCTGCAGAAACTTCGTGCGTTCGGGATCACACGTATTTACCATGTAGATTATATTTACGCGCACACGAGGATGACATTATTTTTTCTATCGATTTTTGTACGTTTCTACTTCAGATCAATGCGAATAAACGTATTTTTCTTGAAACACGAGTTCCTTGACTTACCAAGCGAGTTGCCTATTTATCCACGTGCCTGCTCTCTCGTGTTTGTCGCCGCGGGGAAAGAGGCTGCCCGGTCGAGTCGAATTTTCCACGGGGGTACGCGAGAGAGGTGGACGATCGATCGGTTGCAAATAATCCCGAAGAGTAAGCGGTGCAGCGAATCTCGCGGAAAGATCTCGCGTTGGTCTCGTAGACGATGGTAAACGATTTGTCGTTTGATTCCAGTCGAAACTGAACTGCGAAGTTCTCGAGGACAGGCTGGCATTCGAGGTGCGATGGGCCGTGGCCGGAGACAGCATAGTCGCCCAACTCGTCGGGAAACTTGGTGAGTATATATTTCCAAGCTGTCCGGCGTTCGCGCCTCGGGAAAGAACCCAACTTCTATCGCACTTAGCGAAAGCCCCCGTGAACTTTTGCGACTGATTTTCTGAAATTAACGAGAATCCAAACCGGCCCTACTTGCACCCTCTAATCGCTGTTCCGGAAAAGGAGGGCAAGAAAAGTCACGTTTCACGGTCTAATTAACGCGCGGTGCCGCTTTAAACGGGCCTCTCGGTAAATTGGGATCCACCCTACCGGACCGGATTTCTCACGCGTGGCGGAAAATAAATTTCGCGTGGACGCCCCACCGAAATTAATATGCATCGCTTGAATCGAGAGCGCGGATGATCGGGGCTATGACAGAGAGAGGTGGACGAAGGGAAACGGGGCACAAAACACTGAACAAATTCTCGTGGTTCCCGGGGATTTACGTCCGCCCGTTACCATCAGCCTGACGACGACTTTACGAGTATCCCCGCGCTTCGATGGCCACCGAAATTCCCCGTTCTCCCTGATGCCGTACTTCTGAACGATCGTTTAATACGTCGGGTTGACAGATGACGGGCAGTACATGGCTTTCGGATTGTCGGCGAACCCCGAAAGAAGCGCGATGGTCGGTGGGGACGTCGTAGTCGCCTGGGTTAACAAGCAGACGCTTCAGGGCTATGCGGTGGATTATTTCTTGGACTCCAAGTCTCAGTGCTCCGGCGGACGGGGTAGCTGTCCCGATACACGCATACAGGTAAGTTTCATCAGCAGTCAGGTACCGTTCGAATGAAAATCAAGCCCGCGGAAGTGGGGGAATAGTAACAGTAGCTGGATAGATGATTTATCGAGGCGATGAACCGTCGCGCGAGGCAAATGGCAGCCTCTAGCGACAGGGTTAAATTACATTCCTTTACGTTCGATTAACTCGCTTGAAACGACGACGACGACGGTTCGCAGGAGAACACGAATTCCATTCGATTGTTGAACGCGGCCCTGGTGGACGGGTACAGTATAGTCACGTATCAGCGGCCGCTGAAGACGAACGACGAGCTCGACCATCAAATCCTGACAAACGGCTCGCAAGCAATCATCTGGGCCATCGGCCCTCTGAATGAGAGGCAAGAGGTCAGCTTCCACTCGGACTATCTGAAAACCGACCGCTTCATCGACTTCGGTAGACCGCCGGTTTGGAATTGTCCCGTTCCGGACCAAGAGCAATCTCAACTGTTGGTGGACAAGGACGAGAAAGCCAGCGGCAATCAGGTAGATCGATAGACGCTATCGAGGATCCTCGATCGCCTTACGATATTACCTATGTTTCGCTGGTCCCCCCGGGGAACTGTCGCCAACGTAGTGATTTTATGAAGCAGGAGCTGAGTGCGACCACGAGGAGATTTCAACGAATACCAGCCACTCCCGCGCCGGCGCCCAAAACCGATGCTTGGGAAATTCCACCGATCCAGTGTAACGAACCTGACGACGGGACGTTTTACGCTCAGATGGGGCCCACTGGAGGAAAACACGGGTATCCTGCTATCACTGGTACGGGACGGGTGAAAGTGTGACTGAGCGCGTTTAATGAAATCGATGACAAGACTCGACGGTTGATGAGTGACGAGTGACGGGCAAACCAATACGTTTCACTTTCCTCAGGTCACGTTGGTTGGGGCATCTCCTGGTACATAAATGGCTTGCTAATTCCGGAGATCAACGTTGTCAGGGGGAGGACGTACACATTTGTGGTGGAAGGAGGAGAGAACGCCGATACGCCCGCTCGTTATCATCCCTTCTACATAACCGACGATCCCGTTGGTGGATATCAACACAAGACAGCCGAGGAGAAAGCTGTGAGCTGAAAATTTTCTTTCTCTTTCTCTCTCTCTCTCTCTTTCGAAATCGTAATGTTAGCTTGACGGTGTAGAAGCGTAAAAGTGTAAAGGATCGAGAAACGGCGGCAGGTGCGACGGGATAGTAAAGACAGCTTTTTCTCTGAACAGAAAGTAAAGATATTTGCCGGTGCCGAACGTCAACGCGGGGTATATCGGCCGACGGGCGTCGGACGTCTGTGCAATTGGATTCCGGATCAGAATCAACCCCTCGCGGACGAGTTCGCGTCGTTCGGTGCTTATCAACGCACTCTCACCCTAGAATGCGACCATGGCTCTCCGGGTTTCGTGGAGTGGACCCCGAACGAGAACACACCCGACACCGTGTACTATCAGGTATGTTGCGTTGCGAATCCATGCTCGCGCGTCGTCTATACGACATACGAACACGATAATGTTGGGCGGATGTTTAGTGCTTCACGCATCGCTACCTGGGGTGGAAGATCAATGTTCTGGACAGCTGCGACCTCGGCGAGGCCGCTGCCAGCGAGAACCACGAGTTTTACGTGGACCCGAAGAGCCAACAACCGATCGGAGATCTCGAGAGCAGCCCTAGTATCCGCGTCGCGAGCAAGGTAACGCCAACGGCGGAGTTTCTACAGCAGCCTCTTCATCTTCATCGTGACCACGGGCTTCGTTACCCTTATCATCCAGCGACTAACCCCGGCAAGCTAAGCACATCATACACCCAGCTACTAACGACTGCTAATAACAACAATTACGGCCGCTTGCAATCACCATCATCGTCATCGTCGTCATCGTCGTCATCGTCCTACGAGGAGCCGTACGAAGGCTCGAAAGCTTCCTCAGCGTACAACGTGCCGAGCCTCGGGGTAGCGCCGCATCGTCACGAGGTGCGCGTGAAGGAAACGCATCATGCGCACCTCGACGGGGATCTCGTGCAGCAGCACCGTAACCACTACCACCACCATCATCATCATCATCACCAGCCCGCGCCGATCTATCGCGAGCAATCGATGATGGGAGGCAGCAGACTGGCCGCCGCCTCCCCGTCCTCATCCTATCCCAGCCGGCAGCAAATCTCGGAGATCGAGCAAGAGCTGCTTCAGCAGGCCTCTAACCAACAATTGTCTAACCTCGTTCCAGATAACCCGCGACCAATGAGCCACGGGATGAAATACACTTATCCGGCTGTCACCGGCCCGCAGATCCTATATTCCAGGCCGATGCCTCCTCATCACGCCACCAATTACCACCATCTTTATTCTCACCCGCATCATTATCACCACTATCAGCCGGATCAGAGGAGCCAACTAATGATCATCAAGAGACCGATGCTGACGCGACGTCCGATGTTGCAGAGTCCTCATCACGCGATGCCCCAGCCGACTCTCCCCTTACCGTCCAGGCCGGTCTTCCTGGAACGGAAGAAGGCCGTTTACAGACCAGCCTCTTCTACTTACAGGAGAACGCCCGAGAAGCTCGCGCCCGGCGCCGGCAATCCGCAGATCGCCAAGTTTAAGAAAATCGACGCCAAGCAGCGGAACAAGATAGAGGCGAAACTATCCGACGTGGACGGTCCCAGTGTCTACGCGATCACCATGAAGCCCGCTAGGAACACGGGGTTCGACCCGGACTCGATAGTGATCGAGGGTGGCTTCAAGCCCATCATCAGAAACGTCGACAGGTCCGCGGACGTGGCTCAGAAGAGGATCTCCGATAGAACGGAGCAGAGCGACGCGATCGTCCAGGAGACCAAGAGCCACAGACTCGTCGACAGTTTCGAGCCGGTGTTTATACCCTCGCCCCCCGTCCCGACCATCGACACCGCCGGCAAGCCAAGGAAGAAGAACGTGAACGGGAAATCGCACGCGGGCGAACCCGACGACATGGAAATGGCCGCTGATAGAACGAACGCGTATTACTTACCCCCTGCGCCCAGCACGATCTTCAACGAGTCGCCACCCTCGTCGTCGTCCGAGGTGCTCATCACCTTCGACGGGAAGAAGGTGAAAGATTCCAGCTTGGCCAGATCGATCTCGGGGCTCGAGGAACACTCCAGGGCCAGACTCTCCTCGGACATCCTCAGTAGAACACCCCAGTTCGGGAGATTCAAGGGAGAACTGCCGCCGCTGATAGGCGGAGAGGTACGCTCCGAGGGCTCCCAACTCGAGAAACGACGCCTTCCCTCCGTGGACCTGTCCACGCCCGAGATACGAGCGATAAAGAACACGAAGTTGACGCTGATAACGAGATCGAAGAGATCCCCGCACGAGGGCTACGTACGCGGTATAGAGTCCCAAGTAAATCACTCTGAGCACAATCATCATCATAGCGACCATCACGAGCATCAAGACTCGACGTCTTTGCTCGACAGCGCCGGCCAAACGTTCGTGGCTAATTTCGGGTACATCCTCTTGACCGTTGTCCTCTACTACATCATCTGAAACAAATGGTCATTCGAATTAACAGCAGCATCGAATCTTTCGGTATTCATCGGAAACTGATCGCACGAGTCGAAAGGAACGTCAAGTTGCTTGGCGCCGTCAGCGCAAACCATGAGAAAATCACGTCTGCCGGGTGAAAGCGGATCCCCCGTACACTACACTGGCTAGTCGATTCTGGACGCGATCCAGGATCGTCGAGCGCGGAATAATCGTTAAGTATCGCAACGGCTCATCGATCGTGAAGTGAGTTCGCAGGTAATGGACAAAGGTAATCGACGCGGTAACACGGGAGAGGCATACGATTAACCACGACATAACGATCCCCCATTTACATACTCATTTAGATATTTATTAACGGATTATTGCCATTTATTATACAAGGAAAATGTTGGAACGCGTATAACACTGCCGAACAGAGCTCTGTAGAAAAAGACACGAGAGTAAAGCTTTGCAGATCTGGTGTTTCGAGGTGGTAGGAGGAACAGTGAAAAGATTATTTATCAGGACAAGATTTTGTTGAGTTTCAGAGTACGCACTTGTACATAAGTTACACTGATTGTTAATAAAGATCGTAAAATGGACCAGACCTTCCTCTCTCCCTGCGTAGCCGGTGTCCCGTTCGTGGAAACGCCTTCCACTTTTAAAGACACCACGAGGAAAAAGGAGCGCAAGTACATATGTACCTACAACGACAATCGTGTTGTTCCTCGTTCGAACGAATCAAAGAGATCGTGACTAATCGCCTACGCGACTGTTTTAGATGGGTCGTTCGTCACCAAAGTGTCAATTTCCTTGTCGGCTGCGTTTACAATTTACACAGAAAAAAGGGCAAACGACGGTGAGATCTAATAACCAGAAAGGAACTCGGGCGTCTGACGTTAAGCAATATTTTATTGTATAGAAAAAAAAAACAAACAAATCTTACAAAACAATCAGCACACTAACTACTGTACACGATCGTATAGTTATAATATAAGAGCGTACGAGCGACGCATCAGCCGGCCGCTAATTACTTCGAAAACAATTGTCAACTGGAACGGGGGGAGGGGGAGCAAGGATACGCCGGTGTCCGTGAACATTCACACCTTTTTCGGGCTCTTCGCTGGAACGGGAAGAGCTGCTGACGAATCCGCACCTGCATTCACAGTCGGCGTACCATTTCGAAACTCCCATAATCAGGTATTTTTAAGTATCTCGTTGATGGCACGCGGCGCGCTTCCTCCGACCGTTAAAAACGTGATCGCGCATAACGCTCGAGGCGTGAATCACGATCGGCCGCTGCTAAAACTGCGCGCTATTCACCTTTACTCGATCTCGTTATAAAATATCGCGGTAGAAATGCCGGTGACGTTCGATTGCCCAATCGAAAAAAAATTAACGACGCCGAACCGTTCCAATGAACAATTTCCGCGATTATCGTGAATCACCTCCGAGAAGCTGGATGATTCCCCTTAAAAGTAGAATCGCGCCTCGCGAACGCAAATTACGTCCCCGTATTCGTTATTACATGTAACTAAGTCGACGGATGTATTTACATATGTTACACGGCCTCTTTTATCCTTAACGGTACACAAATTCATTGAACTTCGTTGACTTCTCTTGGATGCTGGTGGGCCCTACCATCACTTAAGGGTACACGATTTTCCAGCAAGATCCACTCCAAACACTGTTGATTAAATCCATAAATTATCCACTCTACGAGCAACATCGTTTCCATTTTTCATTTTGATACTGTTCTTTGTCTCTCTCTCTCTCTTTCTCTCCCTGTTTGTCTTTCGCTCTCATTCATATTCACACTTTCACTCTCTCTCTCTTTCTCTCTCTCTCAAGATGCGTTCACTGGTTTCATCTCGCTACGCGTTTAAAACTTTTCTCAGTTGAAGAGGCACGCCGCAACGTAGCCAGTTTCGAGTCGGATTGATCAACAACGTTCCCTTTTCGTTTCTATAACAGTCGCGAGAAGGCCTCATTGTTGGGGCAGCCAACAACGCGAATTTGGTACATTGAATTATCGTCGCATGATTATTTCGAGGTTTACCTCACTTACAACTAGTCACGCGATACGCGGCTAACGAATTTAATACTAACGATAAACGCCAAGGATACATTCTTCAATACGGTTCATCTTCCTGCACGATTCGTTTCAACCCCTCGTGTTATTCGTCTCTCTCCATTCCCTCTTGAAACCGTGGCGGTTGGACAGAGGCTTTCCGATCTATTGTTATGCCTCCATTTGGGTCAGCTCGTCCGAGACTTTGCGAAATAGAACGTAACAGATGAAAATGTATCGTCGCACATCCGGACGAATAGAAATAGATCAGTCTCAGCTGCGGATGTAGAGTATACGCAACGTTGTGACACCCGAATTTTACAAAGAGCAACGCGGTCGTCGTCGTTCCGCGAAAGTGTCGTATATTATATATACAATCGGGGCAGCGGAATGTTTCTCAGAGTTAAAACAGCTCGTTCGCTCCTACGCGCTCCATGGCGATAGAAAAGAGAAGTACTGTGCCTTGAAATCGTTATCGGGAAGTATATATATTCGCATCGAAAGGAGCAACCCACTACTGTTAGTGAAAACACTACGCTCTCGCGATCGAACCGTCTCGGATTAAACGGTACATACTTAAAACGGCGTCATGATTGTTATCCTTCTGCTTCCCTACGAATCGCTAATGAAACTAAATCCGGTCTCATCGGCATTCGCCTCGGGCCAAGAGTAAAAACACTGAACACAGGACACGTTTCAACAAAAATGTCTAGCTTAAAAATAAAACGTCCGATTCCAGATGCATCATACTTTTAACTAAACACACTTTAAAAAAAAAAGACGGGATTTATCAAAAAGTATATGCTTAGGAAAGAAATTCAGGCTGCACGCGAGCGACTGCTTCGCTAAAAGGAGGAGGTCGGGGCGGGGGAAACGAGAAGAAAAAAAAAATAGAGAAAGAAAAACGGCAGATCATATCATATGTATATCGAGATTTGTTACCTAGAAAGAGGGCTGTATAGCGCAACAACGGATCGATCTTACTAAACTACTGGCTCGTGCCAAACGATCTTCCCGCTAAGGCAACCGGACACAAGCAAACAATGCCTAGGAGAGAATTTCGTACTGACCACGATACCAGAATGAGTAACGTTCGTCGCCAGCTCGTGCAGCTGCACGGACTCGTTGAACGGAGGAACACAATTGGATAATTCCGAGCAGTCGTTAGAGAACGCAAGCAATCGGACGCCGTATCCAAATGGCGAGCATATCAGTCGCCCATCGGCCGAGAAACACAACTCTTTGATATAACCGGAGCCGACGTTCGGCTCCTCGATGTAATGCGTTAACCTCGGCGTATTTTGGTGAATCATACGATTTCTCGGGATCGCGTACATCGTCTGTTGGCCTTGCCTGTTCTGATTCTGAACCCTTGTTCTGTCGCCGATAATCACCACGGTGTTATTGCTCGATCTGGAAATCCAGTCACGCTCCCTTCTTAGCCTAGCTTCCCTGATCCCTACATGAGCCTCCCACACATCGGTTGTACTCATGTGCAACTCTATATTACCGGCAGAAAAGTTTTGGAACCAACGCGGTCTCGGGGACCTGGGATCGTGCTCCGAATCTCTGTCCGAATCCCTGTCCGAATCTCTCTCCTGGTCACTGGACGCTTCTTCGTGGACGAGGTCGTTATTGTCAGCCGCATGAACGTCCCTGTCCTCTTGCCTGGCGTCGTGTCTATCCGCTCTTACCCGAGAGTCGGACGATCCGGAACCCGAGCCAGCCTCCACCGAACCGGGATTCGCTCTCGTCGCGTTCCTATCTGAACGCGAGCTTCGCGACTGAGGACGCAACGAGGGCCTGCTCGGATGAGCATTGTCCGAAGATACGAGAGAGTTCAATGTCATGTCGGGCATAGTGTGAAGTACCCTCAAGCGATTCGCGGTCTCTGCCAGGAACGACGACGTTATACCCGAACGGGAGGGCTGAGGTTGTTGGAAGTCTTCGAATTCCTCTACAGAGACGTCATTGAAAGGGGGCGTCGCGTCTTCTCCTTCCGTAGCCTGATCCACCGTGTTGGACACGTCGCGCTCTTGTATGTCGTGAACGCATGTCCACTGGAACAGAACAATGGGGGAACGAGATGTAGGGAAAGAATTACGAGAACAGAGTTCATCGAGCTGGCGATATTAAGGAAACCGACCTCGGACTTCTCCCCGTTACTGACGTTCCTGGACAAGGCGCACCATCCCTGAGGATGCACTTGCAGGCTCGATATTATCTCTGCATCGTCGCCGTCTGGGAAATCCGTTAAAAATTCTACTCTATTGTGTTGTCGTACGTGGGAGAAGAGGTGCGTGAAATTTGTCACGTTTGGTATCGTGGTCTGGGACGATTGCATCAATCTGTACATGTTCGGCTGAAATCGTAACGGTCCAACCATTATTTCAGGCGACAGAAATCGCACGGGATTACACGGAATATTTACCCTGAAAACTGAACATACCTTAAATCCTGTTAGGTCTTGAGTTAACGTGCTTAATTTAAGATTGTGTATTATAATGAGGTATCCGGAGGTGGTGCTTATTAACATCTTGCTGGCGTCTGGACTGAGTCTAGTCCGCATCAGTCCATTCGTGTGAAACACACGAGTGTATAATATACTGTTCTCCGTAAAACTGTTAATGTCCCAAGTGTATATGCTACCATCGAATCCACTAGTCAATAATAACCCATCCTTGGGACTGTACTCTATATTTTTCACCCAATTCGAGTGTCCCTGAAGCGTTCTGATCCTCTGCTTTAAATTCCTAGCATCCCACAGAGCGACCGTGCTATCGTCCGAGCAGGTCGCGAACATGCGTTGGTCCAGAAATCTATCGCAAATGAAAATCACCATTAAATGTTAAAGCCATACTATTGTCTTGTCCATTTCGAGATACTCACCTAACACAATTGACGCAATCGTTGTGAGCATTTTCTATAGAATGGATTAATTTCCTCCTCAGGGGGTCGAACATTAAAATAGTTTTTCTCTCGCATGCCGCCAACAGGAGCGAGCTGAAACGGAGGAAAGAAAGAAGCGTTAGAGCATATTCGGCGTCGCGAGCGAATCCAAAGAAGGCGAAACGTTTGGGAGCTAACCCGTCCGGAGAATATTCCAGATTGAAAACTCCGCCGTGAGTAGCCGGAGATAGCGCATGGTCCCAAGAAGTTACGGGCTGTATGGCAGAGTAGAGGGATTTGTGAAAGAGATCGGCGTGCCCCAGAGGGAACTTTATATCCAGTTCTCGTTGCCTCAGCCAGAAGGTGTTAGGTTGCCTGGTTCTTATTTTAGGCATTTCATCTAGCTGTGAGTTTCACCAGCATTCAATCGAATGTGTTCAGCAGCTTATACACGACGCACGACAGGACGAACGATGCCTAGAGAGGCAAAACTTTAATTGCAAGTGGACGATACTTTTTTATAACCGTTTCTTTTGGTTCGACGACGCGAACGATCGTCGTTGATAACGCGTGGGGATCAATCGTCGTAAATAATCGATGGGTTGTCTGCGAGAAGGGACGGCATCGACGTGGACCTGGTGAATTTTCACGGGTATTTCAGAGTCGACCCGTGCAGCGATCGCTCGGGCCTGAGGTTAAGCGTAGAGATAGCTGATTAGCGGGCGATATTGCACGTGACTTTTGACAGACGCGTTCACGTTTCTTTGGTTGGACGATGCTCGACGGGACCGAGGGCAGCATAAACAGCAAACTGAATCGTCGCCACTGCGTGGAATGTCAGATTCCCGAGGGATTCCAAAGAAACTTTAAACACCTGACACAACACGGATCAACGCCATCTTTGCTTTGACATAGAACGTCGTATGTGGGCATGCATACCGTGTTCGGTAGGCCGAACGAAAGAGAGAACTAGGCGCGAGTCTCGAATTCTCTGCGATTCCTCGGCAAGATTCGCGTCACGCCGCACTTACAGCTAAACTAAACGATTGATCATTTCGTTCTATCAAGCGAGCCATCGTTTCCCGTTTTCCTCGATTCCCTTGAAAACGAGCGAGAACCTACGGAGAGAGAAATCCCGAATACGAGCAGTCTAGCAGTCGATTCCCATTAATAGAAAACCGGTCTTACACATCGCCTGCAAATGTGTCCGTTAATTGCGGTAATTAAGGAATAAGTAACGCTAATTTATAGCCGCCGAGCGTACATGTGCATTCTGATATATTTCTTTAACAAAGGTAAGTAGACGCATCATTTACCCGAACGGAATTACATACCTATCACATATGATACGTGTGTAATACATTTACAATAGACAACGCAATAGTAACAAAATAATTCAACAATATAATCGCGTGGACGAAGATTTCTCAGTGCGACGACACGGTTTATTCTTCGTCGCGCGAAACCAGATCTGTGTAAAAATTCAGTCCGGCTTCGTGTAGATGCTTCGTGATCCATTCGTCGAATCTTTTAGACAACTCCTCGGACATGTGGTTCCTCCAGTCGCCGACCTTGCCCTTCCTTAGAAATTTATTCTCATCCTCCGCCGCGTCCGTTTTCACGAAAAAGTCTTCCATATTCACGGCTGGATTCGCTGCCATCGTCGAGAATTTCAGGTGCTCGCAGAGACCAGCCACTTGCTCCTCCGTCACGCTTTTACCCAGAAACTTCGCTGTTCTTTTGATAGCCTCTTCTTGATTCTGCCAATGTATCGTTCGTATAAGACTCAAGGTGTTTTTTTTATCACGAGCATTGGCGTCCGGAGGGGGGAGGGGCAGAAGGGGCATTTGCCTTCCTGGCTTCTTAGAAAAAATCGCTTGTTTTTCAATACTGATCTTTATTAAGTTTGTACTAAGAAGGGAATATTTTTAAATTTTTAATTAAATTGGCACTATAAAATGAGCGAAAAAAGCAAGAGGGGTATATTTTTCTTTACCATCATCCGAAAGTTGCCCCCACCTAGAGAAAAGTCTCCGGACGCCCCTGATCGCGAGTGGGGGTAGGACCTTACCTTCTTCATCTCCTCGTAGGTCAAGAAGAGCACGTTGTCCTGATTCCTGAGCGCCCAGTACTTGAGCACGTGGTCCCAAAACGGACCCAAGGGTGCTAAAGCGACAAGAGTTTCTCTGAGTAACGATTTTCTCGATCGTCTGCTCGATACGTACCATGCTCTTGGAGAAACAATTCCGCAAACTCCTCGAAGCTGCCCTTTATATTGTGCACCAGCCTACAGTAATAATAAAAACTGACGCACACGTCCTTTGGATTTCTCGTGATGTAAATCACCTGAAACGTTCGAAAGATCGATGTAATTACGCGACGCGATCACGCCTTTTCTGTAATTATTATTATTATTAATTATTAAATGTCTTTATTCCTCGTTGTTCGTTAGCTGCGAGTACCTTTGGCTTCTTCTGGTGGATTTGCAGCGGCAGCAACTCCACGGGCAGATGACTCTTGATGTATCTGGTGCGAGGCATCTTCGCGACCATCTCCACCGAGTCGCCTAACTGCGCGAACGCCTTCACGTAGTCTCCCGAGACCATCAAGCTCGAACTCCTAAAGCAATAACGCTCAGTAATCTGCCTCTGCATTCTCTTTAAAATTTAACGATTCGATCGTTAAATTGAAACTCACTCGAGGAGCGGATTACGTAAGACCACTAAAGTTTTCGCTTTCTCGTAGTCGAAATCGTTCCCGATACACCACACCATCTCCTGCGCCCAATTGCTGCCTGCGATTTGCGAGAGGAGGAGGAGGATTAAAGAATACAGAGCGGTGGAGGTTCGTCACCAACGACTTCGATGGGAATTTACCTGTCCTTGGGTACGATATCAACCACACGTCGTCTTCGTAGACTTCCAGGTCGCGTATCCTGGTCCCGTAGAGCACGAATTGCGGCGGTACTAAACAGTATCCCGGTTCTATTCTCAGGAAGCTGGGTTTCGCGCCGAACATCTTGTCCAACTGCTCTCCCATATCGCCCTCGACGGTTGTGAAGCTGATCGGCTTCTTCTCCATCGCGAACGGCGAGAAATGTAATAGCAATTGCTCCTCTCTGCTGGCAGGATTGCAGTGGTCCGCGCGGCGCGCAAACTTTCCCAAGTTCCAGGAGAAGATGCTGGTCCGGCCACGGACCGCGGTGAAATGAATGTCCACGAGCTGAATCGCATCTCCTCGCTTCATTCCCAGTCCATTTCTTTCTCTTATTCTACTGCGAGCAACTTTCAATTCTTGAACGCCGCCCTGTGTATACATACGTACCGACTTCTTTATTTCGATGCCAACGAGCGAATCGCGCATAAATGGAGAATTATGAGATTTATGTTGATTGCTAATGGGGGCACGGTTTGTTAAACAATCGTCACTGTCGAACATCAAGGCAGGATTGCTCGAGTATGAAATGAGAACGCTGATCTGAATTGCGTTTTGTTTGAAAGTGTATTGCCAAGGAACTTTCTCGTCTCCAGAGATTTCACTCTTGGAGAAAGTTGCTGCATTCCATGTCTGTATGTATGTGTTCAGTCAAGAACTGGCTGGCGATGCACTCGGGTTTATGAGTACGATCGGATGGAATCGTACTTAGAAGCCAAGATCTCTAGACTATAACATGCGACTGTAAGAATACAAGCATTATCCTTAGACACTCCACGCGTGTTCAATAAAGTGAAAGTTCACTGAACACCTCGTCACTTTCTTCTGTGTACACTGTACAGGAACCGTTAATAACTACTTATAAAGAAAATCAATTCAAATATTGAATAGGGAAGTAGTCAAGGGTCTATGCATACTCTATATTTTAAGATACAGTTGTAAAAGTGTACGAATTACTTGTAGACGGACCATCGTTTATTCAATAATATTAATATTCGCTAAAGTTGGAGTCTTTCTTCCGACCCTGCTCAAGAACTGTTAATACCTTACCTAATTATAAGCAAAATATACTTAAATATCATGGGAAAGTGACTCCTATCAGGGGCCATGACTCGTATAAATTTCATTTATAAATCAACAGTTAATAATATAAATGCGTTTTATATATTTTATACTACCGACCGCGATCCCTACATTATCCCCGAGGTGGCTATTCCGACCAGGAAATTCGCCCGAGTTAACAGGAGCACATGATACTAGAAGAGGTGGCACGGCCGAGCTGTGCGAGAGAGAGAGAGCGTTAGTGGGTGCGACAAGGAAGGAGATAGGTGGAGTGTACGAGAGAGAGGGCGCTAGTGTGCGCGACAAGGAAGGAAATAGAAAACTTACACAGCCACTGGAAATTAACGAATTTCTCATTTCCCACGAATATTCTATGAACTTTTAAACCCGCGTCTCAAAGAATAGACCCTTGGCTACTTTCCTATGTGGTCGTTGCTCAGATTTTGGTTATAATTAAATAGTTATTAACGGTTCTTTGAGACGATGACGAGAACAGTACCGCGGGCCCACGTAACATTCAAGCTTCGTCGATTATCGGTGCATTTTCTAGATGTAATTTATCAACTTTTACAGTTTCGTCTTCAAGTATGGACCCTTCGCTACTTTCCTACATGAAAGGTGTAATGATTCCGGTTACATTTAAGCAACTATCAAGAGTTTTCGAACAGAGTCACAAGTTTCCCGCCGAGTTTAGTGGATGCACACTTTCTTCAAAGATTCTCGATCCTTTCAAAATGATTTATATATTTCTACAGGTGGATTTGAGAATATAGTCTTGCGACAACGTTCAGCAATTCCTCGTATGCGTTTTATTTATGAATCGCTACATAGTTACTAATAAAAAAAGCCTTTTATATAGGTTAGATTACCGACCGCGATCCCTACTTTATCCCCAAGTTGGCTGTTTAGACCAGGAAATTCGCCCGAGTTAATAGGAGCACATGATACTAAAGGAGGTGGCACGACCGAGCTGTGCGAGAGAGAGAGCGCCAGTCCGTGCGACAAGGAGGGAGATAGGTTAAGCGTGCGAGAGAGAGCGCTAGTGCGTGCGAGAAGGATAGAGATAAATTTTGTGCCACCAACTTTGGTTATATGTGATCCTGATACTTTGCAGATTTTCCTGGTCCAAAAGCCAACTCGGGAATAATGCAGAAGTTCACACTGCCTTTAAAGAAGTGAGACAACATTTAAATAACTGATCTGGCATAATTCTTTTTGCTTGTTGTCATTTTTATACGTTTTCTGTGTACTTTACTGATATGGGATTAGAATTGGATAACATTTGAATGTATTCTACATAAAATAAAATGGTTAAATTGCGAAAATATTTTTATTCTTTATACGTTTTACATGAAAGTATGTTGGAATATTTGTTGTATTTTTTATAACAGACAAATCTGGTTTCAAAAAAAAATTTTCTTCTTGTTACAGATTAACCTTGGGAACATTTCTGCGTGGACAGGAACTTTAAATGAAACGAACGATGGAAAGATGTCAACCTTAACGATGACCATGAGAAGATAGTGATTTTATACATAAAGTGAAGTGAAATTATATATTTTATACATAATAAAAATACAATATTGTACCAGCATTCACGTTTACACACTTGCAACGACGTGTTCTCACGTCGATTTCCAGATGGCATGGAAAGTATTGTATTGATCACGTGGTTATGCGTGGCCAATCCTTTTTCTACTATCCATTCATGTAAATAGCTACCTATTGTAAATTAAATAAAATGTACTCCGATTTGTAACGAATAAATTTATATTTGTAATAAATCCTATTAATTGATCCATGTTAGACGCTTAATTGTGACACATGCCATGAATAATTCTTCGTAAATGATTATTAACTTTACAGATACTGTATTAATATTATTCTCCATATATTAAGAAACAGCGCGTCTCGGGTAGCGTAGTTAATTCATTGTTGCGATTTCAATAGAGAATTTTGGAGATAAAAGTTTGTGACAGCAACAAAATGTCAAATTTAAAAGAGCGCCATTTTATGTTATCGCGAAAGATTTGGTTAATTGTATACCTTTAGAAAGCTCGCTCCTTCTAATATTAATAACTTTCAGTTAGAATTTACATGTACAAAGCATTTTACCCGGTAATATGTTTACCATGAATTAGTAGATTTTTCCAGCTTACCGATACATTGCGTTTAAAAACGGTTGCGTCGGAACCGCTTCGGATTTTAAGGTTAGTCCAAATTTGTTTGTTTATCTATTATGACTATTATGAAGCTGCATCAAACTTTAGCTAGTTTAATTGCTCCTTTCTTTCACATCTTTTCGCAATAACTTTATCCTAGCGTAATTATAAAGACTGAAATCTCTTAGCTGTAACTTTGTGTCAGAAGAGTATGCGATTGTTACATCTCGCCCGAATTACTTTCAGAGGAAACTATATAAGGCAGCAATGGCTCTACATAGCGTACCTCCAAAGAGAAAAGAAATTTACAAATACGAGGCACCGTGGCCTTTGTATAGTATGAACTGGTCGGTCCGCCCAGACAAGCGTTTCCGTTTGGCTCTCGGCAGCTTCGTAGAAGAATACAACAATAAAGTGCAAATAGTTTCGCTGGACGAAGAGACTTCTGAATTCAGTGCCAAAAGTACTTTCGATCATCCTTATCCGACGACTAAGATTATGTGGATACCAGACAGTAAAGGTATTCCTCTGTTATAGTACTATTCCTATAAGATTTTCTAACAAAATATGAATTCGCACCTGTTCGTACTTTGTCAGGGCTGTTTCCCGATCTTTTGGCTACGTCTGGAGATTATCTAAGAGTCTGGCGGGCTGCAGAACCAGAGACTCGTCTGGAGTGTGTTTTGAACAATAACAAAAATTCAGACTTCTGTGCTCCTCTCACCTCTTTCGACTGGAACGAAGTCGATCCAAACTTAATTGGCACTTCGAGCATAGACACGACGTGCACTATCTGGGGATTGGAGACGGGGCAAGTTTTGGGTAGAGTCAACATGGTCACAGGACACGTAAAGACGCAGTTAATCGCTCATGACAAAGAAGTGTACGACATAGCGTTCAGTCGTGCCGGCGGTGGCCGGGATATGTTCGCGTCTGTCGGTGCAGATGGTTCTGTAAGAATGTTCGACCTGCGACATTTGGAACATTCAACGATAATCTACGAGGATCCGCAGCATACACCGCTGTTGAGACTCGCGTGGAACAAACAGGATCCCAATTATCTTGCAACGGTGGCGATGGACGCGTGTGAAGTAATAATATTAGACGTTCGCGTCCCATGCACACCAGTTGCCAGGCTAAACAATCACAGGTGAATGACACATTTATTTTGACCTTTTCACCTGTATATGTTATATTAAACTTGCCTTTCAATCTCTATCTCCGTTTTCAGAGCAAGCGTGAATGGTATAGCTTGGGCGCCGCACTCGTCTTGTCACATCTGTACAGCAGGCGATGATCATCAAGCATTAATTTGGGACATACAGCAAATGCCAAGAGCCATCGAGGATCCAATCCTCGCTTACACGGCTGCGGAAGGAGAGGTGAATCAAATACAGTGGGGTGCTACGCAGCCCGACTGGATCGCGATCTGTTACAATAAAGCGGCAGAAATTCTCAGAGTGTAAAGAAAGTATGTATCGTCTGCTAGGTTTATAGCTGAATACGAGTAACGAAGTTTCTTTTACAAACTGTTACTTAAATTCATTGGATCGTACACCGTTTCGTTTCAATGTTCGTATGGATTTCTGCTTCTGCCATACACACTTAATGGTATCCTTTTTGTACCTGTAAAATAGGCATGTACAAATACTAGTTATTTTGAAAGAAACGAAAACTCGGTAGGAAGAATACCTGAGAGGTATCGAGTATTTTGCGATCAGAGGATTATACGGTATTAGAAAGATTTTACCTTTTATAAATTCCGATCTGTTCAATTCATTACGCGAGTTTAAATTATTGAAATCAATCTGAAAATATCGAGTATATGTACATGTTAACTCAACGATAATGCAACGTGTTATCATTGTGCCACTGGTATTTATGTATGTATTTAAGATCCTCAGGATTGTCAAGCAAATGTACACGTGATGAAGTGAAATGATGCAAATATAAGAGCTCATCGAACGATAGTTAAATAGTAGTTATAAAATTTGTACAAGATTTCGTACATCTTCAATAATCGATAGATGGATATCGCTATATTCTGGAGATACGACATATAGAGACTGACGAATCATATGTATATTTATAATAATGTAAATGACCGTAATCGATGTATTTTATTTTGTACCTATACAACCCACAACCGTCGAGTTTGGGAAATCACAAATTCACGAGACGGCGCGATGCGTTCAAGTATCGGGCCAAATTCGAGTGAGCATCTTTCATAAAAATGGAATGAAATAAAATATATCCATTACGCTACGCAATTGTATATATGTCTATATTTATATATTCACTTGGTTTTTCTTTAGAAAACGATAGAATGTAATAGTGATATGTTTTCCATACTTTGTAGAATCATTCAAAATATACGCGATAGTCATTATTACGTTATAGTACATTGATGTATTCGTACTTTGATAAGAGGGAAATACCGTTGAACTCTTATTGCGATGGCAAAAGTTATAGTGGTAGTATTGGTGATACTAGTATTAATGAAGCGACTTATGTGATATCACTACATACTTACGAGTTTTCAAAACCCTAAAGATGTAAGATTGTGTCATTAAAAGTGTAATTAAAATCGGTTAATTTTTATACGTCGATTATTCAAATTAATATCAATTCGAACAAGAATCATATCTTCCGCAGTGAACGTAACATAATAGGATCCGTGATTAACAAAATTGAAATTCGAAAAAAAGAAGGCAGACTTTTGTATTGGTATCCGAAATGTCGTATAATTTATAGCTACAAAATGAGCGAAATGCATTATTTACAATAACGAGGCGCGAGTACATGAGTCAGAATGTTAGCCAATACATTAATTATTCGCAATAATTTTCTCTCCGTTTTCAATGAAATTCTTGACACCTTCGCACGGCTATAAGATTATACTATTATATATACTACCGCTACTTTAATAAATATTATTAACTCTGATACAGAGTAAATTCTTCATTACCTATCAGCACAGTCGAGTGATTTCGTATTCATATGTTTCTCCGAATCTTTCCATTTCAGGATTTAATATCACTAAATATTTACATTTAGCTATGTCAAATACAGTTCTTTAAAATATTGCTAAGAGTAAATTTATAGTAAACTTTGGCAAGAATTATTGTCTCAAAGTTCTTAAAACAATTATTCAAATTTTGCGTAAATTGTCAACAAATGAAGAATAAACGCATGCACCATCACACTAAATCACATTTCCACCGATTTACTCCTCCAACAGAAATTTTTCTTTCTTTCAATTTTATCCAGAGGCATGCATACGAAGCTACGGACACGCACATTGCACTTCTCTAGAAAACAACAACACGTAATTAACGATAAAATATCAACGGATAGCCCGTATAAATCACCTCGCCGATAAGCGTGGAAATGCAACTTATATTCGCCGTGATCCTTTGAACTTTTATTACGATTAATGCATCGCGATTGTAATAAATTAAGAAGTCATGTTCTTCATTTTAATACTTCTGACGTTTATGATTATAAACTTTTTCCCGACTAAAAAGGTGGTTGAATTCCACTGAGTGCTTGTTCTACAGGATGCGTAGATCGAGCCCAGTTTCTTTTACCTAAGCATTCTCGAATGAGACATTCTGGTAAATACCTGTATACGGAATATTTCAAGCGCAATTTAGCAGACAATACGTCAACATTAACTTTATGGCTTACATTCTTTCCTTCGATGCAGAACACGATACACTTTTACATTAAAAATCTCAGACTACGTAAATATTGAAATTCATATAAGAATTCTGCCTGTACTCGGAACCAGACACTAAACAACTTCGATTGGTGCTCCCCTCTAATATATTGGCGAAATAGTACATGTTACTTCCAGAATTCTGAAAACATACATTCGCTGGTGAAAACTTGCGTAACTTTTGATCGCAAGCGTTCTTAAAGGACGCATAATTTGCTGGCTATGTAATGGAGATGTATAACGGTGCATCCCATGGTCAGCATATTCCCCATCGCGATGTAAACATGGACACGTCGAAAAGCTTTGTGGATTTTCAAGTAATGAGGACAATGCTTCAGTGGGCCAGGATTGTGACGTCCGATTTCATTGCCTACTCCAGCAGCACGTTCCAGGCTGTTCTTTTGCACTATTAGTTGCAGAAGGGGTGGAGTAAGGTAGAGTCGTATTAAAAGTTCTAGGAAGAAAGCAGCAGACATGGCGTACACCTGAAAGTATATTCCTTGTTATTCCTTCTTACGCTTACTACGTAGATTCCTTTCTAAGGAAATCCAAAGAAATTAAGCCTATCCAAATGAACTTATTATTATTATTTCAGTGGCTACAAACCTGAGTGGTTATTTCAGTGTCCCATGTATGAGTCGGGTGATGTTTGACAAAGATAAGCAGGGTAATAAGGCTGAGACACGCATTAATGGTGAAGTATCTGGGAAAGAGTATACGCTGAACCTCTCCAAACGCGTGTCTTGGCAAGGCGAAATATAGCGAGAGACCTGCAACACCAATAGTTCAAATTCTAACAAGGCATTTAGCGTTAAAGGTAAAGATTATTAGCCTTTGGCCTTTGTTACAAGTAATTACAAAGAGTTATAGTGAAAGCTTTGGAAGAAGATAGTAGCCATGAATTACCCGAGACAAAGGTCATCCAGATTTGGGCGCCAAGGTGCATCACGAAGGAGGCAAGGTAAATGAAGGAAGTTATTCTTGAGTGAGGATGGCCAGCGACTTGTGCTCGGTCTTTTGTTGGCACTAGAGCTGACGTCACACATAAAACTGCTGCGATCATTATTATATGAGCCGGTTGTGTAGTGTAAAACAGGATTCTGTAACAAAAAAAAAGAACATTACATTGACATTACAAGTTCATTTACTATAATTCAAAACATATTAAATTCTTTTTATAAAAAACAAATGAGGTAAAGCGAAGTTCCTAAAGTACGCAGCACGTTGGTGGCAGTATGAAACTTATTTCGGCGGTTTGGGCAAGCGAGAAGAAGATTTCTAAGAAGTCTACCCGATCGATCCATCATTCCCGAGGTAACGACCTGTAATTTCAGATACCGGGGTAATCGTTAGCCTGATTACAATTTTCTATGGAAAGGAATCTCCAATAATACGGGGCAGAGATAGTACTAATTGGAAGTCGAACAAGGAGTGTCTTACAAGCTTATGGGGGACCATCGTACGCAACGACGTACTCATAATAGCCGCCAGCGAAGTGTTTCAATTTTTCCTACGCTTCAGTAAAGTGGAGAAGCAAGAACGATAAAAATAACAGAAGAAATCGCAGGTACAATTACAATTCCTGTTCAAGTGAATGAAAGAATACCAAGAATGTCCCATCCGCGTCGAAGGATCTAAAAAAAAAATACTTTCCCTTAAACGGCTGCCGAGATTGGCCGAAAATTGGCCGAACATGCAGGAGAACATCATCGGGGATACAGTTTACATGCAGCTCGCGTGACCGTGTCTCATTATCGAATCCGGTTCTTCCGTTAAGTCCAACTCACGAGACGCTCGGCATCGCCATCCTTCTAGGCGCCAGACGCTGCGAGGACCCGATGATGCATGGGAATTTCTTAAGTCCGCAGGGAAGCCAATATTCACGAACTTCGATCTCGATCGGAAACGAAATTCGCAACAGAAATCCGTACGTGTACCCTTGAACCACGGTGTGACGTAAAACACAAGTCGCGTTCGAATAAAGGCACTCAAAGCAACCTTGTACTTTACTTTACGTTTTCTGTCTAATCTTGCGATCTGGCTTAGAAAAAAGAAAGCGACCTCCGTCGCGGCATTCGCTCCGAATCGAACGTTTCAATTTATTGCGACACAGTACCGCAAGCGCCGTCGTTGTAATTTAAATACAGTAAGGGCTGGGCTAAAGCAGAGCATGATGTAACAAAGTGTTACAGAGATCTATTGTGCGCTGGATTTTCAGCGAAACTCGGTACGCTCGCGTTAAAGGAAAATTAGGGGAAGAAATCAGTGCGGCAATTTAAAGATACATTATCTCGCAAAGTCTATCGTGAACAAACACACCTCGTTGCGAGCGCGACGATTTTGCTGTTTCTTTTTTCCTAAGATAACGTTGTCTGGTGTTGCGACATCGGGTGAAATGAAGCTAAAAAAATATGTAGATCAAGGGGGATAAGTGGTACTTATTCCAGTTTCGAATGTCGCGCAACGACGAGACATTCGAAAATATGACACGGGACTTATTGCTGGGCGCAGTAATAAGTGGAAAACATATTTGCAGAAAGGCTACTGACGCAGACTTGGTAACAGGCAATATTTGCTGTAGACCTGCTGCCATGTCGATGTAATCAATTCGCACGTAGCCGTAGACTGGTTGCATCACTTCCCCACCACCGAGGAAAGTTCCGTGCGGACGCCTCGGTGCCCGAGATCTTCTCGAAACGAAAGTCTTTCCCAAAAAGCGTCTCCAATCCTACAAGAACACAAGGAGATATCGACGACCTACTAATTCCTTAAAGGATGCGCCTCGATTTTGAAATCACAATTATCTCCCAATTACCAATGCTACCGAGCATTCTGATAATCTATTCAATTTACATAAAAATACAGTGTCGACAATGATTTGAGAATTCTGAAGAAGATCACCTTTTTAGTTTGAATGTACCGCGTGTGCTAAAAGTATGCATCGAACCTTTGCGCGAGTGTTCTTCGTGGCGAAAGGGATCGAGAAGTCCTTCGCCATTTTTCGATGCGGGGCCGTTTTTTCGAGATAAGAATAATCAGAATTTTAAACCGCGATCCACGGGCGCGCCGTTTAAATCGTTAGTGGTCGAGCGTGTGCGCAAAGACACGTGAACGCTTGTCATTTAAATGAGGTGCGAGCAGGAAATCGCGTACTGAAACTGTTAATCGCTCGTATCTTGAATACAAAATGTTCTACCGATACATGGTAAAGGGCTATTTCTATTCGCGTTTTAAGGCAAAGTGCTCGTGTATTTCATCTTGAAAAAGATTCCAATCTCTATCGACATTTTCCCCATTATAACTCTAATCGATTTTAAGTATTTCAGCAGTGGAATGTCAGTATAGTTAAGCAAATGGTTCAGTGGCGCACTCAGGGGCCCTAGCATCCCTCAAAGAAACAGGAATAAGCCAACTAAAAACAAAATTTTAAAACAATCTTTTGTATTGTCATCGGAACTACGTATGTGTGCAAAATTTCAAGTCGATCGGATATGTGGAAGTGGGTGAAAATTAGCTTACAAGATTTCATCCTCACGAACTAACTATCGAACAAACTCACAAGTGAAGCTAAATAAAAGCTTGTAAAAAGGAAATTAACGTAACCACGAATGAAGTAATTCAAGAGCTTTGGAAAAAGAAAAGAAAGCTGAATTTTATTGTTTGAATAGATTTTTATAATCACTTAATTTGCATTAAAAATATCTTTATCTCTTCAACTCGGCTCCCCTATATTAAATCCTGAGTGCGCCACTGAAATGGTTAATATCCAATTTCCATCATTAAATGACTTTTAATTACCGTTCCCCTGAGATCCACTTTCTACATTTACCCAGCGATTCTTTTGTCAAGCATGTATAATATTACAGAAGATCCAAGCACGCCACTCGGGGACAGTTGTATGGGAAGCCTGCCTTCCCTGCGCGAATCAAAGTGGTGGCACTGTCTCTGCAAGTATGTCGAGACACGTGGTTCAATACTCGCGAGTAGACGAACCTTTTGCTTTCTGTATGCTTTATTGTGCATTACGTCTGAGGCTTTTTCAGTCGGTGTACGTTACACCTCGTGTGGTTAAGTGGTCGTCTCCGAGGATGCTGTGCCACTTCGTCGCTTATTGCTAATAATAGGGGCCAATAACGAAAGGGGGCTGGGATTTTTAAAACGCCGAACTGAAACCCTCCGAATGGTCCGAAGAAGGGTTCAACTCCCAGGTCTACGGGAACGTGGAATTCCCAAGAAATGATGTAAATGCACGGGCAGTGGCAGCGACGATGCGTCAACGGAACGAGTAAAAGTAGTAGCATTGATAACGGTCGTCTGTGGCGAGTAACGTTATCCCCTGGGTTTTGTGATTACGTCAATCATCCAGGATCACTGCACGGCCAGCGTCAATTCTCTCACATCAATTATTCGCGACACGATGCGAGGTCGAGCGAAAGAGATTTCCATTCCTCTTATGACAATCTGTGCCGAAGACAGATCGAATTTCTTTCAAGGGTGTCTTTGCGGGTAGCCAATCAAGATTCCCTGCTTAAAGTTTCTAAGTTTAATATTTTATGTTTAGGGGACAAGGGGAGATCCTCTCCCCAGAAATTTAAAAAATTATCAAACTTTTTGCTGCCAAAATTCACTCTAAGGGGGTGAAATTGACCCCTGAACATCCGGATGTTTTCCGATTTTCTGTTGTAGCTCGCGTATCACTTTTGCCAAATGATATGTCGAATGAATAGTCCTAATTAAAAGAAGAAACTTTCGTCTGAAAACTTTTCTTCTATTTTCTTAATTTGCCAGTTGGGGATCTTTCCTTGAAAATGTCCCTTGCCAGGAAAATGGATTTCAAGCGTCGCTGTTACGTGTCCAACAGTTTTCAAGCGAAGGGATCAACAGTTCCAGCTACAGGGCCGTAATTCGGCGGCTGAACGCGCTAGACCTGACTTTCAGGCTTACGAAACTGATATGCAGCGAGCCCGGAGTTCTGAGCCAGTTATCAAGGGGCACCTGGAAAACGTGCGAGATGGCACGCAGCCCATCGCCCCGATTGCACACGAACGCAGCGCGACTTGCAATTGCCACTGCGATTTAACGATGCTGGTCGAACAACGCGCATCGCACTTTGTACGCGCTAATTGGAATCGGAAGGTGTCCCAGTACACAAGATACGCATTCAGGAAAATTTAACATCGAAATTTCACAAACCGAGGCTCGCAATTCCATTAGGCATTCCAAACAGATTTGAAAGGGTGGCTACGACGCTCGGGAGTGCTCGGAGTATTTATTCAGCTGCTTTTGGCAGGCTGTAGGATCGACAGGTGCATTCGCTCAAATGGCAAGCAACGCCAGTGCGACAAGCTTGTAATTTAGGGTGGAGACGACGCCACGACAGAGGAACGACTTTGACGCACCCCCCGTCGCATTCCTGGCTTTCAAATCCCCTTGTGAATTTGAAATGTGGCTTTTTAGCGAGCCCCTCGACTCGCGCTCCCCTTGCCAGATGTCCGCCGAGATTATCGCCATTAAAATTCCTCCGCAACTACCTGCTGCTTCTTACGAAACGTGCGCGCAGGGAAAAACCACTCGGTTCCCAAAATTTCATGAATAATTCTGGCATCCTCACTTTCCTGTCTCGAAATAGCCGGCTACCTTTTTGTCAACCATCCTCGCGATCGGGGACGAAGCAAAGGGACAAAGAAAGGATGCGCCTTGCTTTCTTTCTACCACGAATCCTTCAGCTTTACGCGATTACTCGGTCTATTCAGAAAAAGTTGACTGGTACCCTCGCGCCGTATTAGCGATGACCTATTAAAGTTTTGCAAATTAAATGTTTAATTAAGAACGGGACCTTGCTTTCACTCGGCCCGAGAACCGTTAATTTTTATTACCATGCCTGTTCGTGCTTAATCGACGATAACGTCCTCTTCCAACAGCGTTAATGCTTTCTCAAAGTTTTCGGATTCCCGTCCGAGCAAATATTACGACATTGAACGTGAGGAGTTCTTTTCTCTAGTCATCTGACTGCATTGTTGTGGTCACGTGCGGAACGGTGTATTTTTAATCTTGAAAAGTGGCCAGAAGCGATCGCGTTCCATTTTCAGATTTCAAAAGATCCTGAAAATAACGGCCACGGCACTCGTCCTGCGCCAATGAAGGGGAAAGAGGCACTTCGGCGCGAGATTCGGCCACTCGAACGACCGTGCATGAGGGCCTCAAAGCCTTTATCTGAATTTCCTCTGATGTCACCGCGCTATCGAACTTACGCTTCGATTATGTAATTGTCCCGATGTTTGCCTATCCGAATCCTTATGCATACACGGGGCATCGCGCTCGGAGAAGCCGGTGCTCGCGTGCCGAGGATCACCCGCGAGGCATAGGTACAGGACTTATTATTCAATGCAGTTAATTTTAGTCGCAAGTGAATGCACTGTAAGAAGCCAAACACGATAAATTTAAACGGTAGCGTATTTGTATTCAATGTACTCAGGCCCGAATGTGTGCTATGCAAATTTAAACGTACATCCGAGACAGTGGCGTCAACGCGGGAAATATCGAGGTGTTAAGAAAGCTGAAAGTGTACCTAAGAGTCGTACGAACGATTATTGAGTCTATAATTGGAATATCATTTTTACTCAATCACTGTCGATTGCAATATTCGATACGCAAACGCTCCAGCTGCTAGCAAACTTACCCATATATCGTTTCGCAAGGGAGGGAATATACATTTCATCTCAAAGATAAATGCAAGCTGAAGCAACGCACGGAAGCACGCGGAAGGAGATCAAAAGCTGAGCTTGGATCAATAAATATCGGCGATAAAAAACTGAGAAGATATGGTGATTCACGTGTGTTCAAAGTTCTGTAGCGTATTTATCAAATAAACAGTGAGTCTGGTTCGATCGTTGTGCTTCTTCCTTCACCACGCAAATAGTGGCGAATATAATTACGAGCTTTAGACGATTGGATGATTGATAAAGCTGCTTGCTCGATGCCGAAGACAATTAGTCGACAGATCGTTGCGAATTTTCGAACGTAATTAATTTCAATTGCCTGAGTAAATCATTCACTTGTAACGGTTGAATGAGACATTCATAATAGGCGATATCTACGTAAGATACGCATTATTCGGGACTTAACGTCTTAATTATAGGAATCAGGCCATAAATTTCATGCCTAGAGTTACGTAAATTACGGTAAATCTTCGAGGAGTATTGAGTAGACGCTAGGATTTCGTCTGTTATCAGCAAGAGAGCGCTACAATTTCGATCCTATCAGCGTACAGAATCGCAGGAAATAAATTAAGATTATCTATTGCATGATAACGTTCGACAGACATAAATGAAACTACTGACTTACAATTCCTCTGTCGCATGAATTCCAAGTCCCGTAGAGCTCTTCCGGCGAGGCAATTGAAATTTATCCGACGCATTTGCGTGAGCAAGATCGATAAGAAGATGATTATCGCTTACCCGCGTAGAACGCAATTTTTTATCAATCGTCAGATATTCAAATTTTTAATCTCCGTCTAAAGTCCTAACACGACGTCGTATCGACGAATCAACGGGTCACACACAAGCTTGCACTTCAACGAATTCAGTATTCCTCTTTGAATCTCGAAATAATATCAGCAAGCAAGCGATTACTTTACGAGACAACATTAATCGAACCTCGTCACGTGATCTAAATAAAATCACACGCCTCTGACAGGTTATGTTCACCTCGTGAGCCGAAAAATGAGTACGTGACTTTTAAAAAGAATCCAAATAATCACTCTTCCAGAACTCGCTTAAGCTAGACGGTATATCTTCCTAGCAAAGGGAATCGTTAAGTCAGAGAGACAATTACTATTTGTCCCCTAAACTTGAACCTTACCATCGGGCTACATTCTTCTTTCCACTGACCGAAATGATAGGACTTTCTACTTTGCTGCGAACCGGCTGGACGGTCGGAGGAATGCGACAAACCGGGAGAGGGAACATCCGTCGTCAATCATGTATCGTTTTAGTTCAATCCCCTTTCAGGGATCGGGTACAGGGAAAAATGAATAACGAGCACTCACTTGAAGAACTTGGTTTGCTGCACCGCCTCGTAGTGTTTGGCCAGAGATTTCAGAAGCGAGCTGTAGTTTATTGTGCTGGCCCTCAAGATGTCATCAGCCAGTTCAGGTATGAAAACCGCTTGGGTCTTCTGCTGCTCTATCATCTCCAATTCTTTGGCCACCAGGTCATCGTGCAGCTTCATGTACTTCTCTTTAGCTTTCTGCAGCTTGTTGCTCTGATTGTGTACCACTACCGGCTCGCAGGTTTCGGTGCCGACCAACGTACGTACACACATGGCTATTTCCCTTCCGCCCGTCGGGATCGTGCGTGACAAATAACGAGAAGAATATCAATTCCGTCTAAACGTGCCGAATCGTATATCTGCCAATTGCACACGATAATCGCCCGGTGAATTTCAAACGTCGTTTGGGAATGAATTTGGAAAATCGGAAGGCAAACCGACGCGCACAACTCGTACTATCGCACAGTGTGCCGTGCCGCGAATGTAACCCGTTTTATACCTCCCCACCATCGATCCACGATCCCACCAATCACAGGATCAAGTAGCGATCGAGAGGGGTTGCCACCAGAGGAACCCTGAATTCACGAGGGATGAGTTCAGTGATCCGTAACGACGCTCATCGCCTCGAAAATTTCACGCACTTTAAAATAACGCGTATTCAATTAATATTGAATATTCCTCGCCAATTCACCACGTAATCGAGGCAGTATTTTTACTTTTATCATACGATAATGTTACCATAACGTGATAAACATAGTCTCTTTCCCTGCCGTTCCGTGCCGTCGATTTCATCCATCGACTGACGAAAAAATCGACTGTCATTGAAAAGGATGCCGGTGTCGAGCCAAGGATACATGCTTTTAAAATTTCGTAATTAAATTAATATAAGCAATACGACGAAGAATGCGGAAAATGCTTGGAAACGAAAGCGGAAGTATTTCGCGATCCTATATACGTATATCGATTTCGAAATCCACTACGATGCATGTAAAACGATGATATCGGCATAATGTGATTCATCTTTTTTTTCCTCTGGCGTCTCGCGTTCGGAACATCTTTTTGCTTGTTCGTAATGGAAATCGCGCGCAAAAGGGACAGACGTCGTTCTGATTGGTAGTAGAGGGAAAGGAAGAAAGGATCAATCAGATTGCAGTTAATTGTCTTATCGACGTATCGATAAGGTCTCAATTTACAATACCCGATCGCACGATAACGCTTGTGAAACCGGGTCACTGTCCTTGTGATGCAGCTCCACGTGCGATGGCAGAAGCATTCGACGACCCGAAATTTCCACGACTCTCGTTAACAATGCGTGCCTATAAATGTTGTAGGCGCACGTAACGCGTCCTCGCTCTTTTCCTGACTTTTATCGTTGCCATCATTCACAGGGCCGATGCGGGATGATACACGAGAAGAACGCGATGCATTATTCAAGCGGCACGAAAGTTACGAAGAAACCGAAGGACGAGGAAAAAGAATAAGAGGAAACGGTAGGAACCGGGTGGCGCGTTTCGACTGTGCACCAACATTCGGTAATTGCTTCGTTTTTACACTCGGTCGACTTCATAGCCTCGTAACTGGGCGCGTTCATGAAAGATGCTCGAGTAATAGATGTGTTTTGAAGGTGGCCTTTCATCGAACGCCCTCCTAAACGGTTACTTTTCAAACTGATACAGATATGCTCCTACAAAAGTGTAATTTAACTTTGAAATCCAAGGGCAATCCGCTGAATGCGGGCGTTGCCTCTACCGGGCAACGAAAATACAATTCACCACATATTTCTTTCATGAGAATAAAGTGTCTTTCTTTCCTCACTTTAATTGTATTCTCTTCTAATCGTAAACATTCAAATTTAACTGGTCACCGTAACGATCGATCAAAGTTATCGCAGTAGATAATAATGATGAATTTGACCAACGTGCATCGCGTGCCGATAGTTTGCGCTGCAACAAAATAGCCGACATTCTAGTTTCTAGTCGAAACAGGGTAAGGTACTTAAAGAAAGTAAAAGTTAACATTATTTCAGGAAGGATATTTAAAGTTGAATTTAATTCCTATCGGTGCGAGACTTACGACAGCGGCGAGCGCGAAATCTGCGCCAGGCGTGTAACGTTTCGTTAGAAGCGATGCGCGTAATTAATGCTGACAAGTCGATTAGCTTGTATCTGTACATTCTATCGCATTACGCGCACGCACGCACACAAGCGCGAGGAGTTAAAAGCGGTTCATCTTACGGGTGCCTACGTGATTCCCAGCAACCTACGTTAGACATTTTGGTGCCATTGCGTTCGGAGAACTTTCAAAATATAATTCTCGCGTAATCGAACTGTTTCTCATGGCATTCACTCCAGCTAATGAGTCACGCCGTTCCTGTCGTTCTCGTAACTCGAAAGATAAATCCTTTTTTTCCGAGGAACGATACGCCTTTCTATTCTGTCTAGCGGAGGACGTGATTCGCGGCGGATTTTGGAATTAGGTGAAGGACTGGAGCTTCCATGCACGCATGAGGATCGGCACGACTTCATGAGAACCGCAAATCGGACCTCGAGCGCTAAATGTTTCGGTAACCGATGCTACGAGAAGGATTGCACTGCATTTGCAAATTTGCATATATAATTCGTGCCATTGCTTGCAAGGCATACGTGCCAGTAATAAATTCATGAGCTATTCTCTGTGAATGAAGGCTGTTGGAGCATGTTTAGACACGATTCATATGATAGAAACTTATGACTCTTAGTCTCTTTGAATAAACAGAGAATAAGGTGGCAAATCCTGCGCAAATCAGGTCCTTTTATTAATCTTTCTTGTCACACTCTTTTTTTTTTATAATAAAATTTAAAGCTGCGGCTTAAACTACTTTTGTGTTTATAGAAATTGTGCTTTCATAGAAGCAACTATACATTTTATTAATTCATCACAGTTAAAGTTGAGCGAAAAGGAAGCTACAATATATACATTTGGTATTCTGGTAATGCTGGAGCGGGAGTATGGGCAGCTATCATATTTTTTCAAGGTTATGGGATAGAGGTTTTCCTAAATCAGTTGGCCTACCACCCAAGATCATCTATACCTTATTTGCTTCTCCTTATTCCACTAATATTCTATTGTTAAAGCAATATATCGTCCAAGGAAGTACAAGGAACTCTTCTAACTTTTTCATATAGCATGCTAAATACCTCATGCCGGTTTTTTTTGCTAAGATTCTTTAAATATTCTGTTTTATTTCCTGCCTTATCAAAACAAATGTCATGGAACTTTTCAAAAGAGGTACAAATATTAATTCCTACTCCATACAATATCTTAGTTGATAAATTTTTTGGCGTAAAAAGTTCCTCCCTGGCCAAGAAGTGATTCAAATAATTTTCTTGAAAACATGATGTATGAAAATTTCTTAACATAGAAGCGGCGTTATTTCCTGCCATGGATAATACATTTGATAGATACTTGGGCCTAAATCCTACCTGATAGAAATCATCTAAGAGCTGTGTTTTATTTCCCATCTTGTCAAAACAAACATCATGAAAATTTTTTAAAGCAGAACAAATATTAGCTTTTGCTCCGTGTAATATCCTAGATAAATTACTCGGTGCGAAACCACCGTCTTTCTCATTTAAAAAATGGTATAAATACTTTTTTGTCTCTGCTATAAAACAAAAATCATGAAATTTTTCTAAACTATCCGCTGTTCCACTCAGTACACTACATAAATCGCATGGCCTAAAACCTGCTTTACATAAGTCGTCTAAAAGCTTCGTTTTTTTCCTTTTCTCATTGAAACAAACACTATGCAATTTTTTTAAAGTAGAAGAAGTACGAACCCCTGATCCACATAACATACAGGATAAGTTGCTTGGCTTAAAACCTGCCTTATAGAAATCATCTAAAAGTTCTGTTCTTTCCCCTTTGCCATAAAAGCACACACTATGCAATTTTTCAAAAGCATCTTTAACATTGGCTCCTGCCCTACTTAACATACCAGATAAGTTATGCAGCGTGAAACTTTCTTCCCCATTTCTTTTCGTAACAAAGTGCCCTAAGTATTGAGTTTTATTGCCTTCTGCATCAAACCAAAGATCATATAATTCTTTAAAAGCTTTTGCAGCATTAGCTCCCGCTCCACCTAAAATACTGGATATATTAGATAGATTTATTCCTTCGTTTTCTAGAGTTTTTAAATATTGAGTTCTATTGCCCTCTGCATCAAACCAAAGGTCATATAATTCTTTAAAAGCTTTTGCAGCATTAGCTTTCGATCGATGTAAAATATTGGACACGTTAGCTAAACCCACCCCTTTTTCTTCTAGATTTTTTAAATATTGAGTTTTATTGCCTTCTGCATCGAACCAGAGATCGTATAATTCTTTAAAAGCTGCTGCAGCGTTAGCTCCTGCTCCATTTAAAATACTGGTTATATTAGATAGATTTACTCTTTCTTTTTCTACAGTTTTTAAATATTGAGTTTTATTGCCATCTCCATCAAACCAAAAGTCATATAATTCTTTAAAAGCTTTTGCAGCATTAGCTCCTGCTTTACCTAACATACTGGATACATTAGTTAGATTTACTCCTTCTTTTTCTAGAATTTTTAAATATTGAGTTTTATTGCCTTCCGTATCAAACCAAAGGCCATATAATTCTTGGAAAGCTTTTGTAGCATTAGCTCCTGCTCCACTTAAGATACTAGATATACGAACTAGATCTACTCCACTTTCTTCTAGTTTTATTAAATATCGTGTTTTTTTTCCATTCTGATCAAACCAAAGATCGTATAATTCTTTAAAAGCTCTAGGAGCCTTGGCTCCTGCTCCATGCAAAATACTAGACATATTGGCTAAACTCATTCCTTTCTCTTCTAGAGTTTTTAAATATTGAGTTTTGTTGCCTCCTGCATCGAACCAAAGATCGTATAATTCTTTAAAAGCTTTTGCAGATTTAGCGCCTGCCTTACTTAAAATACTAGACATACTAGATAAATTTATTCCTTTTTCTTCTAAAGTTTTTAAATATTCAGTTTTATTGCCTTTTGTGTCGAACCAAAGATCGTATAAGTTTTCAAATGCTTTTGCAGCATTAGCTCGTGCTCTATTTAGAATACTGGACATATTGGCTGGATTTATTTTGTTTCTTTTCATAATTTCTAGTCTTTTTTCTCTAATTAGAAAATCTAAGAACTGATCAAATTCAACAGTTCCATCTCTACCAACCACACTTTTAGCAAATCTGGTTTCTTCATTGTGCAACCTTTTCGATGCTATGTCACCTTCGTCTATAACAGAATGCCTCCGTTTTCTAGAGCTAGGATCAGATTTGCTATTTTCCTTAGCCGAACTCATTGAACGACTACTCTGTTCAGATGTGGTAGCTCGAGCATCTCGTAATGGCTTGGAAGTCTCTTTGCCTAACATAAAAAACCCTCCTGGTTATTATTATCAATATCTTATTATTACATGGTATTCAAAAAAAATATAGTATGTTTAAATGGAATGATAATGTACATAGATTTAAGGGAAAAAGCAGTCTTTGGTAGAAAACAGAAAATCAAAGACTGAAGTTGAATAGCAACACTATATAGATGCCTAAAAAACAAGAGTTCTGGTCCAGATTTCAGAGCGACCAAAAGTGTTTGTTTTATTTACCAACATATTCACCTGATCTAAATCCGATAGAATGCATTTTAATGTTATTTGAATGCATCAATGGATGCGTTCAGCGTTCAAGATCAGTGAGCGCTAGTGAGCGGTTGGCCAACAGTTGGTTGCGCTGAACGCACCCAATGCCTGTCAATGGCTGCGTTCAGCAGACTCAAGTAGAGTCACTCAACCGTTGAGACAACCGTTCTGACTTGTGAAGTCAATGCCGATCAGTTCTTCCGTTGGTAAAATCGGTACTCTCTGGCGTATTGTGCCCCCTACTAAATCACAAAAAGCGGCAAAATTGAAACCTCGAATTCTCGAAATATTTTTCTGAGAACTACTTGAAACATTTCATTGTATTGTATGTCACTTATTTCAATAAAATGCAGCTAAGCGATAAAAGAGTATTATTATGTAATGTGTCTTTCATCCACTACTTACTCCTTTCTATTCCAAATTATATATTATAAAAGACATGCTAAAAAGAACACCTGAAATGATCCTTCAGTTCATAATTCCAACAGTTCTCTGTTTCAGTCTGCAATAAATAGAATTTAAACGAATATGAAAGCTGCGTTAGCGTTACATTTTTCCATATACCGACCCCCTTTATAAATGTGTAAATGGAATTGTCACGGAGAATCTTAAAAATAATTAAGAAGGAAAGGATAAACGGTAGAACCATTAACGTTTTAAAAATTATTTAATAACCACTCACTGTTACGTACCTAATACATCTCTAAAACTTACGGCTAAAAACTCTACTACGTAGTCTACTACTTGTTAAGAAAATTATCTTAAGCAGCTGTTGACTTTACCGACCATTTGGCTATTCCGACCAGGAAATTCGCCCGAGTTAACAGGAGTACATGGTACTAGAAGAGGTGGCACGTCCCAGCTGTGCGAGAGAGAGCGCTAGTGTGTGTGGGACAAGGAGGGAGATAGGTGGCGTGCGAGAAAGAGAGCGCTAGTGCGCGTGCGACAAGGAGGGAGATAGAATCATTGCACAGTCACTGTAACTTCACGAATTTCTCATTTCCCGGGAATATTTTATGAACTTTTAGAGGCGCGTCTCAAAGAATAGACCCTTGGCTAATTTCCTATGTGGTTGTTGCGCAGATTTTGGTTATAATTAATTAGTTATTAACTGTTCTTTAACACTTAAAGTCTAAGTAGTCTCCAGAGACGTTACGCCACCTCTTTCGACGTCATGTTATCCTGTTACGAAGCTCAATTTTTTTTTAGAGTAACCAATACCATAATTCGAGATTTCAATTTTGCCACTTTTTATGATTTAGTAGGGGTCACAATCCGCCAGAAGGTGCTGATTTCGCCAGCAGAAATATGTATACAGAAACTGCACACCTCCGCTTTGCAATCATCAACTTTGATTAATCCTTCCCATAAAGATTTTTTCAATTACAGATTGCTTTAGGTCAGGAAAAATTCTTCTGGATATGAACCTAAGGTTATCGCCTTCTATTGATATGGTTTTTATATTTTTCATTACTTTATTTGGCTGTATGCTAATATCAGCTATTTGCGAGGCATAAAACGCTTAAACCGGTCCGCAAATACCACATCGACCGCAAAATATTTGGCAAAGCGGCACCCTCATCTGTGGATTCATAAACATCTATTTTTAGTATGCATTAACTAACGCTAAATATCGCTGGCCTGATGAAACATTCACGGCGTGTTTGTATAAATATCGAAGGCTCTACGTTGAGATGCAGCTTACAGAGCCTTTAAGTAATGTCCGGAGAGGGAAAGTAGTAGCCAGCCTTGCTAATAAATTTATTAAGGAATCGCGGGATAAGTAAGTAGGTCAGTATATACGACACGAACGCGTTCAAGCAGGTTGAGCATTAATCATAAACATTTGGGTCAATTGGCGCAATCGAAGGTTCGTGAACGTGACGTCCACCACACGATAGAGATTCGTGGTGTCCATTAACGATCCGCCTGAAATAAGATTAATTACTTCGATCAATTATAAATCATATGGTTTTCTTCCCTTTTTTATTGTCAAACGGCAGCCGGGAGCGTGATCGCAAGATGCTTACAATTGGCAAATTTTTATTTCTGTAATTTATACATGGCGTGTTACATGAAATCACATTCATCTCAAACTACGTGGGTTCAGATCGAAGACAATAATGAAAAAATAACGTATAGAAATAAACTATGAATAATATGACCGCAAAATGCATGGCTAACAGCGATCAATCTGAAATACAGAAAGTATATTTTAATCGCGGGGGCTTTTAGCTTTGATCCATCGCGTTACTTTCGTTCACGGTGTTTCCGCTGCAATCCTTTTGGATTATCTCGAAGAGTGGTTGCAACTCGGGCGTCGCTTTTATTTGGGTCACGAACTCGCACAGCGATGGATTCTTATCTGTAAAGAGAAGCTTATCATTTGCAAATGAAATGTCCGAGCCGCTTTAATTTCTTGGATGTTCGTTTTACCAGCATCGGGGATAGTTAGCAACGCCGCTACAGCCCTCAACGCCGAGCGCTTGAGTTCGTCTTGCTTCTCGTACTCCTGCTTCACTGAATTTGCCTTCACTTTCATTGTACAAGTGCTCTTCAACGGCTCGACTAATCGCTCCAGCCCTACGCAGCGGTACACGTTATATCAAAAGCTAGCGATGCCATTTTCCACGAGCGACACTTACTTTGCAGAACCGCGGTGGGACAGAGCTGTGCGAGTCTGGCCGTCATTAGATATGTTAGCATCTTGATGTCATAGTGATCCCTGAGGCCGTTCTCAACGTGATTCAAAAAATTGAACACATCCAATCGATCGAGACAAGAGTCTAGCAACGTATACATACACTCGAACGCTGCTTTTCTAAGATCCAGGCCATCGTCCACTGTATGTTTAAAGGGGCCCATTTCAACCTCTCTTATCAATTCTTTCTGCATTAAAAAGAAATCTATTAGTTGGCCAGAAGAGCTAATGCATCAGTAAGAAACGGTATTTAACGTCCTCGTTAATCGCATACCTTTATTTTCGTTTCGGTGTAGAGATGTGGTAACACGGAGTCTAATAAATCCCTTATGAGCATCGGTTTGTTGTGAGCCGCTGAATTAAATGCAACTAGAGCTACCCTCCTTACGTTCAGATCAGGGTCCTCCAAAGCGACCAAGAAACTGCCCATACATTGCTTTAACATGCTATCGATTTGCTGGGGCTGTACGCAGAAGATTATAGATCATTTACGAACCGACGTAGCAATTGAATGTATAGTAATTGTATAATGCCGTGTGTGTACGTGCACCTGATCGGAAATGGTGAATTTAACAGCGGTAACTGTGGTGGTTCTCATAAGTGCGGATGGTGATTTCAAGGACTCTTGCAATCTCGGCAGCAAAGTAGCAGGATCGATCAATGTGAGTTTCCCCAGGCATTCCGCCACGACATTGCGTGTACCTTCCTCTGTGCATTCGCAGTGCCTGTACAAAAGCATCCAAATCGAAGGCACGAGATTTTGCAAATGAGACACGCCGGATGGACTGGCAGACTGACACGTGATGATCTACAATGTATTAGACTCTCGAGGTGTTTAATGTTTCTAGTAAGCGTAGGGCGATGAAACACACTTCCATAATACACGATATACTTTACCTCTTTTAACGAATGCAAGAGAAGATACTGGCGCTTTGGTTGCGCCTCGATTTCTATCAGTATAAATGGTAGATATTCCGGAAGATTGCCGACCGCTATGTTTCCCAACGTGTAGCTGGCTGCTGATTTCACCTCCTCCGAATGGGACGAGAACGAATTTAGAATTACGTACTTCAAGTGGTTGATTTTACTCAGATCTCTGGATAGAGGGGGATTAATTGAGTACGATGAATTTGATAAGTGGAGCATGGGGAAGCTGTAGTTACTTACATGTGTCTACCTATTTCGCCGATAACCAACAATGCAAAAATATGCTGAGCGTCGCTCTGCGGATTTTGAACATCCTGTAGAAATTGCTCTATCACCGTCTGGGTCCCTTGATGCCGCGTTATTGTTAACGCGGCAGCGCATTTAGCAAGGGAATGATACGCTTGCTTGTGAAGTACAGTCTGATTAACAATCGCTATCAACATCGAGAGCAGTGCTTTGTAGCCGAGGCGCGGTATGTCCGCCTGTACTAACGCTTGGAAGAATTCTAACATCGAATTCAACGCCACGCCTAAATCAGAAAAACGAATCACGTGCTATCACGATCATTATAATAGATAGAAACATCGAATAACTGGTATGCTACCTTGGAGAAGCGGAGATGTTACAAGAACTAATATTTCCGGGAGTATATTATCAGACATCCTTGTCTGAGCAATTGGGTGTAGTTTAGCGATAGTGGTGAGAAGATTGAGAGTCAATTGCGCGATATGCAGATCAGTCTCGTTCAATAACGCCGGCAACTCTTTAGTGACCTAGAAAAATATTCATTAATTACAATCCCGAGGGTTAAAATATTCCATTGCTCCCCTTAAATCTTCCTGTTCAACATTCTTTACCTTATCTAGCAAATCTGGATGGAGAGCAGAACTGTAATTTCGCACCAGAGTGTCTAGAAGCGGCAGGGAACACAATTTTAAAGCTCGCTGATTCTTTCTGAGAAACGACCCAAGAATTGGGATTGCCTCTTCCTGTAAGAAAGCACAATAATAATACTCTTAGATGAAGAGTAAATATTTCGACGCGTCCACGTACCATGATTGGTTTGAGATCCACTCTCAAAGGCGACGATGCTATACACGTTAAAGCCTTAACCGTTGTGAGCCGCGTGATCTCGTTACGGAGTCTATCCAAAAATATAGGCAGGCATACATGCAATTCGTCGGACAATGTGTCTCCGAAATGCGCGAGAATCTGGCCCATGCAAGCGATCGCTCTTTCCTTCACTTCTTGGTCGATGTCCGCTGTTCGTAGTCTCATCAATGTGCAACGATATATGTCCCCGGATAATGACGTGAAGTCGACGTAGCATGGTTTATCTGAGGACAACGTTTCACGGTTACCCGAATTCTGCACACTTTTGCACCGCCTCGCGAAAGAATGTCTTGCGATTTACCGTGCGGTCTAATTACTTGGACGAGCTGCTGCAATACCAGCAACGCCTCGGCCGTAATTTTGTAAAACGAGTCTCCAACGGCTGCTATGATCGGAGGCGCCAAGACTGCCATGTGAGCGTGAAACACCTCGGGCTGATGAGTTATTAGCAACGTGTGTACAAAGGCTAGTGTATCGATCTTCATATTCGACGAAGAATTCTTGTCTCCCAAAGAGTATTGTATACCAGGTATCAGCGCGGGTATGTGATTGCTCAAAGCACCGGGCAACACGAGTACCAGTTCCTTTAACAGCGAAAAGCAATCTTGCCTTGTTTTAATACTCTTCTCTTTCATCTGACGATGGACAGCCTTGACTATCAACGGGACTTGTTGTTGCAGTAACGATATTGGACCGTCGTCATCCTCCATTGCATCGGGATCGAGAGGCATGCCGGTAGCTGGTCTGGTTTGTCGCAGAAGTGCAATATACGCGTGGAAAATATCCGACTTTACGTTCTCTTCCCTTTCTGTGAAAATAGAATTCCCTTCTGCTGATACATTCACCGTTCAACGATCGATACAGTTAGAAATACAAGCCCTTGCGTTTCGTTTTGCGAGAGAGGTACCTTTAAATCTTGAAATCAAGGCTGGAGAAACGACTTTGTAAAGGTCAGGGAGAAGTTCTCGTCTACTAGATACAACAGCTTCGAGACATTTCGCGGCCGCTCTACGAACTTTCCAGCTCATATCGTCATCATCTGAATACTCGTCTTCTCCATCCTCCTCTCCATCTTCCTCTATTTCCATCACACCGCCCTCCCCATCGGACGTCTCATTCATATCATCGTCGTAATTGTAGTTCGGATCGTACGTGATGTAAACCAAACAAATATCTATAATCTAAATGACAAACGTTCATTGTTACCGACCCACAGGATTACAAGTGATTCTACTTAATCTGGAAAACGAGAAGGGCTGCTCACTTTATTTATGTGCGGCGTAATTTCTTTGGGACATCTGTATACAAATGATGCAAACGCTTGCAAACAATACTCTCTCAGCTCATCGTCGTCCTCACTGCTATACTGTACAATTAATGGCATGACTCTTTCTATTTGCTCTCCGAATCTGTGGCCCGCTTGTCGACTGCAATTTCACAGCGAAAGTAAAGAGAGCGCACGCAGAAATATAGAGTCCAGTAAGGAGGAACACTTACCAGATAGAAGCGATGCATTGTATATAAGTACGTATCACATTTTTTGCGGTTTGCGTAGTAAGACCTTCAAGTAAATGATCTAGAAGTTTATTGTACAAGTAATTGTTACTCGAAGTCAAAAGGTGGCTCAGTGCCACTATAGTACGCTTCCGAACTGCTTGGCGTGGAGAAGAGAGTTGTGGTAGTAGAGCGGCCAGAATGATGGAGTGAAACGTGACTAGTAAAGCACCAAATCTAGACAGTAAATCAGCCACGATATCGAGGGCCTCGAGCTGCACGGATACATCTTTCTGCTATACAGAAGTAAATTATTTTTATCAGTTTGAATTTGAATCGGTAGAAATTGAACAATAACAATTACTTTCTCAATAGCGCTGCTGAGTCGGCCGGTTATTCGTTTACAAACATTCGCGACCAGCGCACTGGATCCCAAAGGAAGCTCGGAGATTACAGTCTTCAAGCCGATACTGGAGATATCTCTCAACTGTTCCTTGTCCGATACCATGTTAGTGCACAACGCGTCTACGATAGTTTCCACTTGGTACTCCTTTACCTTATTGACTAATGGGCCCAAACTGAAATCGGACACGTTTCTGTAATCGTGTCCAAATACAGAGAAGATCTTGCAAGCGCAAGAAAGAACTTAACTGACGCTTTTGTAATACACAAGGATTATTAATAAACTTCACAAACTACAGCATTTATGTATTTCAAGCTTAATCCACATGTAATTGTACCATTTTACAGCAAGATTTTGTACTTCTCCATTTTTGTCTTCCAGTAGTTTCAAAAGCATCTTTACAACTTTCCGCTCCGAATCGTCATCCAATTTGATGCTGTCTTTTTGTAATTCGCTCATTAGATCGTTGGTAGCCATAAATCTAAAATCCTTGTCACTCGACGTCATCTGAAGTAATATGCTTCGTTAAAATATATCTACATGTTGAAACGACCAAGCGTTCACACAAATACACGTAAATCTGATCCAAGAATTACCATTGGCAGATTATTAAGAAATACATATACAAGCTTGAATCTTTTATCGAACAAATGAAAAGGAAACTCCCTTATATGACAATTGAAAACAGCTCGCATATTCATTGACACATAAATCTGCTCTCATCGCTACTAACAATAAACTCAAACAAACGCATCATTGTTGCATTTAACGGATTATCGTAAACTTATTTAACAAGCTCGGAAACTATTCTTTGCAGAGATAAAGCGAGGTTATAGAGAATTTCAATACTGTTGTTAACTGCCTATCATTACTCCGAAGTGTTGCTCTAAACCAATCGGCGAATAACCGTGTAATATCTGAACAAGGTGAAAGTATATTCCGCGAGAAAAGCATTGCATACCTTCTCCAGCAAGTTTGCGATTTGATAAGAGACACTAGCCATGATTGAAAACTTTCTCACAGCCGGTTACAGTTGTCGTTCCGATAACCTACGTTGCAACTGAACGAAAAGAAAAGAAACTTTGCGAAGTTTCGTGGGAACGGGCGACACCGACTTCGTTTCAGTTTATTCGGCGAAGGATCCAGTGTTAAAAACCCTATTTTAAGAAAATTTCACTTGTCAGCAACATCTCAATACTGCGATTTGCGAATCCATGCGAATCTTTACCGCAACTACGACTGCCAAAATTTTGATGGTAATTCTGCGTCCCTAAACCCATTCGAACGATAACCATGCCGAAAGGAAACATCGAAATGCTGCTACGGAATTGGTCGCTCCATGGATCCCTTCGATCCCTTTTAGAGTTGGTGATCGCGCGCCCATTTCCAGCAACAAAATATTGTTTATTTATTGCTTGGCAAAGGTATTTGAAAGTTTGATCAGTTTGTGGATACGCAAAATCTAACGGCGGGAAAGTGAACTAAAATACGAGCCTTTTATCTTAGACCGCATACGCATGTAAATTTTCGTAACGATCGGTAATTTGTAAATTCATCAAAACTTTACTAATTACCACAATTTTGGCGCGTTACATTAACGCATTTGTGTTACGTGCATTTTAAGTTCCATATTTTGAAGGATCGTATTCGTATTACATCGTGGATCAATCAACCTACGAGTCATCTTCGTAATTTCTGCAATTTGTGCTTCGAGAGTGACTGAGTAACTGTATTTGTTGATCCTTGTTTTAATACTCTGATCATGCGGTTCAATAAACATCTAATAGTCGCTTCTAAATAATTCAACTCTACGTCACTATAATTCGTGAATTCAGACTGTAATTCTCATTCAGAAAGTTGTCGAGTAACGTATGTACTCGCATTGTAAAACCGTGTATTAATTCATACACGTTTGTTGCAAGAAACAAACCAAACACACGTGTAGATTTGTCACATTTCTATGTAAAAATTGTCTTAATGTTTAATTAGTAATTAGGATTATGGCGTCTGGCTTAGAGAGTTACGTGAATCGTATCCTTTTCTAATCGTATATTACGATCGTAGCGTAATTTATAATCGCAACGCCTCTACACCCTTAACAATTCACAGACACAGTTTCTATTATTACCTCCGATGGCAGGAATTTCATTGTAAGTGTATTAATTTTAATGTACAAATAATTTACTTTTACAACGTCGATGGCCAATTTTCAATAAGTGTACCGAAACCAGTGAATATTTACCATCCTATTGTAATTATTATGCTTTCAGGGTACATTAAAAGGCTTCGATCAAACTATCAACATAATATTAGATGAATCGCACGAGCGTGTGTACAGTACAACGCAGGGTGTGGAGCAAGTTGTATTAGGTTTACATATCATCAGGGGCGACAATGTGTAAGTAAAGTAATTCACCGCTTACTACACTGCGTTCCATATAAGAGCATACCGACGGCCCTACCGATTTGCGACCGATCTGCGCAGCTCCCACGGATTGTATCCCTGCGCGAAACCAGTATGCTCTAATGTGGAATGCAGTGTAAATACATATATAATAAAATGAATTTAAACGCTTCTTTATTATCGCTGTTATTCCTTTTAATAATAGGGAGATATTGTATTCTATATTTTATTGCTTCCTTTCATCTTATATGCATTTCTGTGTATGCCATTGATAAATTAACTATATCCTTTTTGAATCAATGTCGGAGATACTTGATCACATTTAAATTATGGACAACATGATATAATACAAATAGTCGATAGTATTAATTGTTCTTATTCTGGCAGTTCAAGAAGTTACACTAAATACTATCGCATAGAAAAATATGCAATTTTCAAGTTTCTAAGTCTTGAATCATTTACAGTATTTACATGTATGGAGATGACTGAATGGAAATATTGTGTTAGCGCTTTCTTTCCCTGTTCTAGGGCAATTGTAGGAGAATTGGATGACGAAATGGATGCCCGTTTGGATCTATCAGCCATCAGAGCTGACCCCCTAAGTTCTATTGTACATTAATGGAAGATGGCTTTAACTATAACTATTATTGCTTAAAAGAACAGTGATGATAATAATCATATAAGAATCTGTATCAGTGAATTATAGTTGAATGAAAGTACAACTTCTTACATGTAGGTTAATACACTGTATAAAGCATGTTATTTTTACATATCCATATTTAGAATACTTGTATTTTAAAAAGTGCACCAAGGAAATACAACATTATTTACAACGTTAAAACGAACGATACAAAAATCGTATTAGAATCAATGATTGAACTGTACAAAAAAGTTTTACTATACAATAGTAAACTTTATTTTTCATAAATGTAATTTTTCTTTGTAGTATCATAGGAATAGTAGTAATAATAATAATAATAATAATAAAGGAAAATATAATCGGTAGATTAACACTGGATAATGACTGAACGATTCGTTAAATTTAAATATACTCTGTCTCTAACATTATTTCTCAAAGAGGAAGTATTCTTAATCTGCGCTTTTAACAGATAAACGTTTTAAACATTTATGCGAAACGTACAGTTGTACCACGAAAACCAATAGATCTAATTACTCGGTAGAAGTTCCGCTAGCAGTGTAAAACCTAGATCGCTGGAGTCACATCTACTCGAAGGATTTTCTTTTAATTGCAACTTCTACGGAATTTAAAAGGAAATGTTTCTCGTGTAAGTACCCCTCCATACCTCTTCAATTCTTATGCAAGTAAAAAAGTATGTTCATGTACAACTGTCTTCAAAATTCTTATAAATACATTAATTTTTACAAAATATTGCATTTTCGTACTGATTAGTCGTACTGTCGCTTTAATTGGTGTTTTCAATGTCTGATAACAGGCCTTAGGCCATCGAATGGTTGAACGATTTATGCCATCACGGGTTTGAATACAATTCAGTAAAATCTACATGCATACTAGAAGCCAAGATTACTGATGCGCACTTCGAATTATATACGATGCATTAATATTATGTACTATATATGGAAGACATAAAAAAAAAAGAAATATAATTCAACGTAATTAACGAGTTTCATTTGTCACAACTTACGTGTTTAAATGTCTTCGTATGGATGATACCTCTCAGTATATACAGATACGCTTCCGCTTCGAAAAATTTAATTCCTATTATATCTGCAGCCTATTATTCTGTATATAATATCGTTCACGTAGAACACGATTTATATTCTTAATTAAAATATAGAACGTTACGTGATTATGAGCATTATTCACACGATGTTGAATGGCTGTATGTGTATGCGTGTGTGTGTGCGCGCGCGCGCGTCTCTATGTGTGTCCTGTGTGCCTCTTAACAAATGCTTGAGAGTTTATATATTCATTTACAATTCTTAGATATTCTCGATTCCTTTAAACCTTCTATTCTGCTACTTTTATAATCACTAGCGAGCATTTGACACCATGTACAATTGACGCAATCAAAACAATCGATCTGGACCGCATTAAATGAATGCATTATATCAACAATGCATGCTGTACAAAAATTTAAATTAGAATGAGAATTATCACCAGGTACTTTGCTTATGTACCTACTCGAAATTGCTTATTGCCTTAATTATTAGTGACGACATTGGTCCTGTTACGATTCCGTCGTCTGATGCGCCCTCCGCGTCTATTCTGGTTGGATCCGTTCCATTCCGACCCATCCATCCCGAAGTTTTGGTTCGGGGGGCCGTTCGGATTGAACCCCATCATACCAGAATCCGGAGGTGCCGGACCAGGACCGGGACCAAAGTTGTTGAAATTACCGCCGGAATACGTGGACGCACCATCGTACGAAGAATTATCGGGGCCGAAGCCTACGCCAGGTGCTGGGCCCAGAAGTCCAGCTCCATTGTTCCGCTGAACGTTGTAGCGCGGATCGAAATTCATCTGATTCTGTGGCACGCCTGGTCCATTCATGGCCATTCCTGGAGGCATATTGGACATCCCCGTCATTCCCATCGGCGGTATATTCTGAGGGCCCATAGGCGCGTTCATCATGGGCCCCATAGGACCCATGTTTCCGAGCATCGGATTCGGACCCATAGTCATCATGCCCTGCCCTGTTTGCATGCCTTGGGGCCCAGGCATACCCTGGGGGCCAGGCATCCCGCCGGGACCCATCCCCATATTCGACATTTCCATCGGCGACTGCTGTACAGTTTTCATCATGGAAGCATTTACATTTTGAGAAGATAAGTTGGAAGCCTCGAGAGCTTTTCGACGCGGATCGGATCGGACCTGCGGGGGCGATTTCGGAGTGTCCGGTTTCACCGGAGGCGGGGACATAGGGGAGTCGGCTAACTCCACCTTACCGATTCGAAAGATCTTCCTTAACCGTGGATCGTATTTAACTTGTGCATCATTCTTGGTTAGCTTCAGACCCGTGTAATCGGGCCTTGGTATGTCAACGACGTACACCTTGTATGTCATCGGGGGATGCGAGGAGATGCTCGCGTCTATCTCCGTACAAGGTACGTGGGACGGGGCCGGCTTGAACGGTAAACTTAACATCTGTCGCAGATCAACGTCGGACTTGGTGGATGCATCTGTGAACCCCGCGCTGACCACTCGAAGGTCAGTGTCTCCGAAACCGGTTTGAAATCGTTGCCTGAAGTCCATATCCTTCCTCCTCAGATCCTGATCCGTTGTCGTGCGGAGGTCTGTGTCCATATTTGTATCCACAGCGGTGATACCAGAGCTGTAGATGCTCGTCTCCAGTCTAAGGTGCTTGGACTCCTTTTTACATTCCGCTCTGCTGGGGCTACTCGATTTCTGCTCGTCTCTGCGCTGTCTAGGATCTCGGGACATGCGAGGATCTCTGGATATGGGCGCAGAACTTGTCCCTGGCGAGGAACGCGGACTCGACGTCTCGTTTTCCACCTTCGACAACTGAGTCGACGAGCTAAATGTACCGGCAACGCCCATTTTATTATGACTACTGGAATCGTCCGACGTTCTTTCTGGCGAGGATTTAACTTTCGGATTATAGTCCTGTCCGTTAGCATTTTGTTGGCTAGACTTACTGGACGTCGAGCTATGCGCCTTGATCGAAGATAGTAACTTGGAAACTTCGGCGCTGATATCGATTTTACTTAAATCACCTAGTTTGTTGACGATAGCTGCTGGCTGTGGTATGGCCGGGGCCGAAGTCGTCGACTGAAACTCCTCTTTGATCATAATGTTCTGAGTCTTCTCGGGGGACTCGTTCTCTTCCTTTGAAGTATCTTTATTGGAAAGTACTATGGTAAGATTGCCGCCCTCGTCGTCGTCGTCGTCGTCTTCGTCGTCTGAGTACCAGTCTTCTAAGATTTGATCCGTGTTCCGCGCAGAGCATTCGTTCTCCATATTCTTGAAGCTATCTTGAGCCGCCCGTTGCTGCTGTTGAATACGCATGAACAATTCCTGGGCTTTCTTCGGTAAATGCGCCGGTACCTCTTGCTCTTCTGCGCGCGGTGAAGACGCATCGTGATTATTACTTTCTTCGTTCGCGGCACACGTTTCTGTAAGATAATTCAAGAATTTTTTATTACACGAAATGGAATGCATCGATTTACAAAAGTCGAGGGGTTCCTACCTTCTTGATCTGCGCTTTTGTCTTTCTGTTTATCATCGTCCTCGGTTGGCATTTCTATAATAAGGTCCGTCTCCTCGTCCTGGTCACTCTCCTCGTCGAACTTAGACTTGGTAAGATTCGCCACCTCGTCGGCTATGCTAACAATAGGTGGTGGCTTCTTCGAAGTTTTCAACAACTGTCTTAGATCTATGTCTTTAGAATTTTCAAGTATCGAAGTATCTTTCTTCTTTGCCTGAAGGAGAATATTACCAGCATTTTTACATCGTTCATACGAAATATTGAGAAACATTTATCGCGTAATGGAATTATAATTATTATACCTGTTCTAAAATTTCATCCTCCTCCACGTCCTTCGTAAAATCTTCTCTGTCACGTATCTTATTTAGTGCGCTTTTATTCGACTCGGAATTAGCCTCGGTATAAAACTCCATATTCGGCATAGTTTGCGGTATCAATGGTTTTGAATGTAGCTGCTGCTGAGTTGCTAAACCCAGTGCAGCATTGGGAAGTTGCAAACCAAATTCATTAGCTGATTGTAATAGCATGATTTGTTCGTATGGAACTCTATCTTCGTCCGAACCCCATCGAGTCTTTTTGCCAGACGGTTTTCTTTCCCTAACATTCTTCTGCTGAGGTGCTTGCTCTTCTATATACAAAGTTTTAATGTGTATTAATTACTCGGAGCAAGTACTATGGAAAGTATAATTGAAAATTTTACGTATAGGGTACCTTTCTCTTCCTTTTCATTGTTCTTCTCTGCGGCATTTGTTGGCGCAGTCACATTTAAATCAAATAGACTTGGAATCTTTTGATTCGTCACTTCCTGGCCTTGTGCTAATGACCTTGCTGTGTTATTTATCATTAACATCGCTCCTTCCCTACTCAAACGCGGAAAATCGCCAAGAATCTCCTTTGGCGCTGTTTCTAAATGCTTCAGCAAAATTCCTTTCACCTAGAGGACGTTTAAACAAAATTTAAATTTGGATCTTCTATTTTTCAACAGAAGAATGTAGAATTCTTACAAAGCCTGAACTTATTAATGCTGATCGGTACCTGTTCGTTCAATGGTTGATGGGAAAATTTACAATTCTCTCCCTGATTGCATTTCAATCCTGTATGGAAGAATTTACATGGGAAATCGTGATGCATGTAAAGACATTTGTCTCTTTTCGCGCAACAGTCCATAAGGTAAAATTTGCAGAGCTCCATTTTCCTAGGTGGCAAAGCGTTGTGTGAGAAAGGGCAATCGTCTCCTCTGTGACATTTCCCCTGCATGTAATAAACACATATGGCATCTGGATCTTGACCATGATCATTATTCTGATTTCTCCGCCCGTTTCTATCGTTTCGCATTTGCCCGCGAGTCTTATTTTTACCGCCGCGATCATTTTTGCCACCTCTACGTCCTATTACAATACAAACATGATTTATGTAAGTATAAGAAATATATAAGGATAAAACGTAACAAATATATGAATGTATAGACTGATTTGTTATTATACCTCCACCTCCACCGCCCCTTGTATTCACTCGCTTAGTGTCATTCTCCCTATGTCGATTTACATTAGGCCTCTCCTCATAGTCAGAATTACTATCGAAAGTTTCATGTTCATTAGCATGTCTCGGGGAATTATTCTCCTGCATATCTTTCCTAATAGGTGAAGCACCTCTAACAAATAACATCTCATCCTCATCGTCGTTAACATTTTCATCGTCGCTCACTTTCCGTCTCTGTAAACGATACATTTACAGCAGAATTAATCACTGTCCTAGCACGCCGTCGTGCTAGATATAACATGAAATAATGTATTTTATAATTACTAAGAATCTCATGTATTTCAAAACCTTTTGCTCCTTGTTACGATCCTCTTCCCTTTCGTCGCGCAACCTTTTCCTACTCTTGTTCCTATTATTCTTGCTCTTAGATTTAGAATCTTGATTTCTAATACCATCCTCCTCTAAAGCAGCTCTAATAGCTTTCTCGACATCCCCAGCCCAATCTTCCGTTGGGTTTTTGTACTTTAAGAATCTGTCGTGCTTGCTACTTCCTTGAACACTCGGCTTTTTATTTTTACTAAACTTAGAGTCAAAGGTTTTAGTTTTCGGTGCCTCCGCCTTTGGTGGATTTTTAACAGCGACTGCATCATCAGTTACTGATGGTGGTACTGGCTCATCGTCTTCGTCCGATGGAATTTCACCATCTTCCAAGTCATTGTCATTATTACTAGACATACATTAAAATTATATTATTAGCTAAAGGTCTGCGAAGCGTTTAAAGCATCTGCTTTACTGCCTTACAAGATGTACGCGTTAGGATAAGAGATTCAATATCTGCAACGATGACAAATGCCAAATTTCTCCGTGCTCGAATCTTCTGTTAACTTTGCAAAGTTATACGCCGATCAAAGACTAATGTAATGTTAATATATCATCCCGAGAGAAGAAGAACTCTAAGATATTTCGAGAGTTCTCCTCTGAATGTGTTAAGTAAGAATAGCATTTTAAACTACTTTTATGTGGTTACATAAGATCATGAATTATGTTCTACTGGACAACTATTTTCAGTACTTTTCAATGTAAATGTACTGTAAATGTCTGTCACCCTAATATCCCTAATAGCTTGGAGCATTTCTTTGACGGATTAAACTGTAAAATTAGATATGTCTTTTTACGTCCATCACCTTATCATTATCATCATCATCATTATTTACAAATGATCGTGGAAGAAACGCGAAGTGCGTCCCTCCGATAACATAAAGGAAAAAAATTCTTGTGGAAAAGTTAGTCTATGCTCATAATAGCTGCCAAGGACAATATCAGCAACGGTCATTAGATATATCATGTGGGCTTGGCGATGGATAAAGGGAGCATCGAAAACTTTGGTCGAGCAGAGTATAGCCCAAAGGAGCTTCTGCTACTAGTTGAGCTGAAAACATTAACTTGTCTCTTTGGGACACGACCGACGAACACGTAGGCGTACCAGGCATCGATCGATACAACTCGAAAATATACACAGTTTAAGCTATCATTTCAAAAGTTATCATTTCCACACGATGCGGGCTCCCTTCTCGACTTGTCCCGATCGCGAAACGATGCTCACCAGAAATCTATGACGAAGATCGCGCGCCGAGCCTCGTGTAATAATTAAAAGCGTGAAATTATAATACAGGAGAAGGATGTAAACCCATACAAATTGAAGCGTCTATAACCATCCCCACGTTTAAACGAAAAATGAAAGAAGAAAAAAATGAATAAATATAAATGGAAAAGTAATTGGCGAATTACAGGCGCTAGAACTTTGTTAAATGTAGCACAATAAAAATCGCGTCGTCTGCACGTCATATAGAGAAAATATAATAGTTTGGAATCTCCTTACCCACAAGTCACGTTCATTATTAACATCATTATCATCATCTCTATCATAATTTCATCATCATCGATGCAATGGCATAAACATTGGATCGATATATAACATCACATTATCTGCGGCATATATCTCATTGTCATCGTTACAGCATTGCCAACAGTGCGTGTAACATGTTTTTAATGTCGACGTCGCACCGCCAGAATATTTCTTCGCGTGTAGAGGACCCCGTTTTTGCCTCTCCTCCGTTCCGTGCATACATATGCACATATATACACGTGTCGCGTGCGTTCATGTATCACCGATACATGGCCACAAATTCGCATACACGCCTACATGTGCCCATATGTGTGCAGGGGCACCCGCTGTGCCACTGTACATGTGTGTCACGTATATGTCGTGTGCGATGTGTAAATATATACATATATATATATGTGTGTATCTGTCGTGTGTGTATCTGTCTTGTGTGTATCTGTCGTGTGTGTATCTGTCGTGTGTGAACACGGGAAATGTACGTAGGAATATCTTACTCTCCGAAGATCCCGTGCATATTTTCTCGACTCTACGATCCTCGTTTCTAAATGGAAACTTCATGAATAACGTATAGGTTCTTCAATGCTCGTGAAATATACCACAGCTCCGTATATAGTTACGTGTCAAGCATCTAGACTGCTACACGCAAGCACAGATGTTTACACAACTCCATATAACTGAAAGTTCTAACACTACTCGCAACTCCATTCCCCATCTACATACGTCAATACTCGGAACGAGAGAGAGATGCATCTACTCCATATATCCCTTAACATTCGCAAATACTCCCGGGCATGTATCGGTTACGGGATGACCTTGACCTTACGAATAGTGTCAAAGCAGTATTTCGAGGATCGAAATACAGCGGTGATCTTAGAATAGCTATTGGCTGGCTTAATTTCAGAGCAATGAAGAACCGTGACAAACATAAGCCGAAAAAGAAAGAATGAGTTACGTGTAACCCGAAACACAACAGCGTAATGGGGGCTCCGTTTTTCCCCAGTGCTAAACGGCAGTGTATATACCGAACCGAAAAAGAAAGCTGGGGGAGGGGACAGCACGGAGCCTCCGGAGAGGGGGTGAGAGGGGAGGGGGGGGGGGGGTCAACGTGTAACGTGAGTGGTAGTGAATTAACAGTCATAGAAAAATTTCGACTGTTTCGTTTTGGTGAATAAAAAATGTGGAGGCAAACCTTTGGATTAGAGTCTCAGCCGCGGAAACACTCTCTAATGCCATTGTTTTATCCCGATCGATCGTGTTTTGTACCGTACGATATAGCACTGTGGCCCGACGATGATCATTCGATCGATTGACGCGACCACACTCGATGGCTCTTTGCTTGCGAGATAATCGCGTGCCTGAATTCTAGCATTTGAAAATTTTGGAAAAAGAAGATGTGATTCGTTACAGGGCACAAATTAGCCTACAGAATATTGTCCCGTTACGTCTCTCTCCGTTTCTCTTTCTCTCTTGTCTTTAATGGAAGGCGCGCGTGCGCGCAACAACGAACCGCACGTATGCTTTCGTTAATAAAAGCTCTCCGTCCCTTTATTCTCAGCTCGGTTACGTCCCCGGCCCCGTTTCTGCTCTTTCCTCTTTTTTTTCTTTTTAATTCTTTTCGCTATCTTTCTCGAATATTCTTCTCGCCAGAGCACAACCGGGGGCTAACGACTCGTACTAAATGCTCTCTCTCTCTCTCTCTTTCTTTAATTCTGATCCTCCGTTTTATCTGGATTTACTCTATTATTGCACTTCAGATCCGGCGTAACATTTGTGTTTCACTTGCGAATGTCTCCTCTCTTGGCTATTACATTTCGTTAAATGGCGCGATCTCGCCGCTGCAACGTCATTCTAGCTTGACGTGGCATATGGCTGCCCGGGGCGATAAGTTCCTAGGCGTCTCTTATTATCTTTTCTCCGTGTAGATGTGAATTGTGACTCGGCAGGTGCTTGGAAAAGACAGGGCGATGCGCGATTCTTTTTTTTTTGCAACCGATGACGATAGGACGATAGGACAATCTCAACCCGGATTCCCCCGATAGTACGAAGCCTCGATGAAATGTATCGTAAAGCGTAGCCTTCTCCACTTTGACGATTCCCGAGTTGCAAGCCGATAACGGTGCTCTCTTTTTCTTTGTCTCGAAATTTTTTCTTTTTCTTGGGAGAAAGAGAGAGAGAGAGTGTGTATGTGTGTGTATGTGTGCGTGCGTTGTGAGAGAGAAAGAAAGGGAGCGACGAATTGATCTAGCCTCGCCGTAGAATACAAACTGCGTGCTCGATGGGACCGCGGCGGTCTGTTAATCAGCGACTCGAAGCTTTATCGAGGCGGAATTGTAAGAAAAAAATCCACGGACTCTAGAACGCGATTCTTGTCTCCCGATGGATGACAGCGTTATACGGTGCTCTCTCGTGTACTTCCGCGTTCGGAGATCGATCTCGGCAAAAAGAGAACATATGGTCTTTATGAACGAGACTAGCCGCAGGCAGGCGAAAAAGTAACGATGGTCGGACAGAGCGGTATTACTGTGTCAGCAGATAGTATAAAAATGTATCAGTTATGAGACGATGAGCGAAAACTTCAAAGATCAAACTAAACATGGCCACATCTGGAACTATTCTGAGCGGGCAGCTGCACGGAACCTCCGAAGAAGGGCGAGCGAACGGCAACGGGTTAGGAGGGAAAGCGGCGTTCATCACTCTCCGCCAATCAGGGGCCGGGCTGCCTCGTCACGTGCCCGCCATTCCATTATTTGCATTCCCCCACTCTGACTTCCTCTCGCCTCCCCTCCCCTTACGCCGTAGCCCCCTCGCCGCCTCTTTTCTGCGCCATTCCTCTGATGTGGAGCAAATTCTTCAAGCCTGGGGCCGACCCTCGGTTTTCTACGCACAACTCGCTCGGAAGCGAGCTTACATGATTCTATTACTCGTATAAAAAACATCGCGTTCCAGAAATCGTCACACGTCATCCACGTCACCTTCGCGCTTCCTCCGTTTCACACGGCACGCGCGTCTACACATCTTTTGACTAGCAAAGCCCATGTATTATCGCCGAATCACGCTTTTTATTTTAACTGTTTCAGCAACTTCTTCGTTCGGAGTTCGATAACCGCTTAAAAGTACAGACAACTCGTTTTGGAATAATAATTAGAGATAATAAAGAAATGTACAAATGAACATTGTAGTACGATTATTTCGAGACGTATTATTTCTTAACTCCTCTTTGCGAATAGAAAAATATTTAATACATACATGATTCCGTATCTCCATAAACAACGATTTATTTTATATGGTTCTATATAGGTTTGCGCGGATTTTATACTACTTTCACTATTCTATTTCCTTTTAGTTCTATATAATACATCTTACAGCTGCTTATTTGGAGAAAACCATATCGGTGTAAACATTCGTATCAATGCAGTTTTCATTATTAAAAAATTATACTTTCATTGATTATCCTATCTTCTGTACAAAGACTTTAGCAGCTTTCTAGTAAAAGTATGGTAGTGTAGAAATAAAAAGTCGCAGAAACTCATTTTATTTGCTCGGGCGAGCGATGATGAAAAACAAATGAAATTCCGCTTGACCAGCATTGTCGTAGCGGCAAGTCCGGTAAATTTCGCGGATTATGGGAGTGCCTCCAATCTGACAAGTCCGAGTTGCAATCTGATTGTTCAGGAGGTCCTTTCACTTCTATGCCATTAATGCACCTTTTGCATTTGAACCTAAAGCATGGACACGAACATGTATTCAATTACATTAATTACAAGGCAAACCTAATGCTCAGTTTAATTCCAACTCACTTCGCATGAGTATCTGATATCGTATTTTCTTCCAGTTTAAATAAATCTCGTAAATCGTTCAAAGTGAAATGCCTTGCAACGTCCTCCTCTTGGTCAACGACCGTTGAACTTAGAGCTTTTTTGTGCGCTTGTCTTTGGAAAATCTTCTCCTCGATAGTGCCAGTCTGCGACATATTTAAGTAGATTTAAAGGATGTAAAACTATCAGAAGTTGCTGCAAAGTTCTGTTACATACACAAAGAAAACGATAGACAAAGCAGGGTTTCTTCTGACCGTCCCTCCAAACTCTAGCCATAGCCTGATCGTCATTCGCAGGGTTCCAATCAGGATCGAACATGACGAGGCGATTCGCGCCGATGAGATTCAAGCCACAACCACCAGCTTTAGAGCTAAGCATGAAAATGAAATCACTGCTGTCTGGATCGTTGAACTTGTCCACTACTTTCGCCCTTTTCTTAATGGTCATTGTACCATCGAGCCTGACGTAATTATAGCACCGTTTGTGACACAACTTCTCGAACAGATCAAGAGTTTGCGTGTAATTCGACACCAATACAATTTTATCGTTTGTTGTTGTTTTAATGGATGCCAGAAGGCAGTCCAATACCATTAACTTCCCGGATAATTCTGGTAGAACTTCTCTGGAAAAGAAATTTACAAAAATGAGAATAATACTCATTAGTATAAGACTTAGTAGTACTACTGCATACTTAATACTGTAATTTGCCGGCATTAATTTCGCAGCACTTTCAAAACCATCAGATTTCTCCACTATCTTACTATAAACTAAATCAGGGTGATTGCACAACTTTTTTAAAAGTGTAATTGCCGAAAGAGCAGAAAGACTCTTCCCTTTCTTGGGTCCGTCGGAGTCTTCTGTAAAAAGATTGGATACGTGACAGTGAAATGTAAAAATGATTCCAAGTATAATAGAAAATTAAAGGTCACGAACCTTCCATTGATTTTTTAATACTATCGCTTTGTATGAAATTTTTATACAAATCAGCCTGCAATTGTCCCATTTTTATGCAAACCACGAGCTCGTGCTTTACAGGTAAATACTTGGAAAGTAAAGCGCTAGTACGTCTAATGAGGCATTTATTAACAGCAGTTACTAATTCTGCTAAACGTTCCTGAGCGAGTTTCCGTTCGGTGTCCGTTGCGGCTGCGTCTTGGCCGCGTAAAATTGGTATTTCAAATTTTTTTCGAAATTCCTAAGCAATATAGTTGTAATATAATTTACACTGCTGTCGGAGATGGTTCTAAGTTTATACCAATATTCATGTACCTGCGCGGTTCCCAATAATCCCTGATTGACAAAATGTACCAGAGAGAAATATTCTAAAAGATCATTTTGAATAGGTGTTCCGCTAAGTAGCACTCTTCTTTTAGCTTTCAAGCCCATAAGTGCTTGATAAGTTTGATTCTCGGAATTTTTCAAACGATGACCCTCGTCGCACAGCACAAGTCCTACTTCGTCTTGATGGAGAACGTGCGCGTGCAAGCGAAACGTTTCATAGCTGATTATTAAAATGGGATTGGCGCATCTACGACCGTACGTCTTCATAAAACCTTTCAGCTTCACATCGATGTCTCCTTTGTTTCCACCATCAATGGCTAATGGTTGAACTCTGTTTTTCAACCACTTGAAAATCTCATTGTACCAATTTTTAACTAGAGAGCTCGGGGCGACGATAATAGCCTTCTCTATCAGTGGCTTAGCTTCTGGCCCTTTGAAACACAATCGTTCAATTAATTTACGGCTTAATGATCTACTTTATATATAAGACACTGATAGTTCACCTTGTTTTAACAGAGTCCATAAAAGAGTTATACATTGCAAAGTTTTCCCAAGACCCATTTCATCTGCCATAATACAACCGTAAGCGTCTTCTATACGCTTTCCCGTTACACATTCATACATAAATTTCACACCTTCTCGTTGGTGAGGTCTTAGTATATTACATAAAAAAGGATCTACTACTACGTGTACAAGTTGCTTAGATCTGAAACATAAACACAGCATAGTCACAAACAATTCGAGAACATTTCGAAGAAGATATTTTATACTTACACATCTATCTTTAGTCTGTCGTGCTCAGATAACTCGGGTGGCGAATATACAATAAGTGCGTTAGCTTCGTCTGGATCGTATAAAGGCCTACGAGGACCGGATAAACGTATACCCAACGAACGACCCGATAATGGGTAACCAGGGATCGGTATCTTAAATGGTTTGCTAAGAAGTTTCCTTACTCTTTCTTCCTACAAATACAAATTTCAATTTCATGGAAACTGTATGACCAAGATATAAATCTTCAATTCCTTGAAAAAACCTACATGATCAGAGATTGCTCCTTGCGTTGTTTGTACATCATTATCTGAAAGAGCGACCGCCTTATGCTCTGGTATCTGTACACCTTTGATATTACGGCAAAGCTTTTTCTTTGCTGGCTGTACTTGCAGTGCGATTGGAGATATAATCACATTAGTGGATATCTCAGAAAGCAATGGGCGCTTGCCTGTCTTACTGGGAGCCAAATTTCGGATCTTGCATGCAACGATACACATGAAATTAAAATCTTCTAATATAACATTACGCTATTTAGCTGTATATATGATAAATCTACATTTCATTAAGAACAGAATTCCTATCGCAGTTTTACAATGGTATTGCGCTTAATCTAATAGACAGAGAGAGGAGATTAAGGTAAACCAACCAGTGAATGACCAAATGGTTGAATTTATGGACCTTTGAGATTAATACTTGAATATATTTAAGTATAACAACAAAACAACTGTTGAAATTGCATTTAAATTTATTTTTCTTAAAATTTCTATAAAAATAATTACTTATTCTTATCGTAATTTTTAAAAAAAACGATTATAAAATGCAAAACGTGTAGAAGCCCGGTAAATGACCGTATCCTTTTAATAAGAATTGTACTTATTAATGTTTGCTTAATACGCGTAACTAAAAGTATGGGATATTAAGAGTCCAACTACACTCCATTTATAAACATAATACTTTAAATTTATAATTGACATTTCTTTGCCTGGTGGTCATTCACTGGTATGCGGTCAATTACTGGTTGGTTTACCCTAAGTAACATGAACATTTGAAAGAAATTTTACGAGATAGTACCATTCTGTATTAGTGTCCAGAAATTATAAGTTCCTGATTTAAGATACTTCATCTCGTCACAATGAACTGCTGGATGTTGTTATTGACATTTCGTTGATTAAATACACGTTCAATCCTTTTCCCAAAGAAATAACAAACTTCTGAAGTTTCGCGGTTATGAACTGATACGCCGCTATGTTTTGTATCCCAGCGCACCTAGTGTGCATAGTTGAAAGCTGATGCCGCTTAATTTCAAACGAATTGTAATGGAAGTAAAACTTATAACAAGAGAAATATATGAAACAACTTTATTCTATCGAGTAGACTCATGTTTCTGCAAATATGTTTCCCAAGAAATTGATCGACAGATCATTGTCGTCCTCTGCAGCATACTTAACGTCACATTCCACGTTCGGTGTAGTAAAAGTACATTTAACTGGCTCGGATAATTTAGCATTCACGTTTGGTTTTATGCTATAATTGTTTTCTAAAAATTCCAATACAGCTTGCTTATCTTGTAAGTTGTTGAAGAATATCCTATTTTTCTTTGGGAGAAATTTTTCTAACATAAATATGAGATGATGATGGAAACACATAAACTGTGTTGGTATAATCGATGTGATGTCTAACCAGTTTTGTACACAACTAAGGGGTGTGATCGAATGCCCAGCGAATAGAGCTGGATTCGTCAAAATTCCTCTCGCAGACATCACTGCGTCGCAATTACTTTCAGTAAAAAGTCTTTCTGCGCTCCTTAGATCTTTCACGTCTCCATTAGCAATGAGAGGTAACTTAACACTGTCCCTTACTAGCTTTAGATTGTCTAATTCGATCGGGTCATTTCTCATCTCGGGGGTTCTAGCATGAACGGTAAGGAAGGAGGCTCCAGCCTTTTCGAGAACACGACAGTACTCAATGGTTCTACGAATATCCTTTAGCAGTCTTATCTTCACAGATACTGTAAAGGGATTTGGTATCCGGTTTCTCACTTGATATATCAGATCCTTCACAAGATCCGGTTTTTGAAGCAAATCAGCTCCATACCCTTCTTTCATTGCCCAACGCTGAGGACAACCACAGTTTAAATCGACGCCATTACAGTACCTATAAATACATTGGTTAATCAGATACCAAAATCTATAGAAATGTAGCTAGTGTATTACTGAAAACTCACGGTGCAACCATCTCTGCCGCATTAAGAAAATCATGCAAAGTATTTGCAGCGAATTGAACAATTAGTGGCTTATCCTCGTTATTGGTCGAAAATTCCTTGTCTCTAGCTTTGTCGGATCGTATGAACGAGTCGGCTAATATCATAGGTGTAAAGCATATGTCACAATTGTACTGCCTTACTAGAGATCTAAATTGTAATCTGTTAATAAAGCTCTATTAAATTGAATTCATTTTATTACACGAATATTAAAAGCGCAAACGAACGTTACCACTTACTTGCTATACCTAACCATCGGTGCGCATACTTTTATCATTCTTGGCTCTTTAAGTATCTCTAATATATCGGTCGACATTTCAATCTATACTTTTATATCTCCTGCCAAGAAACAACATTTGTTAATTATGAATTTAAATATATATATTGTTCATTGTACGATATTGAATAAAGCTTTGTTACAATGGCAGAGATTAATCGATCAATTAATTTCATTGAATGTGTTCCAACAGTGTTCCTTAAATATTGCAGTATGTAAAACAGGTCAAATTTACAGTTAGGTAAACACTATGCATGTTCTCTCAGTAGAAGAACATAAAATCCATTGACACATCTTTTCTCAATCTGTCCAATAATTCATGTACTCATAATGCATTACAATAACCCACGTAAGTATCGTGTAACTTGTTTTGTTTTGTAAACAATGCAGGTATTTAGTAATTGCAACATAACCTCGTTAACTATAGCGGTTTCTCAAAACTAATTAACATTCACAAACTTTGTACAATACTTTTAAGAAATGTGAAATCAGCTTTTAATATTATATCATTCTGATTTTAAAAGGCCCTACAGAAGAATGCCCTTTGACAAAGAGTGGAAGTTATAAACAGAAGTTGAGCATGTACTGTGGAGATGGTTTGAAATTCATTATAAGTTGCTTTACTATTCTGACCATTTCCATTACGACAACTTTAATTCTACAAGTATTTTACGCGGACAAAGCTCCTCAGGTATGGTTGTTGTTATTATTCAGGACGATGTGGAAATAATTATGAATGCTGTTTATAATATTATTCTGCATTAGGATAAAGCTGGTGTTCATGGTGCAGTTGCGACTGATTACACGAATTGCTCGCAAATTGGAACTAAAGTATTGCGAAAGGGTGGTAACGCAGTGGACGCCGCTGTGGCGGCTACGATTTGTATGACAGTAGTAGCTCCGCATAAAACTGGTCTTGGTGGGTAAGTCGCGAATGAAATGCTGTTAACGTTTATAATTATTGCAATTGCAATTACAGGGGTGGTTGTATTATGATATATAATCATAAAGAGCAAACGAATCCAGTTATTATTGATTTTTCCAATAATACCGCTGAAGGTGCATATTTGAATAACACTTTTAAAAAGAATAAGCATTGAAAATTTATCCATAAACATTTTGTATTATTAATGTAATCTGTGCTAGATACTTCCATCCAAAATGGAATGCGAATACCAGCTGTACTACGGGGATTAGAACATGCACATACTTTAAAAGGCAAACTACCATGGAGCGAACTTGTTAAGCCTTCTGTAACTCTAGCTGCAGAAGGATTCGTTGTATCAAAGGAATTAGCCACCGAAGTATCAAAGAATATCGACTACGAAGTATTATATGGACAGCTTAATGCAGGGGATATATTGAAGTTGCACGACCTTAGCGATACATTGAATGCAGTAGCACAACACGGTACCGATGGTATGTCGCATATTTTTTCCTACGAAATTCCCGAAATCAGCGATTTTCGATCTTATTCTGCGATCTTTAAGCGTTTATAGTTCAGAACGTTAACCGATTTTGATGAAATTTTAGGCGTGTATACAACTTACTTCAATCTACAAACGGGATTTTTGAATTTTCATTACAGGTTCACAAAAAAAGTTGAAAAAATGACACTTCCTATTTTTTTTTTGCTATTCCGACCAATTGCAACTTTTTTCAAAACGACGAAACACATCACTTAGCAAACTAATCCTTCTAACTTCTCAAAAAAACTCGAGTTGTTTGGACCAATTTTGAACAAGTTATACGATTTTAAATCTGTCCACATACTTTTGTCCCCCACTGTAATTAAGTAACTTAAAATTGATTATCTTTCTTCTAGTATTATACAATGGAACTTTCTCACAGAAAGTTCTACACGACAAAAGCCAGCATTCGAAACTGCTTATTCAATTATCAAATTATAAACCTACTACGTACTTGGCAAAGAAATCAAGTTTTTATAAACACGCAGTGTACTATCCTCCACATATGTCAACATTACAATCAATGATCGTATCATTAGAAAATCTTAATATATCTGTTAAAAATGCATCCACAATTGAAACACAAATTCGTGTAGCTGAAGCGCTAACGCATTCGATTACACTCCCATTTCAAATAAAGCAAAATGGTTTGTAGCATTTCTTATATAATTATCTTTGTTTCAATACGCTTTATAGTAGTACTAATTTCACGAAGTACTTATAGCCGAAGAAGAAAGATATACCGGAGTTATGGCAATGGACTGGGAAGACACTTATGTTTGTATCATAACGTTAGTATTAGAAACTGCCTATTCATTATAATGAATGAATTATTAATTCAGCTGCATTACAGTGGATTCGCCGCGCCTTTTGGTCTGCGGTACATGTCGAGTGCAGGTTTCCTGCTAGATAAAAGTGATACCAACAATAGCTTGTCTCTGCTCGCCCCAATCATTTTTCATAATGAGAAAGCATTATGTGGGTTGCGCGGTGTATTTGGAACAGATGATACTTTGATTATCGGACAATTGTTATACAGTATCATTGTACGGGGATTAAATGTTTCTGAAGCTATCGAATATCCCAGGTATGAAATTTCGATTTTTACTTTAAATCCTGATGATCGCAATGAAGACATTCATTGAACTCTGTCATCACGTTTAGGTACTACTTTTTAATGGACGAGCTTGCCGTAGAGAGCGATCAGAAACATTCTGTAAATACTTTAATACGAAATCAATTGAATTCAATAGTACCAGTACTACACGTGGATACCGAGCTGGTATTAAAAAGTGTGAACGCAATCATAAAAAGAAAAGACTTAATGTCAAGTCATTCGGACAGTCGCGGAGGCGGCCTTGCATCAAGATTTTAAATATTTATTTATTCTGCCTATTCAAGGCTAATATTCAATAATACTTATTATATTATAAAAATAGTACTTTTTTAATGATTGCTTATTTTTATACAAGTTTTTATACAATAAAACTCTAATGTGTTCAGAATCAATAAATGGTAAAATCATTATTTCGTTCATAGTTTATTATAATTTCAACTGTTGCTTCTCCTCTCTGTATCCTTTACTCAAGTCAAGTTGCCTTATCCTGGCATATATCGCGCTAGCACTGAGCACGATAAAATTACTTATCCACCACATGAACGATTTCTTTTCATTGAACCAATATGTCGCCAAGACTGTTTGCACGCAAGCTTTAGCTGTTCCACTAATGTTATGCGTCAAAGGGGACGTTACCTTTATCTGAAGTGCAGTGACATAGCCGATAGCAAACCCGCAAATGCCACCAATCACCATGGCCGTCCAGAAAAACAAGGATCCTATTTTATCGTAATTATATACAGTGATGTGTTCCCCATTGGCTACCATTAGTGGAAGAAATATAATAACGCTATATGCATTGTTATAATAAGAGAGTAGCCAAATATTTTGGTTTAATTTAGGAAGAACTTGCTTCATGTGAATGGAATATATGGAAAGTGTTAATGAACCGAGTACACCGAAAATTGTCCCTATCACAGACAAAGAACCGGCGAGGTGTTCCTGGTCCACGCCAAGCCAGAATCCGATCACGATAAATCCACAGCACGTGATACATTTCAGAGAAGTCTTTTGACCTGTGAAATTATAATAATCCATTATGTCTATCGTTTAACTTCGGAAAAGAATTCTTACCAAGTATAAGGTATGTGAAAATCACATTAAATACAGTCGTTAATGAACGTCCCACGTAATAAAATGCAACATCGACGTATTTCAAACATAGGTTGTTAGTTGCGATCATCCCAGTAAATAAAAGTGACAATGGTAATATCTGCGAGTATAAAAATCGTACATGTAGAAAGATTCTTTTGCGACTAATAATTATTTCTCTGCTAATTATAAACAATACCTTTCTAAGGGTTTCCATAGTATAAGGATTGCCATCGGGGAATGTAATATATTCTGGAAACCATCTTGATAGATGGCTAAGAGTTGCACAAATAAATAAGCTAACTATACACTGACACCATGTCACAAAAAGTGGCGCATCCAAATTTATAAGATCGCTCGAGAGGAGAGCTTTGTTTATAAATACTGTCAGTATAGAAACAACCCTGCAAAGACATTCTGCTCGTAACTAATTACCAACAACACCCCGACTCCGTTCTTTTCTCGACTTACCAGTACGCCACAACTACAAGCGTGATATGTATGACTTTGGACAAAAATCCATCTTGGAACCGCGACATTATTAGCTCTTTAAAATTAATACACGCTGAATGTAAATAACTTTCATTGAAAGACCTCTAATGATTTTAAAAATTTCTTCAATCCAATGTTACCAATGCATTACAATGAGATGTTGATTTCATGGTCTTCTAATAAATATTATTTCCAAAGACATCCAAATTATTCTAATGCAAATACTATTTCAACTGTGTCAGCTCCAATTAATAAATACACCACATTCTGTCATTTTTCAAAAATTCATTATTCTCTTCGCCAGTTTCGTTTCAGGTTATGTTACTGAAAACCAGCGACTCGCCTGGACATACTATAGCGACATTCCGACGCGCAGTCATTATTTTACATCTCTTATCTGTTATCATGTTTGCACTAGCCATAGCATATGCGAAAGCTGTTTAATAATAACGAATGCTTCAATTTCCATAAATTGCTAAAAAGTTTTTCTATATTTCTATTCTACTACAATCGCATTAATACATAATCTCATCCGTGTTATCCTATATATATATATATACATACATACACATATGTATACATATAGGTGTACGATATATTCTAATCCGGAAGGATTAGATTCTTATCCATATTCCATAGTATTGGAATGCTTCGTGTAACGCAATACATATACACGTAATTACAGCTAAAATTATCTAAGCTGATAAACATCCAATTTCCTTACCACACTTAAGTTACGCCCCCTTTTACCGAATAAAACGTGAGTATTTAAAAATAATAGATCTAAAGTTTACCCTAACTTTCCACGGGAGATAAGTGCGTCGTAGTGACGCAGTCGGGACTTATTGCGCAACCTAATACCATTGAACGTCGTTTAATTACGAAATAACGGGGTGTATGTACTTCGATATCTCCAGCTTTGGATTCGCTTCCTATATATATATACAAGCAGCCATACGAATTTCATATGTTTGACAGTTATTCGAAGATAATAATATAAATATACTACAGATGACAACTGGCATATAAATGTTGACACGTGGTACCCAGTAGTCCGTCATTCTCGACCTTTGTCGACGCGATGAACAATTGAAAATCGTCAGCCGAGTATAAAATAATTCACACCTATTCGGGATTATGCTCCGAATCGTTTCGTGTCCATTTATCGCTGGGAAATCGGAAGCCTTTCCCTCGTTGCAGATGTAACAGCCCGAGGAGCTGTCGCACGAGTAGTACGTATTAAATATGTCACCTATTTGTTCCGTCAATTGAACTTTGTACTGACTGAACCAACTATCATATCGTTTTAGTATTTTCTTCATCGAAGAACCTGCCTTTCGAGGATCTGTAAGAAAATGTTCGATAAAGTTGGCCACTCGCCTGCGAAAAGCACCTTATAGTCAGGATTCATCGAATTGTTCGTCAACGGTCGACGTTTCCGCAATTGTTGACGTATGTGAACATTACTGTAAAACCATGTTGCATCTAATCATTTGCGCGACATTCGGCAAGTTGGCTTGCTCCGAACCCCCGCGGATCTCGCGAATCTTCCGAAGTTCGTAAATCTATCGCATTATTTAATAGTATTATCTTATTCTATTTTTTATCTCAAAATAATTTTTGTAAGTGTGCCCAGATTATATTTAAACAATGAATTCACATTGAAACCTAGTATTAATCGATGACGATACTCTTTCAATCAACTTCATATTCCTACAATATACGCATCAATGTTTACAACACAGTGCTTGTGTTTTTAATCATTTTGAATTCTTTTTCAGAGTCTCGAAGTTAGTTACCGCAATTCCAGAATGTCGCAATACGAGGATGTGATATTCGAAGATAAAGGAAATGACGAGAATATATTGGATTCGGGAATCCGTCACAGGATTCCATGGAGCGATCGTGTGTTACTGAGTAGCGAGGTGCCAGGGTTGCACGAGGTTAAAGAATTGTTGGATGACGACGACGCGAGTTGTTTGGCAGAGGAGGAAGATGGAGTCGGTTGCCCTTTACCCTCGACTCCCGAAGATGATCATCTTCTGGATTGTGAGGTATGTAATCGTGAACTCGAGGCAAGGCTAATCCGATTGCGGGACTTAATATTTTATGTCGTAGATGACAGAAGTGTTGAAGGCTGGTGTATTGAGCGATGAAATTGATCTTGGCGCGTTAGCGCACAATGCCGCTGAGCAGGCTGAAGAATTTGTTCGTAAGGTAAATACAATGACTACTGTGTATATACATTTATACCAGGGATCAGAGAAGTTCTGGAACTTATAAAATATAAAAATAAAAATTTCTCTACAATAGGAACAGATATTTTGTTCATCAATATTAAAAAATTTCTCAATTATGTTATGATTTTCATAATTTTTATTCAGTAAACATGACGAATATATTATATTGTTAAATAAAACTAGTACCTATAATAGTTTAGTAGTTTTCTTTATCTTATGGAACTTTTATTATATAAGTTTTAAAATATCTGTTCCATGAGAACACTTTCTAAAGAAGTTTCTAAGAGTATCGCTTCTTTCAATAAAAATTCCACAGGAACAGGTATTTTCTTAAGCGAAAAATATAAGTTGAAACAGAATTGTTTTAAAAATAAGAGTTCCAGAACTTTTTCGTTCCGTGATTTATACTATGCGGATTCATTAATGGACTGTTCTCTGAAGGTATGGGAAGCATCGTGGAAGCAATGCCACTTTAGAAATCTGCCAAGGTGGTTACAAGATAATGATTTCTTGCATGCTGGTCATAGACCACCTTTACCATCATTTTATGCCTGTTTTAAAAGTATATTTCGAATTCATACAGAAACAGGAAATATTTGGACTCACTTGCTTGGTAAGATGCATCATTCACGTTTAAAACAATCCACCATTAATACTACACATTTTATGTATTATTTATGTGCCCCTCCGCTGTAATAATCAAACGATCGTAAACGCAGAAAGAAGTGTCTTTTCGCTAATCTCTAATGGATCGATGTATGTTGTTTAGGATGTGTGGCATTCATTGGCATAGCTATATTTTTCATAACACGACCTCCTATAGAGATACAGTTGGAAGAGAAACTGGTATTCGGAACCTTCTTCGCCGGTGCTATTATATGTCTAGGAATGTCGTTCGCTTTTCATACGGTACACTGCCATAGCGAATGTGTTGGGAAGCTATTTTCGAAACTAGATTATTGTGGTATAGCTATGCTGATCATGGGTAGTTTCGTACCATGGCTTTACTACGGTTTCTACTGTGATTACCAGCCTAAGCTCATATACTTATCCGTGGTGGTAATACTTGGTGTAACGAGCATCGTTGTGTCATTGTGGGAACGATTCGGTGAACCAAGTTACAGACCACTGAGGGCAGGTGTTTTCATGGGATTTGGTCTTAGCGGGGTAAGGCATACCTATTATATATATATGTAACGTCCGCTTACAAATTGTCGATTGCATCGCGTGACATCTTAACATATTGTAAAAATGATGACTCTTGCAGGTAATACCAGCGTTTCATTACGCCATCGCAGAGGGGTGGTTTAAAGCAATTAGTCAAGCATCCCTTGGATGGTTAATATTAATGGGATGTTTATATATCTTAGGTGCATTGTTTTATGCGTTAAGGGTACCTGAACGATTTTTCCCTGGAAAGTTTGATATTTGGGTAAATATTTATTCATATTATATCTCGGTTTTTATCTTATGCACATTTCACGTCCAAGTATTTCGCTCTTTTAGTTTCAGAGTCATCAAATCTTCCACGTATTAGTAATTGCAGCTGCTTTTGTCCATTACCATGGGATAACTGAGATGGCTATGCATAGAATGACAATAGGGCACTGTGCAAATCCGTCACAGGTGATAGCTTTTTAATTATGCAACGGGCATATGATCGTGTTGTTGGATTTCATCTTCTATAACTTTATCGAGACTTGAAGAAATTCCTAAATCTTTGTATGTCAGTAGATCTGTACTATCAAAGAGCTGCTGGAAACAATATCGTAAGAAAAATCACCCGGGGCAAGATTAGTTAAATTCTATCACAATTGAAAAGATTGAAAAGTAAAATTTATAAAGATCCAATGAAAACAATAAAGTACAATATGTGATAATGAAGATTACTAAGGATACATTTACGAGATTTAATTAGAATCTTTTTACACCTTTGCAAATTTTGAATTCACGAAAGAAAAACAGCGTTTGACCTTATGTCGGACGCTAAGCGCAACATTTCAAACGTTTACGACACGTTTACCAAAAATTTCAGCAGTACAAAGTAACGAGTATGATGTAACCGTTTACGCTCGTTGTTCCTTACTTTATTTAAATAATTTATGCGAATAATACAAGTAATTTATTCTACGAATTGCGAATATGTTATACTGGAAGCGGATCTATCATTAAAATTACTTCATTCTACTAAATAATAATGACTGATCTCTTGCTTCGTGCAGTTCTCTTGTTGGAGGCGAGTTAACGGAAAAAATTCAGATATACGAAACAAAGTACAGAGATATATGGCAACGAACGAAACTTATATTAAGATTTAGGAACTGATCATAAATACAAATAATTTTATAGCGTAAGCACTAAAAAAGTTGTAATATATCTTTGAACACAAACATTGTTAAAGCAATGAAAACTATTTATTATAATGATTATGGGAACTATAAAAAGAAATTCAAGTTTATTTGAATGAAGTTTGTAAGAAAGTATAATGTCGATTCCATTTCAATGTGTGCAGATCATTGATATTAACACACAATAATTTTCGCACTCTAACTCTCTATTTAAAACAGCGATGACAAAGTTTCCACTTCTTCAGTATTAGTAATTTTTATTAACCCAATTCTTGTTAAATACCTACCATTCTTTTTTCTTTTCGCTCTTTCGCGTTGACCCGTGTTTCGTATTTATCGTCGAATATACAAATTTCATTGTATTTCTGTTGATTTTTTATATAAAGTGAAAAAAAGATGTTGAATATTTCTGTTATTATAGAGTCTAGTACTTATAAAGGGATATTGTTGAACTTTTTACATAAATAATTCTTGATATTGGTAAATTAATAAAGGAGGAAATTATGCATTTCAATATGTAGAAACACAATTATCCTACTTTATGTAATTTCCCAAAAATATATTTTTCTAAACGAATATTGTAGTATCATTTGTGAAACTACTCAACTGTGCTAGAAATGTCTCTACCCGATATAACAAATGACAATCAGAATATCTGAGAATGAAAATAGGCTTCAAAACTGTCTTCTAGTAACCATCTGAAATCTAAACTGAAACAAAGATTTACATAATAAAGTAACGATCAGATATAAAAAGAGACCTATTTGTCAAATTGTACAGACTACAGCAAAGCTTGGCATTTATCATTAACGATGGTACAGCAACGTCTAAAGTCTAAGTTTATGTTCCAATGATGTACAATTCATTTCTGTCGTCGGAGTAAATATTTATATTGAAGTATGCAAAATTGTCATTCATCCTTCTCTTCTATTCGCGCTCAAAACCAAATCGGTCGCAACTTCTATTATTCTAAAAATAGTTCCGGTCATTTCCTGCATGTTTTGTGTAATAAAAAGAACAAAAAGATTTTTATATAAAATACTTGTATACGTATGTTATTAAAAATTTAATAAAAATGGTTTAATAAAAAGATTCTGTTTGCTGAGAGCTTAAAGATTTTACAAATAATTGATTGCAAATAATTGATTGATTCTAATACAAACTACACGAGCTCTACGTTTGAAAATTTTACAATCCCCTGCGTAATTTGAAATTAATCACGAATTCTGAAAATAGATCCAACTCGATCTATTTCTTAATAAAAGAAAACTTGGTTGGTTGGTTTTATTTTTTCCTTTACAGCTTACTTTCTATAAAGAAAAAACTTAAATCTCCCTTCAGTACTTTATTACTGTACGTATGTATATACATATATGCATATGTACGCAGTGCAGCGCAGGCCATTTGAGTCATTACCCGATATAATTCGAAAACTACCTATTTGTTTCACGTATTAAATATTCTAATCGAATTTAATGATTTTAATCATCAAATCCCCTCGTATATCGCGATAGCAACGGAGGATGGTAACATCGATATAACGTATACCTGTAGGAAAAATATCTCGATAAGGCATCGATAGATAGACCGTACGTTTTAAGGAACAGTTTGATAGTTGTCGCGTGCAGGGTGCATCTCTGCTGATCTCTGCGTAAGCTGGAAAGGCGCGTTGCAATATTCTGCAGTATTAAAGAAATGAAATGTTAAACAGTACGACAGAATGCGGTTGATACCTTATTCCGACATAAGGGATGATTGTCATTATGCTGCGAAGGGTATTACGGTCAATTTGCAGTAATGATTAATCAAAAGAGGAATATTTATCTTTCGTCGATTCTGCGGCCGAAGAAGCACGAAAACAATGTAATTGCATTTGTGAAATATCTTTACATTCTCGTCGTAGTCGTAAGCAATTAACAATTCTCGGAGTAAAAGGGGAGCGCATAGAATCGAAGGAACGGTTCGGAGAGAAGCGCACGAAAGTCGAATTCCGGCATTGGGATGAAGTGAAATTCTTATCGGATTTTCCCATTGATACTACGGCACGAAAATTTATCACCATGCATAGTTATCTAGTCGTTCACGAGCCCGAACCAGTAAACGCGATGTCAATCTCGCTCGGTTTACATTTCCCAACTATAGATATGTGATAAAGTGATCCATTAAGGTATTATGTGTATTCTACTCGTACAAGAGCCGAATAGTGTCTGATATAACAATGTATTAATGCACAGAGAGAGAAGTATTTAGCGTTTTGCTTCTTGTGTATTATGGTCACTGTGCTTGATGGAGCCGAGTAAACGAGTCGCAGAGAGATCACATTGTAGAGTCGCAGGGGATTTCCATTTTTAGTAGCATAAATGATGTAGACGTCGACAAATGTATGCCTAACGCTCTTTAAATTATGTTTTTCATACAACCAAACACAGCCATCTGATTAATAATGACGAACGAAATGAACATGACAACTGTAGCAAATTCTGTAACACCTCAGGTGTTACTCGATAGCGGGAAGGATTACACCACCATCGCAGCAAATAACATATCGGACGAACCGTCCGATGTGTACACTTACACCGTAGAGGAGAGCGAAAGTAGCCAACAGCTATGGAATATTTCTAAGGCCACATCGTCGTCTAATAGTACATTAATTTCTTTTAATACTTCGACCACCAGTATATACACGCCCACAACGACAGAAACCTTCGACGAATTTGGCCCACCGGATGGAATAGAATACATTTTCGTGCCGCTTGGCGTAGTGGTCTTTGTTATTGTACTATCAGCTGTGGTATGGGTAGCGATATCACCTTTTCTACTTAAACTATAATATCTGTTTGACTCTTCATTTACAGAAACAAAACCATAAAGTAAAAGTTACCGATCAAATGTCTTAAATCTCCGTAATGCTCGGATAAATATCTTTCCATTCGGTATCGTTACCTTTTCGTAGTACACTTTGTCGTGTACTGGTCAGTTTGGTATCGGTAGTATTATATTTAGAGTTTTTCTTAATGTGTAGTGTTTCTCTGAAAAATAATAATTTGGTTTCTGTAGAAGAATCTAGACGTTTTAACAATACATGCAATACATTTCGCCGACGCTATATTATGTCTTTAAAGGTGATAATATTATCGAGGAAAAGAAAACTGGAACGCTTAAGGCACAGACTCATGCCGATGTATAATTTTGATCCCGGCGAGGAAGAAGAAGACGACTGGGAAACCGAATTATTGGAGGATTGTTACAATAATCATCAGAGACGCGTAGGTATAATATTGTGTCCAATTCGACCGATACATACTTAGTATAAAGCGATTTACTTTACAGCAAGGATATCAGTCCATGGATACCGAAGAAAATGCTGAACTCTTTGGGAACCATTGATAAAGACGAGGGTCGTCGTTTAAAAGATTGTCAATAATTTGATGTAGATTAAAGATCACAGCATTTATTAGATTTATATATTTACTTAGACTTCAAACTGAACGTTCACATTTCGATTCGGAACGAAATCTAGCTTCATGTTTTATATGGAGCAAGTCTTTCCGGAGAAATTAGAGACACTCTTTTTAACGAAAATTCTATGACATTATAGATAAAGTTTATTTAATAGTCTTCGTTTACTGCGATACTATACAACGGAGTTATGCTTATAAAAACGATTTCATGATGCAAAAATGCAATGAAAAGAATGACTGAAACTTTATTTTGTCATTAGGATCCATTGTACACTATTTATAACAGTTTTTTTTATAAATCTTAAACTTTTGCTATGTACTTGGATATTAATTATGTATATATTTTTTTTCACATCCTATCCTGTAAAGACACATCAAGGAAACGAAACTCTCAATGTCTAGTTGAAAAGACAGTTTATACTGCAATGTTCTGAATGTACAAAATATAAAAATTAGGTGATCTATACATAGCGAGAAAAGCAACAAGTACTTCTTCAACTGTTATTAAAACCAAAATCTAACAATAACTTCGAGTAAATGTAAACGTAGCGATTCACATTCCATTCTATTTCATGATTATTCAAATACTTTATAATAAAATTGAAAGAGGCAACGTCTAATTACGAAGGATCAATTACTGATTATTGAAAGTCGAAGCTAAGTAGAATTAGAAAGTCAAGAATCGATTCAATACTATTAAATATTTAACTTAGAATTTTGACGACTTAATTAAGACACATTGAAATTTTTTCTTAAAGTTGTAATTTAGTAACGGAAATGAATGTCACAATCTCAGCCACGACATGAACTGTATCGTTAAAGAATGTAATGTATACAATACAGGAATTAAGAGAGTCACCTTAGAAGTTTATTTACTTTAATACAAATTTGACATTCACACATATGCTTGCCTCAAGAACAACGTTAATGTTCACATATTCAAATTCAATTAAAAAACGATATTCCTTGCACATGGTACGTACAAAAAGTACTATACTTTTTCCCTATTTTTTTACAGCATTAGATTTGTTTCAAGTTTTCTTGCTCTAACAATTATAATATGCATACACGGAAAGAAGAGATTTTAACACATTATCATTCAATTAAAAAGTGATCACTCAAAGTCTCTGTATTAATCCAAATTAGCTTGAGATCTGATTAGTCAAACTACCTACCATTCAAATAGGCAAACGCTTAAAAGGTAATAATATGTTTAATACTAATTATACAAACACAAAGTAAATATTTAAAAAAGAAAGAGTTTTATGTGGATCTCGTGCCTTTTTTTTTACACATGTGATTACCATAAACTATATGTTCTCCTACGACACTTGAATTTGAGCATTCTTGAAAACAATACATTTACCGTTTTATCATGTCTATCAGCAGATATATGATATAAAAAGCCAACTTAAGAATTTAAAATTCAGTTTTTTAAAAACCTTTAAAGAATATGTCTGGTATATTGAATTAATTTTTTTACATTCAATTCTCTTCTTCCTCCTCCTCCTCCTCCTCTTGCTCGTCCTCCTCTTCGCCAGTACTCTCTGGTTTCTCTTCTTTCTTTTTTGGTCTACCACGACCCCGTCCCGAAGGAGTGCCTTTAGGCGCCGCTTGCTGAAAGTTTCAACCCGATATGTAATTGGTGAAAGATTATTGACTAAGGAAAACAACAGTAGGTTAACCGGTATTCACCTTCTTTTTGTGGGAACCCTTCGGTCGCCCTCTACCCTTTTTCACAGGTACAGGAGACCCATCGTCTTCGTTATCAGATTTCACAGCACGTACGGAATTATTTTTATCCGTAGACGGTCGCCCTCTCTTCTTGGGTTCCTTAGCAGCATTTTTATCTGCTTTGGATGGCCTACCTCGCTTCTTCTTCTGCTCCTCGACAATGGGTGAATTATCATCCGACATTTTTGATCCTCTGTATCACTGTACAATCAAAGAATTCAGTTTCATAATATCGAGCATCTAATAAAATCCAACAACCATGTATTAATTTCACGACTATCATTTCCCAGGAAATTCTAGGCAAGGCTAACGAAATCCGCATAATTATACAATTACGATATTTTCGGATGAAAAATGTGCATACCTGTGCAAACGGAATACAGGGAATATCGTATGGTTATCGATCTCTAAACCGTCTCGCAAAGGCCATTTAACTCCAATTCACGATAGTAATTCGATAATCATAAAAAGAATACATATTGCGTCGCGATAAAAAAAAAGAGAAAAAAAATTTCGTTCCGGTGAATAACAAATTACGCGTTTAATATATATTTTCGCTGGAATTCCATCGAGCGGTGGGTTTCCGACTATCCTAATCGTTACGATCAAAACACGATAATTATGCAAAGCCAATTACTACAATCCGTGCGCGGATTTCTGTACGCAAAGCAGAACTACCATTGTTACTGGCGAAACAATGAAGCTATCCAAATTCTCCTCGCTCCATAATTCCCTCAACAAAAAAGATCATCCGCAACAATAAGGCGAGTGGTTTCTGAAATTTCCGCGCCCGCCATTTTCAAAAACATCAACCATGCCGTTGGTGCTCACAATTCCTCGTATGAATAATTGAGAATAAAAAAAAATAGGCCGCGATTTTAATCGACTTAAGCATCTAAGCATCAATCGTCCGGTAACGTCGATAGAGAAATAATAGGGAGGGGACTGGCTATTAAACGCAAATGCAAAAGCGTCAGTTGGCTGCTAGGGACGCCATGATCGACAAAATCATGGCAACGCCACAGCCATGGTTAGCGTCCATCAGCGATCTCACTTTCGCGTCACACGAGCTAATGGAGAAATATCTCTGCAAGTGACGGTCGGTACGGGTCGAGCGAATTACCAAAAAATCGTAGAAAAAATTATTTACACGTTGCTCGACTGTCCAACGCGGCCGATGTAAACGACTCGGCGTTGAAGCACAGTATTTGCGGGTAGAAAAAAGACGTTGACAAGTACTTACCTCGAATTCTAACGTATTAGGAGGACAAAGGCAAATCGTTTAGCCGGCGCGCGCGTCGTGCTGCGAGAGTACCGGTCTAATGCTTCTTCCCTGCACCCACGCTCCGTCGAATCGCGTCGCGTTTCCTTGCACGCTGGTGGATGACCAAGTCTTCAGCGTTTTAGTGGCTATTTCTCAGCACTGTGCCGCTTACATCTACTGCTGTGCTCGGTGGCCGGGCTGCCTATACGTACCTTACTGCAGGATTTTCCAGACACGACTGACCACGACTGACCCGACCGACGCGCACTGTACCCCGCTTCGCTCGTTGTCGCGAGAGGCACGACCCCCACCAGTCGTGCAACGCGTCACCGATTCCCGCCAAAACGCCACGATACCGACTTAAAATCAGTGGATTTTCAAAGGCCACTGATAATTCCAAGTATTTTATTGTTTAGGATGAGAGGAAAGGCCGCGAGAACCTTGCCGATCGATGGGACCTCGTGGAATTATTAATGACCGCTTAATTATCGCGCGGGCTTGGCAGAATAATTTGGCGGGGAAGTAGGTACTGACGCCAGGGCCGCCCTTAGCATGGGCGTAGTTAAGGGGGGCAGGGGTGGGCGCTTGCCCCGGGCTTAGAGACTTCATTTCGTAAAAATTAAATGAATTAAGTATAATTGTTAAGGTATCAGTTTTTCTAGAATATATTTTCGGTAAGCCTAACGGACGCATGAAGTAGGGACGTAAGGTTATCTGTTTTCAATAAGATATCGACTTTTGCACCGGGTCCATCAAACTCTAAGGATGGCTCTGGCTGACGCCTGCGAGTGCTTCCTGGGTATTTAGATTTTTAGGTTTGGTTTGGAAGGGAATCTCGGATGAATTTTAAATAATTCGGTATTATGAAATGAGCTTCCCCACGTGGCACAGACGTCTTAAAGACGTTAATTGTACATTCGTTATAGGTCTGGATGGCTTTAGGACGTCTGTGCGCTATGTGGGGTTGGATGTTGGGAAGCTGTTCGTAATGGCGGGAATGTTCCGTTAAATATATATCTTTGGTATTTGGGGGATTATGTTTCAAGTAATTTAGTAAGTTCGTTAAAGAATATTTCGATTTTTGAAGATATATGACTTTTGAATACTTAATGAGCGTTGGTGTGTAAGGCTCGTTTCTATGAACGGTGTTTTTACGAAATTGGAGCTTCTGGAATGTATCTGAATGATAGTTTATAATTTTGTTGTACTTTGAATTTGAAGTACAGATTATATATTTCATAGGAATCCTCTTGCACCTAGTGTTTTCTATTTAATTAATATACAATTAAGTAAGAAATAGTTCCATATGGTTCGTGTATTTCTGCAAAATTGTTATATATCTTTTAATTCCTATTTACATCGTAATCCTTCGTATGTATGTATACATTACATAAAATTTTGTACATGTACTGTTTTTTAGACGCTCATGGTATGTTTCTGACTTACGTTTGTAAACCTTCGTTTGGAAAGTCTTCCATTACACTCAATTGTATTTGCATGAATTTTTAGGTAAGTCTATTACAACACACACGCATATCCTCATTCTTCGATAACAGTTCCATACAAATCGCGACGCTGCATAGTTTATTTCTTTGCGAAAGATATTTTCATCGCATGAGAAGGCGTGATCTTGAATCCCTGAAGAGCGTCTTTCGCCGCTCCCGATTGTACTTCATTTTCGAACTCGACAAACGCGATGTCGTGTCTATTTGGTACCAGACGTACTTCCTTGAAACCAGGGAACTGATTGAACAGCATAGACAACATCATTTCACTAGTCTCGTCCGGTAAGTTTGTGAGGAACAGAATTTGATTCGGCGGCTGCTCGGGTACAGCAGTATTAACTAAGCCCGGATGTTGCGGCACACCAGCGTGATAGCCGATCTGTTGAGAGTGTTTGGCCTGCTCTTTTGCTCGCTTCTTGGCTCGTTTAGCTTCTTCGTCGGCGGCAGGTACAACCCGTTTTGGTTTCTTTGGTCGCTCTGCATATGTGCCTTTCATTTTTGCGATTATATCACTGTCAGTCTTTGCGTACTGTATCCTCTGAAAAACAAGTAATAAGTTCTCAATATTCTAACTAAACTCAATGTCGAATCAAGATTAATTCTCACCATCGGTTTGTCGTAAAATGGAAATCCTTGCATCGATCTCAACGCATTCGTGGCGCTGGCGATCTCCTTGAAAATAACAAATGCCTGCCCACGCATCTTTAATGTCTTTAAAGCTACGATGTCTAATATTTGACCGAACTGGGAGAATATCGCGTATAAGGATTTCTTCAGCTCATCCTTTTTTATTTTTTCATTCAGATTGTTAATATAAATCGTATTATTCGGTCTAATATCCATTGCCACTGAAAGAGAAGAGGTAGCTTAATCAGATATTTATTATTATTAAACACTTAAATGTATAATAACATTGACAAAGCGGTTAAACGGTTACAACCACACAATGTTGACATAATGTGCTACAGATATAATAGAAAAATTGAAGGAACTTGTTCAAATAACCTTTGGTATTAAATACGGATAATATTTACACGATAATTAATAATACTTTTTGTGTACTATGTAACAATTATACTCAGTCGGCGTCAGTGGTTTAAAGAGGTTAGGGTACACGGAAGCACATCAACGAACCACCACAAGTGTAGATAGGAAACTTGCTGACGAATATATTGAAGGTTAATTCTGTTTGTCTGGCGCTAGGGAATCAAAATGTCGTCTTCAACTAGCGAGGAAACCGTTGTTCCCGTTGTCGATAGAATTGTTATGCTCTTTTTTAATTATATAATTGGACATTTCATATAATTTATTGCATATAGTTGATAATTCAGGGCAAAGCTTCTTATTCAAAAGCACTTCCGCCGTCATTCTGCGCTCCTATTACACACACCGCAGTCAGCAGCATAAATAGTGAAACAAAATGGCAGCAGATGCTATTTAAATGCTATAATAAATAAGATTTTTTTACCAGCAACAAAAATTCTTAATAAATATTGAATTTCATGTAAAATATGTGCAAAATTTGTTATATCTACTATAGTTAAAGATCCATCCTTTATGATCTAACTGTAAAAATGTATTAATTATTTATAAAATGTATCACAATTCTTTTAATTTCAATAAAACGAGCAATCAGTGCAGCTGGCGTAACGTTTATTGCAATCCTCACAAAAAATGGTTTATAAATACTACTTAGGAAAGTAATCAAGGGTTTATTTTATTTAAAATAGGATTAACTGCGAAAGTGCACAAATTATTTATAGAAAATCTATAATTCATTGAAAGACTCGGTGTTAATATTATTTATTTATTAATTATGAATAAAATAGTTGATGCAAATGTCATGTGGGAAAGCAGTAAAAGGCTATACTTTAAGATACATTGTTAAAAGTACATAAAAGTACATGCACTAATGCTGGAAAATGGATTTATTTATTGTAATAGATCGCCAGGAAATGATTTATATATTTCTGCAGGTGGATCTGATAATATAGTCTCGCGACAACTTTCATCAATTATTCGTATACGTTTTATTTACGAATCGCTGCATAGTTACTAATAAAAAAACCTTTTATGCAGTTTAGATTACCGACCGCGATCCCTACATTATCCCCGAGTTGGCTATTCCGACCAGGAAATTCGCCCGAGTTAACAGGGGTACATGATACTGGAAGAGGTGGCACGGACGAGCTGTGCGAGAGAGAGCGCTAGTCCGTGCAACAAGGAGGGAGATAGGTGCGAGCGTGTGAGAGAGAGCGCTAGCGTGTGCGACAAAGAGGGAGATAGCTCGGTCGTGCCACCTCCTTTAGGATCATGTGCTCCTATTAACTCGGGCGAATTTCCTGGCCCAAAAGCCAACTTGGAGATAATGTAGGGATCGCGGTCGGTAATCTAACCTATATAAAAGGCTTTCTTATAAGTAACTATGTAGCGATTCGTACATAAAACGTACACCTATACAAATATACACCTATGCACCTATACAAATACAAAGTTATAAATCATTTTGAAAAGATCGAGAATCCTTGAAGAAAGTGTGCATTCACTAAACGCGGGAGACTTGCAACTCTGTCGAAAAACTCTTCATAGCTGCTTAATTGCAATGGGAATCATTACAACTATTATGTAGGAAAGTAGTTAAGGGTCCATATTTCAAGATGAAAGTGCAAAAGTTGATAAATTACGTCTAGAAAATGCACCAACACTTTACGAAGCTTGAGTGCCTACATAGGACCGCGGTACTGGCCTAAAGAACCGTTGATAACTAATTAATTATAACCAAAAATTGACCAACGACCACATAGGAAATTAGCCAAGGGTCTATACTTCGAGACGCGGCTCTAAAAGTTCATAAAATATTTCCGGGAAATGAGAAATTCGTGAATTTACAGTGACTGTGCAATGTTTCTATCTCTTTCCTTGTCGTACACTCCACCTATCTCCCTCCTTGTCGCACGCGCTAGCACTCTCTCTCTCGCACTACTCGACCGTGCCACCTCTTCTAGTATCATATACTCCTGTTAACTCGGGCGAATTTCCTGGTCGGAATGGCCACTAATGGTCGGTAAAGTCAACAGCTGCTTAAGATAATTTTCTTAACAAATAGTAGACTACGCAGTAGAGTGTTGAGCAATAAGTTTTACAGGTATATTAGGTACGTACAAGTGCATGGTTATTAAATCATTTTTAAAACGTTAATGGTCCTACTGTTTATCCTTTGCTTCTTAATTATTTTTAAGATTCTCCGTGACAATTCCATTTACACATTTATAAAGGGGTTCTAATCTAGGGAACTGCTAAGCAATCACTCGAGACCGAAGCAAATTCACGGAAGGTAAGTTTGGTTCGATCTGGGCCCTTAACCTAGATCGTAGGCTTTAGCTTGATTCCGTTTCGCAAGTCGCAATGCTTGGGAAACGTTACCAAGGAGCCGAGCACACCAACGCGGAGGTACCTACGAAAGTGACCCATTTCTACGAAATATTTTTGGTCCATGTTCGACCAATGCTTTGTGCACTTTGAAAAATTTGGAAAAAGTCTTACAACTAAAGCAATTCTTATAACTAATTAGAATATTTGACAATCACAGCTATCGGCTCGGTGGTCGTCACCGATTACCAGGTCTCACCGCGAGGAGGTTGCTGCGCTTGGAGACCCGTAGAGAGATAGATGGAATCAAAGTTCCGTCGATCTCCCTGTACACGAAACCCTTAGCCTATGAAACCAAAGAGATGGATGGAAACAAAGTTCCATCTATCTCTTCGGTTTAGATATCGAATCTAGGGAACTGCCAAGCAATCACTCGAGTGAAATAAATTCGGCAAAGAAGGAAAGACTACGGGTGAGCATGAAAGGAGTATTGGGTGGCGCAGTTCCTACCACCCTGCTGTCCGAGTCGAAAGGGAAAAGCGCTCGGCGTCTCCCAGCCGATTCCTGTTGCACCGACTCATGCGACCCGTCAGGAGCAACACTAGGTGTGACCTGACTCAAGCCGTCTTACGCGGAGATTGGGTAATCGGACTGGGAGACTTACGCAGGCAGTGTACCAAGCGGTACACCCCCTACGCCCGAAACTTTTCCCTTTCGACAAGAACAGCAGGGGATGAAACTGATCCACCCATACAAATTCCATGCTCAGTCGCTTGCTTCCGAAAATGGAAGCAGCGGCGACCTCCTCATCAGAGATGAGGAGCCAACGAAAGTGCAACAAAGCTAATGATTCAGTGACTACTTGGCAATTTTACATGGGGCCTTAAATACTTCATGCTATGATAACTTAGCCTAGGCTTCCTTAGATGTCTTCTGTCACTATCACTTTTCACTAACACTTTTCACTATCACTTTTATTTTTATTTATTTTATTTTAAAGGGCTGAACCTGGAAAGCTGAAACATTTAACTACGTTATGTTAGTAATTGTGAGACCAGCATGGAAGGAAATTAAATAAACATAATAAAATACAGGACATGAAATAAAATAAATCATGTAAATCCATAGACGAAATACATCAAATAGAACATATTACGTAAAACCATCGACCAAATACATAAAATAGAACATATTACGTAAAACCATCGACAAAATACTAATCTGAAACAGAATAAAATTCTGATTCGCTGCCGAGACCGAACCAAGCTCACTGAAGGTAAGTTTGGCTCGGTCTGGGCCCTTAACCTAGATCGTAGGCTTTAGCTTGATTCCGTTTCGTAAGTCGCAATGCTTAGGAAACGTTACCAAGGAGCCGAGCACACCAGCGCGGAGGTACCTACGAAAGTGACCCATTTCTACGAAATATTTTTGGTCCATGTTCGACCAATGCTTTGTGCACTTTGAAAAATTTGGAAAAACTCTTACAACTAAAGCAATTCTTATAACTAATTAGAATATTTGACAATCACAGCTATCGGCTCGGTGGTCGTCACCGATTACCAGGTCTCACCGCGAGGAGGTTGCTGCGCTTGGAGACCCGTAGAGAGATAGACGGAATCAAAGTTCCGTCGATCTCCCTGTACATGAAACCCTTAGCCTACTCAACCAAAGAGATGGATGGAAACAAAGTTCCATCTATCTCTTCGGTTTAGATATCGAATCTAGGGAACTGCCAAGCAATCACTCGAGTGAAATAAATTCGGCAAAGAAGGAAAGACTACGGGTGAGCATGAAAGGAGTATTGGGTGGCGCAGTTCCTACCACCCTGCTGTCCGAGTCGAAAGGGAAAAGCGCTCGGCGTCACCCAGACGATTCCTCTTGCTCGGATGCGACTCGTCAGGAGCAACACTAGGTGTGACCTGACTCAAGCCGTCTAACACGGAGACTGGGAATCGAACCGAGTGACTTACGTAGGCTGTGTACCAAAAGGTACACCCCCTACGCCCGAAACTTTTCCCTTTCGACAAGAACACCAGGGGATGAAACTGATCCACCCATACAAATTCCATGCTCAGTCGCTTGCTTCCGGAAATGGAAGCAGCGGCGACCTCCTCATCAGAGATGAGGAGCCAACGAAAGTGCAACAAAGCTAACGATTCAGTGACTACCTGGCAATTTTACATGGGGCCTTAAATACTTCATGCTATAATAACTTAGCCTAGGTTTCTTTAGATGTCTTCTGTCACTATCACTTTTCACTATCACGTTTCACTATTATTTTTCACTATCACTTTTATTTTTAATTATATTAGTTTAATAAGTCCCTTCGCCGCGGAGGATTGAACCTGGAAAGCTGAAACAATTAACTACGTTATGTTAGTAATTATGAGACCAGCATGGAAGGAAATTAAATAAACATAATAAAATACAGGACATGAAATAAAATAAATCATGCAAATCCATAGACGAAATACATAAAATAGAACAAATTACGTAAAACCATCGACGAAATACCTATCTGAAACAGAATAAAATTCTGATTAGCTGCCGAGACCGAACCAAACTCACTGAAGGTAAGTTTGGCTCGATCTAGGCCCTTAACCTAGATCGTAGGCTTTAGCTTGATTCCGTTTCGCAAGTCGCAATGCTTGGGAAACGTTACCAAGGAGCCGAGCACACCAACGCGGAGGTACCTACGAAAGTGACCCATTTCTACGAAATATTTTTGGTCCATGTTCGACCAATGCTTTGTGCACTTTGAAAAATTTGGAAAAAGTCTTACAACTAAAGCAATTCTTATATCTAATTAGAATATTTGACAATCACAGCTATCGGCTCGGTGGTCGTCACCGATTACCAGGTCTCACCGCGAGGAGGTTGCTGCGTTTGGAGACCCGTAGAGAGATAGATGGAATCAAAGTTCCGTCGATCTCCCTGTACATGAAACCCTTAGCCTACTCAACCAAAGAGATGGATGGAAACAAAGTTCCATCTATCTCTTCGGTTTAGATATCGAATCTAGGGAACTGCCAAGCAATCACTCGAGTGAAATAAATTCGGCAAAGAAGGAAAGACTACGGGTGAGCATGAAAGGAGTATTGGGTGGCGCAGTTCCTACCACCCTGCTGTCCGAGTCGAAAGGGAAAAGCGCTCGGCGTCACCCAGACGATTCCTCTTGCTCGGATGCGACTCGTCAGGAGCAACACTAGGTGTGACCTGACTCAAGCCGTCTAACACGGAGACTGGGAATCGAACCGAGTGACTTACGCAGGCAGTGTACCAAAAGGTACACCCCCTACGCCCGAAACTTTTCCCTTTCGACAAGAACACCAAGGGACGAAACTGATCCACCCATACTAATTCCATGCTCAGTCGCTTGCTTCCGGAAACGGAAGCAGCGGCGACCTCCTCATCAGAGATGTGAAGCCACCAAAAGAGCAACAAAGCTAACGATTCAGTGACTACCTGGCAATTTTACATGGAGCCTTAAATACTTCATGCTATAATAAATTAACCTAGGCTTCCTTAGATGTCTTCTTTCACTACCACTGTTCACTATCACTTTACACTATTTTGTTTTAAATATATTATTTTATGAACCTCCTTCCCCGCGAGTGCGTGGACCTGAAATGCTGAAACAAGCAACTACATTATGTTAGTAATAGTGTGGTGGGCTTCAGGGGAAACTAAGAAGATACTTATTAGGTTGGTGCCGATCGAGATGATTTAAAATGTCAGAAGAGCACGCACGAACATGCAGAACCATCGTAGAAATACCTACATGAAGAAGAGCAGGAAATATAAATCCATCGACGAGATGCATGATAGGGAACAAATCATACAAAACCATCAAAGGAATGCATCCAATAAAATAAATCATGTAAACCCGTCGAAGAAACGCATCAAATAAAATAAATCATGTAAACCCATCGAATAAATGCATAAAATAAAATATATCGTGTAAACACATCGAAAAAATGCATCGAATAAATTAAATCATTTAAATTCATCGAAGAAATGCATAAAATAAAATAAATCTTGTAATCACATCGAATAAATGAAATCATTTAAACCCATCGAAGAAATGCATAAAATAAAATAAATCTTGTAATCACATCGAATAAATGAAATCATTTAAACCCATCGAAGAAATGCATAAAATAAAATAAATCTTGTAATCACATCGAATAAATGAAATCATTTAAACCCATCGAAGAAATGCATGAAATAGGACAGATCATGCAAACCCATCGATGAAATACATGGAATAAAACGATTCATGCAAAAATCCACGAAGGAATGTATGAAGTAGGACAGATGATAAAAAACAATTGAAGAAATCAGTAAAAATGGAAGAGGAACCGGTTTTGGCCTTGGCAGAATAATAACATTTTGAATGGTTTTCAATGAACCCGAAAATTTCATCGGCACCAACCCAATAAGCTAACCCAGGTCAGGGGGCCGAGGGGGTGAAGAAAGGATCAATGGCTGGAACCATGACCACTTCCCCAGGAAGTCCAGGTTGTCCAGTAGGTCCGTATGGTCCAGTGGACCGGCGGTGTGCAGGAAGGACCAGGGCTGAAACCCGGATCAGATCCCCAGAAAGTCCAGATTGTCCAGTAGGACCGAATGGTCCAGGTGACGCTGGAATTCTATTCCATGGGGCCGGCCGGGTGCAGGAAGGATCACGGCTGAAACCCGGACCAGTAAGTCCAGCAGGTCCAGCAGGTCCAGGTGGCTTGGCAGCTCCAGGGTCCCCGGAGGTCCTCCAGGCCCGGAGGACCGACGACGACTGAGTACATGGAGCTCCGTGAGCTCCCTATATACACTTCGGGAAACCATGTTCCCCGATCAAAACAAGGTCGAAGGTTGATTACAATTTGCGAAATCCAACGAATTCTTCGGCAAAAATGGATTTTCCGCTAAAATATCGATTCCAGTGGCTATTGCTATGACAAATAATGTTAACAACATTCACACTAACCGGCCAGTATAAATTATTATTAACTATGATCGATACAACTCGAGATTTCAAGCAATTAGTAACATTTGGCCTTGGATTTGCAAATGATTTTCTACGCCGAATGAATTCTCTTTTCTTCTCAATGTTTAATCGTTAAATAAATTAATATTAATGCTTATACATATCACATAGTATTATTTATAATATACAGATACAGTTTAGTTGAACTTGGTGTAAATGAATAGTTGGAGGAATATTTGGAGAAGTATGAGTTACATACTTGTTTCTTCCCCTTAGTTACTAACATCGATAAAGTATTCAGTTTCTGAAAAAGTCTTCTAGGTAACGGGTACATTCAGTGGAATCCTGTTAAAAGGCTTCCTACATGGTCCAGTAATCGATGAAATTTATCCAGGAATCGAGATATCACGAAATAATTTGCTCGCGCGTTCACTGAGATCCGATCACGACTGCGAATAAAGTTGAACTGACAGGTACACTGTTCGGCGATGGTGCGACTTTGCTAGAGGTTGTTGACGTTCCGTCTCGCTCCAGCGACTCTCAGTTCCTCGAGAAAAGTATTTCTTAAGAAGTCTTCTAGATACTGGGTAAATTGTAGTAGAATCTTGTTAAGCGACCTCCCACATGGTCCAGTAATCGATGAAATTTGTCCAGGAATCGAGATATCACGAAATAATTTGCTCGCGCGTTCACTGAGATCCGATCACTGTCGCGCAGGTAAAGTTCAACTGGCAGATCGCGAGTTTGGTAGCGGTTGTTGACGTTCTGTCTCGCTCCAACGACTCCCAGCTACTCTGATCGAGAGCGATCAGCATCCCCATGTATGGGCAAAAGTCCATATAGTACCTGCGGACTGCCGTCGCCTTTCCTACTTCAGAACTTCACTGCAAAGCTACCCTTTGTTACGTGTCGGGGGTGTCGTGCGGGAAAAAAGTGTGTTTTTTTTAAGTGATGTTATACTTTGATTCTATATTGAGAGTCCACCCTAATGTGCACTATCTACAGCTGTGTAGTTTGGATATGGAGACGAAATTACAGAGATTTTAAACGATTCGCGAGAATCGACATTACAGAGATTGTAAACATTTCGCGACAGTTGAAATTACCGAGATTTTAAATGTTTCGCGACTGCCGATATCGCAGAGATTTCAAACGATTCGCGACTGCTGAAATTGGAGAAATTGTAAACGATTGTCCTTGCTGGTTCTGTCGATATTAAAAAAGAAAGTCCGTGTCTTGGTACATACGAACATGTATTGTCGTTCGTAACTTACCAGACGGCCCATCATTAACGTAGTTGCATGCGTCCAAAGTTGATGACGAGCCGATATTTGCGCACGAGTATCCTTTACTGAAAACGGGGGTTCGCCGCGATCGTTATACGCACGACTTGTATAGCCGATGGCAAGGAATTAAACGGATAAGGATGAAAGACAGAAAAAAACGGTGGTACAGAAGAAACGACAAACGCTTGATTTCATTATACGCGAATATGGAAACGAGAGCGAACCGAATGGTTTTTTTTTTTTTACAACAGTCTAGGATTGAAACGACCCATATGAAGTATGAGACCGGTCGGATTGTGCCGTACAAAGTAAAGGAACGGTTGATCCAATTTCAGCCTGGGTTTGTCTTCTAATCTTTCGGAACTTCTTGTCGCCGAATCGAAAGCTGGTTTCTCACTGTCCGGCAACGACGACGACGACACGTCCATGCGTCGAGATTCCCGCGAAGAGGGACTCGCTGGATAAATTTCTACGTGATGCCGCCCGTTAGCAATGTTTTCGTCGCCGCACGTACTGAACAAGTTCATCTGAAACCGATCCATCGGACTTGCATAGAAAAAAGGAAAAGAGAGAAAAAAAAATGAAGAAGAATTCGTGAGATTATTACCTGCAACACGTCGGACAGGAAGAGACGATTTCCGATTCCGTTGATACCTTTGAAATCGGCACCGCTCGAAAACAATTCATCGAGGCCCATTCGTTTCAAAGCAGCGGTCGCGTTGACGACGGATCGATGACTAAATTTAGGTATTTGCAATTCGAGGCCGGGCCTAGGTATAAGAACCTTGAGAAGTTGATTCCATGCTCCGTCCTGAGAAGAGCCAGCAACGGCGGGGGCGGTCACTCTGACGAGCCTTTCCTCGAGCCGATCCAACGTGTCACCCGGTGCGGCGTGACCCTGTTGACCGGGTAATAGAAATATCGTGGATACGAGGTTACCGATGCCGCCAAGTGCGATGGCGGTAGCGTCCAAACTCGGCTCGTAGCCGGCGAGTACGTTGGATCGCCAGACCGCGGCCGGAACGGGGATTAATTTCCTCGACCTATGAGCCAACGACGAGACGGCAAAGTATAGTTCACCGTCTCGACCTGTCGTACTGGCTAGACTCGTGTTGCAGTCCGTTTGAAATACGTTAGCTGATATCGCGGCGAGCGGCGACCTTAAAGGAACCGAGTTGCTCTTTACGAAGTCCTTTATTCTGCCTCCGGTCTGTTTCCTAACCAGCAGATTGGTCCGGCGACGCGCCAAATCGCTGATGGTAGCGAAGTTCACTTCGGCGACCAATCCTTCGTAAAACTGCTGAGCTTGCTCCTTATAAAACGGTAACAATTTTCGAACCTTGGCTTTATCGGCGAACAGTTCGCGAACAAACGCAGCGTTCGCGATACCCTGATGTCTCGCCAAGCTCACCGTGTCCGTTACGTTTTGAAAGATCAGATGGGGATTGAACGTAGCCACGTTGTCCAGTCCGAGCACTTCGTTCATCTGGTCGGATGTCGGTCCCCGTGCACCGAGGAAGATCATCGCTAGCAGGCTGACCATACCGAACGGCGAGAGAGCGAGAGACCTGCTGCTATTCAATCCTTTGTTCGCAGCAATCCAAAATTTAAAAGCTAGTTCGTTGCAAAACTTTGAGAAATTGACTACGTCCGGGCTTGCGTTCGTCGTGCTACTATCCAACCCATTCGCGCTCTTCGAAGCGTTCAATGACACTGCTGTCGGTTCCGCCACCATCACCGGAGTCGTCGTTGTCGTAGTCGTCGTCGTCGTCGTTGTTTGGTAACGCGTATCCTCTCCCGTCCAGTTGCCGGACAACGGCTCTTTTGGGTTCTTGGACGTTGCCGCAGATTCCGTCAACGACGAGGGCAAAGGAGTTGTTTGTCGCAATGATATCCGTTGCCATTTCTGTGCCACGGACTCAACATCCGTAGCATTCTTATTTACATTGACGACGACAGTTGGGTCGTTCATTTTTACGGAGCTTACGTTCGTAATTACCTCGTGTCCTTTGGAATTTGTGCCGATGGTTGCATTAAAAGAGCCTCTGATCTCATTTTTCATTGTTGTTACCATCGGTGTACCAATTTTGGTGATGATATCTCCTTTCCCGACGGCACCAGACGCTTCTGTACCAAAGAAACCAGTCGTTACGTTCAGAGTCGAATTTTTTATAACGGAAACGGTCGATTGGTTCGCGTTCATCGACGTGCCATTGTAAGTCGTCGTCGTCGTCGTCGTCGTCGTCGTCGTCGTCGTCGATTCTAGAGTTGCCTCATCGTTGATGGGGTCGGTGGGCGACTCGTGTTTAGTCGTTGTATCAACGCCCGTTGGATGGTTCGAGTGGATCATAGATGTTCTATCGTCTTTCTTTAATGCTACTGGAGGGATTCTTTCGGGCCTCGAGACTGTTTTGAATACAGCAGCTTCCGTTGCTTCTTCTTCTTCTGGTTTCTTCAAATTCGCCGTGGTATACGAGTCTTGGGCCTTTACGACCGTCCCACTTTCGCCGCTGGATATTGCTGTCTCGTAGACGGTACTTGTCGTGGTATATCCGGAAGATCCGTCGCCTTGTGCCGGCACCGAAACGTTTAACAGGTTCGTTTCCGGCAGCAGGGAATCTGGCGCGAGCGTATTGCCGTTTGTCGTCGTCGTCGTCGTCGTCGTTGATGATGTATCCTGCGTTTCGTTCTCGTTCCTTGAAAAACATTCCTCCCCTGTAGTCAGCGCGATGGGCTCGAGCGATGTTTCCGTTACAGAAGCCGAGGTTTGCGTCTCGAGCCTCGAGGTAGTAGTCGACCGCGAAAACGGCGCGGTAACCGCTGGGCTATGCGTTTCCGGAACCGAATTTGTTGTTCGCGAGTCGGATAATCCGAAACCAGCTACGAGCGCGCTTGCTAATGTTTTCGTTGGAAGATTCTCCGACGAAATGTTGGGTAAAGTGATCGATTCGGTAAGATGAGGGTTTGCCTCTGTTGAAATGGTCTCGAGTATGTTTTCGATAATCGCTACTGTCTCGGCGCTCGAGACGTTCGTTTCGAGTGATTCGACTGGGTTTGACGGTGGTGTCGTTGTTTCGCGCGTAGTCGGAACGGTAACGGACGAGGAACGACGTGTCTGATCCGAAGCCGTGGTAGAAGAAATAATTAAATTGGTCGAAACGTTCCATGTTCCATCGGTGTCTACCGTGGTAATATCGGAGTGGCTGTTTGCTGTGGATTCCACGGAATCCTCCATTGTGGCGGGCGACGTGGTGGAAAGAAATTGGTCTAGATCAATTTTCAGTTTCATCGTTGGCACTGCGGACGTGGTGGTCGTTAATATCGCTGTAGTACTCGTCCGTGTTTCGGAGCTGTTGTTGTTGCGTTTCTCCTCGGTGACGGCAGTTTCGCGGTCAGGCAATTCCAGTCCGGAAGAAGTGGGTAATAGAAGGGAAGGGACGGAGACTTCCGCGACCTGGTTCATCATACTGGACAATGAATCGGCCAACTCGTTGGACAGGGGCCTCGACAAGTGTTGCATCGAAGAGTCGGAGTCGCTCGGTCTCGTCGATGATTCCGTCAGCAGCGGTGAAGCTTTGCTCGACTCGCCTGTGCTCGTGTCAAACATCGCGGACAAGTGCAAGGGTGGCATCGTTGTCGTCGACGTAAACTGCGGGTTGGTAACCAGTGTCTGAAGTTTGTTTGTTCCCAATGTTGACGACAGTTGTATTTCGTAACCGTCGGCCACCAAGGCAAAATCCGTATCTGACGTTGCGGTGTCGGTGTTTTCGGTACTATAGTAACTGTTTGTCGACGAATCCAAGGGCAATGGAAGAACGATAGGCGTTGCCGGATCGTGATTATTGTGCTTTTCGTCGAATGCAGTTTCCGAAGGCGCGATATCGGTTATTTTCTGAAAGATGGGACTGTCTGTGATGCGATGCACCATCTGTGGCTTCTGCGCCGCCGTAATCACGGCCACGGGAATCATTAATTTCTCCGTATTGTACGAGGTCATCGTAGGTTCTGGAGTTACCGTCGTCGTCGTCGTCGTCGTCGTTGTCGTCGTCGTCATCGCGGCATCGTTTCGCTCGACGGGTTCGCCAAGATTTTCGGATAAAAGCTCTCCTAGCGGAACAGTTCCCGTTCCGTTCAGTCTTGATGTATCGACGAGGACGACGACGGGACCGAGCGATGGTGACGCCGTTGATGTATCTGCTTCGACGTAATGATGTAGACTTGATTCGTCGACCTTGTCCCCGTATTTGTCACCGGCCAATATAGCGGGCAAAATGTTGCTCCATTCGGCGTTTGCCTTATCCGGGACCGTTGAGATCGAATCTGTCAACGTTTGCGACGGTTTGCCCATAGCGCTCTTCAATACTTTTTGCACCTTTTCAACCACGTCCATTACCTACGAACGTTTCGAAGAATATTTATCGCAACTGCCATTTTAAATTTAAATAAGTCGCGTCTGTACTAACCTTTTTCCCACCTGTAAGTATATCTTCGACTTTCTGAGGCTCCTGAACGCCTGTGTTGGAATGATCTGGCCCGCCGCTGGCGATCAAAGCTTGGATTTCCTGTATAGTCATCTGTTTCGTGATCATGTCACCCCTCTCGTTGTACGTGTAAAATTGAAATCCGTCCGGTTTCAACAAGTTAGCCGGAGAAGGTGGTAATCGATAGAAATTAATACCGATCGCGGTCGGTGATGGTGGTCTGTTGTCCCCTGCTGACTCGACATCGCCATTTTTTCCATCCTCTTGCCTTTTCACTACCGATAGTGACGTGACCATGCTGGAAATCGTAACGACCACGTTACTCGACGGCCCGCGACCCTTCCGCGATCCCCAACATACCCAATGAATCGAAATTACCGAGAAGTCGTACGTTTGTTTTTCCCCACCATCCCGCACATTTTTTAAGCCAATTTCTCATCTTCCGATCGAGACCGGTACTTGGTACCTATATAGGTAGCTACCTCTATCCAGCCGTAGTCGATCCCTTTCCTGCCACTCTTTTTTACGATTCAAACGTACGACGACCTACGGGTATCGCATGCACCCGCGGTATTTCGGACACGAAATACTGACCTAGGTTTGATAAATCTCCTGCTCGTTTCAACAAAGGTAGTATTATTCTCTGGAACCGGCCAGCCCATGCTTGGGTCTACGAAACACGTCCACAGAACGAGAACCGTCAATGTCGCGCAAAAACCTTCCAAGGACATGCTTGTCATATTTCCTCTTATTTCGAATAATCTGCAAGTTAACATGGTTAAAAAAAAAAATTGTCGCAGAACGTGGCGCGAAAGTAAAGAACGCGCCTTTGCAAAAAGACGGTTTGAAAATGAACGAAAGAAAGATGCGACAAACGAGTTCGTTTTCTTTTCGGTTAACGACCCTACGCTCGCCACGCTACAACCCCCTTGCGGACCATCGCCTTAACGTGGCGACCGGTTTTCCATCGCGTTGTAAATCGCTTAGTAAACGCGACACGCACGTTCAACTGTAAATCCCGGACGAATGATTCTCGCGATACATGCTTTTTTTCTTCTTTTACAAGGCGTAACATGTTCGTCGAATTGACTCGAAAGACGGAAAGCAGCACGAGGCAGCAACCGCTTTGAAGAAAGCTACTACGTTTAATGAAATAATTTCTTTAGCTTTTACGCGTCCACGAGTGTGAAATATGAAAACGCACCAACATATTACGGTAAAGAACAAGATTCCAACGATAGATGTTAAATTAGTGGTCGTACACGGGAACAAGCGTGTTCTTCTCGACGAAATTCACGTACTCGCGCACTCGTGTTCATCGTGCGCATCTCTCTCTCTCTCTCTCTCTCTCTCTCTCCTCCTCACACACACACGCGCGCGCTCTCTCTCTCTCTCTCTCTCTCTCTCTCTCTTCTTCGATTACTGGTTTCGCAGTTTTATTCTTCCTTGCCAATGCGTGTTATCATTGCGAGTCTGAAAATTTATTGTAGTGTCGACAACGATGGCGATGGTAACGAGGGTACTCTGCTTCAGGATCGAAAAGATAAGGGGGAGGAGGAGGACGAGGACGAGGACGATATGGCTGCGTCAATTGAAAACTGGATTAATTAATGTGCTCGCGATAATACGTTACCAACGTTTGGATCTCCCTTCTCTCTTCCTCTCGTCTTCGCCTCTTTTAATTTCCCGTCTTTTTATCCTTTTCGTATCTTGTGGTAGCGCGCGCCACTCTTCGTCTCGTTCTTCTACCTGTACACCACCTGTCGTTCACTACTGACTCCTACCTTGAATAAGCGCGTACTGCGTGCTCGAATCCCTCGTTGAGACGAGTGCATCGGACTGAGAAAGAGAAGCGACGCGAGAGGGGGAACACGGTCTTCGAACGAAAAGATGGAGAAAGGGTGAACTTGGAGGAGCCGAGATGTTGGTCGGGTTACGGTTTATGCAGGGGGGGACAGACGGATGTCGGGGAATACACGGGCAAGGTCTTGTACACACGTATATCGACAGAAAATGGAACGGGGCGCGGGGGGGGGGGGGGGGGGGGGGAGCAGATGAAGAAAAAGGGATAGTACGAGGTCAAAGGACCAGAGTAGAAGCAAGTTAAACGTATAAAGGGAGATGAGAACCGAGGAGAGAACGATAGGAGGAATCCAATTGGTTGGAGTAAGATTTCGGAAGCGCGGAATGCAACAACGCGAGAGGGTCACGTCCTGGTGATTGTAGATACAACCGTTTCCGAGGTGTCGAGATCCGATCCAACCGATGGATGGGTATCGGTTATTCGCATAAACTTCTGTGCACCGAAATACGTACCTACAGCGGGATATATGCATAACGCAGACGCGATACCATTTTCGAGGGTTTCTCCACCGAAAATATCGAGTCTGATCGAGAGTGAGATGGAGACGCGACGAGCGGGAAAACAGAAACAAACAACTGTCGAAAAACAGCGCTTGTCGGTGCGTTAATCGTGATTGTTAATTTTCGGATCAATGGAACGGGATACAACTTGTGTGGATTCAAACGTTTTTTGGGCAACAACTTTCCTCTTGGTCACGACGGCGACGATCTTAACGGCGATTAACGGTACATCGACCGAATAAATTGCTTTCCTCGGGATGTAGTATAGCACGTACGTATTCTTGGGCACAATTCGTAAAACGTCACTTTCTCGAAATATTGATTTAATCGACCCGCGAGTGTGCGCATCCTATGTATCCACCGATCATACGATCCATACGCCTCTGAATACATAGGTATTATACGTATGTGTATATACGTACAACGAGGGACGACATTGACCAACGCGATTAACGGTATCCGTTTATTCTGTTTCCCCCTCCGACACTTGGTCTTGAGACCGTTTTAAGAAATATTTGGGCAACACGACTCCCGTTCAGGAATCTCGAGAGAGCATCGGGACTGGACTAACAAGTCGTCTGGAGGCCGATCGCTTACGCGGGCTCGATTCAAGTAACGTTATCTCTCGGCTCAATCGTCGTTTATCGATCACAATGTATTTGCTTGAAAATGTTAAATATTCGATAGGAGGCTAAATCTCGGTTCTCGCCTACCTTGTAATTGTTGCAAACTGTGTTGGCTAATCGCAGATTTACGTATTGGCCAAGGGAAAACCGTTCTACCTACACCTACATAGAATAATATCAAGTGCGAAACGCGGTCGATTCAACTCGATTATCCATTTGTATTCGTTGCCAATCGGCTGTAATAACGATTAACCGCAATGAGCGGCGAGTAATTTCACCGACATCGAAATCGACACGCCCGATGCGAGATTACCCGCGCGCTCTTCAGATCATGACGATTCAATGTTGTCATCTCTCGGGGACCAATGTTTTCCGCGTGTTCGTTGAACCATTTGAAACAATTGCGCGGCTGCTCGGGAGAAGAGAAGACTGTAAAGAACGCTAACTGCGAGATAACAGGGAACGCGGAGAACGCGGAGAACATGAGCGTGCAACTGAAAGATGTTGAGGAGGAAGAGGTGCGGCGGTTCGTCGATGGAAGCTTATACAAGGGCACTTGGAAACCACTGGGCATGGAAGGAATCGGCAGATTCGTTCTACCTCATAGTTAGTCACCTCATAATTCGTAAAAAGTAACGCAGAGAGGGAGGGGTTGCGAGGGCAGAGTGTAAGTAATATGGGAACGGGGACATAAAATACGAGCCGAATAGCAGCAGGGATTTGCAAGCCTCGGAGTAAGTTTCGTATGTACCTACCTATTACTACACTGATAGACGAAACGAGGACGACAGGGCGTAGCTACACGTTAACACCATAATAATCGTGTCTACGAGGTACAGACACGCGTACTGGTTTTGAGCACGACATCGAGCATTTCTCGTGCGTAAGTCAGCGCGTACCGTTACCCAGGCCATTTCGGTTGTCTTCGTGCTCTAGAGTTTGCGCGCGTTTTTCATTTACCGATAGCTCATGAATCACAATCTCAAAATCCATACTTTCGCCGTTATGCATGTAATTACGTATTGTACAAACTGGTGCCACGAATTTAATCGAATAATCCTTCGTTCCGTGACTTGGGTCTTACCGCCCCTCCCTTCGTCGCGGTAAATATATAAATATTTGCTTGGTCAAATGTCTGTTCGCGATAGAAAGCATGTCTGAAGGAGAGCTCCGTGATGGCGCGTTTCACGGTCATGGTAGCGCGTATTGGACTCGTGGACAAAGAATGGACGGTGTTTGGCTCCGCGGTGAATGTAAAAGCAGGCGATACATTTTCAAGGACGGTTTGATTTTCCGCGAAAATGATTGGAAATATTGCGAGTTTCCTGACAGACGGTTGGTAAAATTCGCTACGAGAATACATCATACACGTTTCCTTTTACGCTGCGCTCTATCGCTGTTGAAATCCCAGCAATTTACGATTTACGCGCGGACCTGACCCGTTCTTCCCGCCGAGTTGATTTAGAGTTGTTTTAGGTACCACGCCTGTCTACTGTATGGATTGAGAGCTGCTGGAGCAACGTTACGTACCAATAGCCAAGATGCAGCTCTGATTCCTCCGATGTGTTACGATTCGGGCATTGGAATCTTCGATCCACGCGCGCGTTATATCGGGTCGTATCGTGACCCGAGAAAGGTACATGCACACATATGTATTTAAGAGTAGAGGTACCACGCGGTAAAGGCTTTGAATATCGAAGGTGCTTGAAATACCGAGCGCGACGTTGGCGCTATGGATAGAAAATCATTGTCGAAACGGTTGGACCGAACCGACCGGCTATCGACAAGACGAAGGGTCGCAAAACTGCTACATGCGAGATATTCTTTCCCCTGGGCTATTAGCATTCTCGAACGACTCCTTTGAATGTTGGTGGAAGAGGTACGCGAATACTCGTCGTCGCGTAACCGTCTCGACGCTTGTTTTAACCGTTACTTTTGTGTGTTCTTTCTCCCCCTCTTCCTCTCTTGGAGATTAACTACGTTTACGCGAGAGTGTAATGTTCACGGTGACTAGTAGAAGAAAGGCCAGTGGATGCGGTCCGGTGTGAATTTAGACGCAAGTTATATACGAGCCGGAAGCATTAAACACGGATTAACCAAGTTGAGAGATATTTATTTTACTTTACGACGACAATTTGTCTTTCTTCTGACACGACATCGGGAGCATTTCTCCTTTGGTGTACGCGATACAGTATTGGCAGTTTCTTTGGTACGCATTCGGTTGTCTTGCAAGCTACAACATCCAGAGTCACGCGCACCTCGTGCGTTCCATCTCCCTCGGAGACTCGTAGCGACAGCGGACTCGAGAGTCCACCTCTTCTTGACATGGCTACCCACGTATTTGCCGTCAACTCCTTTAGGGTCCATGTTTGAGGTGCGCTCGCGTTCAGCTTTAAATCGCTATCGGCGAAAGTTACGTCGAATGTAACATTCAGCTCGCCGCCCTTGTCGCTGATGGTCGTGTCAAACGATATACCGTCGTTCCTCGAACTTGAGCCATCCATTTCGATCATGGGTGGTGGTGGCCGTATGGCTAACTGAAACGTAAGCGCCATCAAGTACACTTGTACGTTGTACACTGAAACGCGCGATAGTTTACCGTGTCGATGGTTTCGGCGCTCGTGTCGATGACCTTGACGACATGATTATTGGTGTCGGCCACGTATAAAAGGTCCGAGCCGCTGGACCCGACAGCGATGCCACTCGGTTCGTCAAACTATAAGCGCAAACGAAATATAAAGGGGAATTTACGATCGCGAGCACGGTAAGGGTGTCCAAGCGCGACGTACCGAGAATCTCTCGTTGGGCTTCCCATCGCCGTACAAGGTTTTACAACAACCTGCCGTTACGTCGATTCTTTTAATTTTATGATTAAAAGTATCGGCTATGTAAAGGACCTTTTCATTAGGATGCCATGCTATTCCCAGAGGATGTTGAAGCTTCACGGTGTATTTGACACCGTCGGAATCTCCGAAATCATGTAAGTCCTACGATGATGAAAGGAAAAAAAGAGTTTAGATGTATATAAAAAAGAAATCGTTTTCGCGCTAAAACTAACCGCCGGATCTCTGTTTGCACCGCAAACGGCTGAGACACGTCCGTTCGTTAGATCGATGCATCTAACGGCGCTGCTTTCACTGTCAGCGAAGAAAGCAAGTTTCCTCTCCTGAACAACAACTAAACCGGAGGGTTGAGCCAAGCCGGCTGCGTGAGGATACGTGTTGTTACGATTCTCCTCTCTGCCGCTCCCAACGATCGCGACGCATGTATCCGCTTTGTATTCCCTGAAACGTATCCGCCATCCCGGGATAGAGAACCGCGAACATGGACAAAAAAAAGATTGGAGATTTCATTGATATCAAAGACGTTACTTGTATTTCCACCAAACGGTATCTTCCAAGAAGAGAGCCCAAATTTGATGCGTACCCGCGATCGCGATCAATAATACGGGTACGATATTCGTATCGTACTCGTGATTGTAAACAGCCACGTCCCACGGGGAAGACAAGACTTGATCCCTACCGATCTTACCACCGAAACGATCGTGGCCTTGAGAACCCGTACCGGCAACCGTAGTTACGATTCCCTTCGTCAAGTCAATCTGAAACGTGTGATTTTACATTCAACGAGACGACCATTGCGGGGCAATAGCGCGCATGGATACATTCATTAAATTTTCACAGCTTTACCTTTCTAATTGCGTGATTCTCGTTATCGGCAACATAAATTGTCGAGTCGCCCAGCGAACATACGCCCTGCGGTGCGTTGAATTTAGCGTTACGCAAGTCTCCGTCTCGGAAACCCGAATTAGAACCACCGATAACGTGTTCCAAGTTTCCCCTTACGTCCGTTATTAAGATTCTATTGTTGCCTGTATCGGCTATCACGAGCCTTTCGCCTTGTTCGCTGTGAAAAACTTGCAACTTGCTAGGAAACAAAAGAGTTGCTCCTGCCGCGGCGGGTAATAAGTGTCCCTCCAATTGCAAGGGTATGTCTTTGTTGGATATTTGATTGAAGGATTTAAAAAAAGTTAACGCTACGTTCGTGTAGAGGGTCAATTCTTCTCTGTGCCCTTCGCCGACAAAGACTGCCAGTGGCTGACCCATGGGACCTTGTAACGTATGAAAAAAGACAAAAAAGTATTTGTTGATTCAGCTTTGGAGGTGACGGTATTACAATCTACATAATCGTTGCATATATTATTTCGTCGCTTACCTATCATGACCAGAGTTGGCCAACAGGAAATTCCCAAATCGTGCCATGTCGACAACGCCGTATCGTTAACGACTGGATGCTTTATATTATATCTTTGTAGAGCCGACTGGAGCCTCTTGGAATCACGTTCGTTTGAAAATTTTGCGCTATGTACTCCGACCTGAAGACACCCGCCGGTATTATTTATTACGTTGTACGATTACGTCGACCGTAGAACATTCTCCAAGGTACTTTTGATGTACTAACGATGACAAGGCCGTCGGCGATTGAGAATTGCCTTTCGAGAGCATCTAAATCTGGTAATATGTGCGTACAATTGATGCAACAATAGGTAAAGAAATCCAAAATGATTATCTTTCCGGTAAGATGTCGATACACGGATAGTCCCTCTGCGACGTTGAACCATTCCATACCTTGGTGTATTTGACAAAAGTAATAGGTTTATAAAATTTACTCGAGCTCTGCGTAACGACAATTCTGTATCGAGGATAAAGGCAAAGAAGCTAGCGAGATGGGACCAGTGGGGGGAGGGAAGCGACTTGTCAACTACTAGTCTTCCTTTGCTGATAGACCGTAACGTCGATACAAGTTCCTGACTGTGCTTCCTTCGGCTACAGCTATCACTCCCATGAGCACCTGTGTCGCATCTCTGATATCATTGTACTTGTGCAATAAATCCAGAGTCTCCTCGGTGGAACGAAATTCTTTCTCTTGATTTCTTAAATCTGACAGTTCCCGATCGAGAGCTCTCTCGGCTTCTACGAGTTGGGAATATTTGTGTTTCTCCTCGATCGTAAGGGCGGAATTGGTGTCGTTGCCGGTCAAACGCGTTGCCCGATTAAATTTTGCCTTGTCCCGAATCCCCTCGATATCATTCATATTTTGGTCTTCGCGTCGCGTTGCGAATTATATGAAATAATTGAAATATCACACGCGATAACCGTTAAACCAGCTTCGAATAATCTCGATGTAATTACGTACTACGGATTTAACGAACGGTCGAATCGATTTAACCTTTCATGTTTTCATGCGTAATATACTTTTGTATAATTAATAGACTGTAGATGAACGTGAAAACAACAGCAGCGGGAACTATCGAGAACTATGTATCTCGGCGGAACGCTAGAAACTTGGTAACTGTATAGATTAAGGTAGTCGCTCGTTTGTTTCGCGCAGAATTTGATAATTTGAAAAGTAATCAAGATTTGGTATCAACTACTGTACTATAACAAGGGTCAATTCAGACGGGCGATGCGGCGATGTTGCGATTTCACACCGGTACATACCTATATACCTAGAGAGATTCACACGCTCATCTGAATTCACCCTTAAGTTGCGTTAAAGACGCTCGCTGCTGGATACGGGCATGTTTATTCAGACGTACGTAACTATTTAGCACGCGTCATCAGTTTTTATCTCCATAATATCCATTTTAGCCGGGAAGTAAATATTCGGGACCGAGATTACCTGCTTGGAAATCGGTGATTCGCGAGTCTCTCTCCGTAAACGTTTTTATATGCTTTAGTATCAATTTCTCTTGTTCCTTCCTGTCTGCGGACGAATCCAAATTCCGACGAATTCCTATACAAATTTCCGTTAATTCTTCTACGGTGTCTCGCAGATTCATCTTTTGCTGTGTATGCTTAGTACGGTACATAAAAATAGACGGTTTTAATCAAGAAATTGACAAAAAACGGCCCTATAACTTGAGTAGGCTGAATCATCGAAATCACTCACTCGACAACAATATCTGGATCAGGGGAGCGAAGGGAAATGGTGGGATTTAGTATGTGCATGTACATACATGTATGTATGCACGTGTATATAAAGGAAGGAGGAAGGAGGAAGGGTGAACGGGTCTTCTAGCAGTCGAATCCACTCGCTTTGGCTGTTTTTACTTGAAATTAAATCGTGATCCATGACAAAAGATGATCGAGAATGTGCAGGGAACCTTTGTGTCAGAGAAAATTTCCAAGATCAGATGGAAGCACGAGGATTTCGAGGAAGCTGTCAACTTTCTCACCGGCAGTTGGGACGACCCGGTAAGGTTATGCTTCTTGCAGTTAACCTATTCGACCGATCCTCGTGCAGATACACGCGAGACTGGAGCTGTTTAATCTCATCTACGGTATTAAAATTTTCATGGCAGGTGAACAAAGTCACCCATTGGACGTTTCAAGTGAACGAGGATGGCGAATCTTGCCCCGCTGTGGTTTCATCCTACGCAATCCTTGGGGACGTCACTGAAATAAAGGTTTTAACGGATTAACGGTTTTGTATTTTACGGAAAGCAAAGACGTTCGTCTTTTCCCAGAGCCCCTGGGACTCTTTCTAGAACTGAATTATCTCGGAAGTCTACTTACAATCTTCTTATTAATTTTTGCAGTTCATTTCGAGAGATTTCTTCGTGGTATCCACATCCATAGGCACTGTCAGGCTTCTGCAGATTCAAGAGAATCCGTACGCCCAATTTAAGGAACACATGTCCTGGGAGTTCATACACAAGTTCCAGTAAGCTCTGTGTTAATGCGAGATCAAATCTTCCATTACGCGACGTACGTTATTAAATGTATCTTTATAGGAAAACATCTGATTATGCATCCTGCACGGCGCTGTCCACCTTCGAGCAGGATGTAGTTTCTGTGGGAGAGGACGGGAGGATTAATCTTCTGACAGCTGGACAAAAGAAGCCAGTTAGAGCTATTGGTGAGTATAATAATATCATTTATTCTCAAATACTTTGTGAATACTTTGTTTCATTGTGTTTAGACGAGGCTGACAGTTGCTCCATACACTGCGTTGATTTCTTGGGGCACAGCGAAATACTTACAGGAAACTTACGGGGGCACATGAAAGTCTGGGATATAAGAAACGATTCGGATCTCCCTGCCACGACGTTCATGCTCGCGGACCAGACAAAAGTATGAATCGTTCGGTTTGATTAGTAACGTGTTGCTTAAATAATGCACATATTAAATAACGAAAAAACATTTACAGACCGAAGCTACGAGCATCGCGCATCATCCAACTCAAATGCACATTGTCGTTGCCGGTGGCGGGGACGGTAGCTTAACAGTATGGGATCTCAGGCACAATACATATCCAATGTCTCAATTGAACGCTCATGCTAAGGCTGTCAAGGAAATACTTTTCCATCCCGACAGACCAGAGAATCTATTTACATGCTCGAGCAGCGGCGAATTGTGGCACTGGAATAATACCCAACACTCGAAACTGAGTCTCGGTAAGCTTACACGCCCGATAAATTAATTAGAAATTTCATTCCGCTATTTCATTCCCATTATTTCATGGGAATCATTGTTTCAGACCCGACAAGCACACATTGGTTAAATACAATTGGAACAAATGGGAAAGTGAACGTAACGTCTCTCTGCAGTGCCATGCACAAGCCGATAAACACTATAGACATTGACAGATCGACTTTACTTTTCGGGTGTGATAACGAAGCGATATACATTGTCAGGAATATTTCTGTTTAATTGCTAGCCCTTTCTAATTGTATTTTTGTATTTTTTGTAATTGTAATATACCTACCGATAAATAAATATCTTTTCTATAGCGAATCTATTTGTTTATTTATTTCTTATTCGTGTACATTAAGTTTGCGAGTTTCTATTTTTTTCAAATCTTAAATGAACCGCGCAACGTATGCATTCTTCATTTTGTGCGCTGTCAGCAATGTCCACGGGAAATATCCTCCAGAGTCCGGACTACGCTCCGTAACGCATGCGCGATGACGTCAAACCAATAAACTGCGCCACCGTTGAGTCAAGCTAGCCAAGCCATTCACCGCGTCGCCGTTCATTGCCGTTGCACGGTGTAATCAAGTGTAATCTACATATTACACCGTGGTTCGGACCGTCCGGACTCGGGAGGAAATTTTAGGATATTTCCCTTGGACTAGGGAAACTGTTTGTGCGCCATGTTACGCCATATTTATTTGTGGCGTTCGCAACGCCATCTCTCATTAATTTCCCCAATCATGATTACAGGAAGCTTTAGCAGTTTAGCCTGTTAGTTTGCCATTTTGTGACGCCTTGCGCGGAGGTTCGTAAACAGATTTTGCTTTGCTCGCCTTCGGAGGGCTAAGAATTATGTCAAAACGGAGGATCGAGGTCGTGGACCCGTACGTTAAGCGAAAGCCGTGAGTGTATAATTGAATTTTCCATCGCGCAGGCTGAAAAACGCAAAGAGATATGTTGCCATGTGCATTGTTACGAGTTTTTTCAGTGCTACCCGCGCATCACGTCCAACGAATTTCACATCCTCGAAACGGTCTCTTCGAACAGATTTATTTGCCACGAATACTAGCCCGATCAGATACAGTCCCGCCGAAGTAGCATTTTCGATTTGCATTGCCAATTGTGTCTGTCCGTTGTTGACTTGTTCAGTCAACTTTTCCCGTGAAGGTTCTCAACTGATTTTTCTTCCGCACAATCGAATATTACGGTTCAACCATTCTTGCGGGAAATTATGCCTTTAATTTTTAAATAAACAACGTTACATGCACGCGTAGAGGTCGATATATAAATATTACGTATTTTCGTTTTAAACGGTTCTTGGAAGCGGTCAAGTGTTCTCAACTTAGTGTTGTTATCTTTATGCAGAAAGCACTATCTCAGTATAGAATATATTACCTATAACTAATTACTACCGTTACATATTTACTCATTGGTCAATTAATTCGCAGAGATGGCTCGATATCTAACAGCATAAGTGTGCCGTCGACGACACCGAAGAGTCAAGTTCAATTGAATACCTACACTGGTCTGCCTTATACGCCGAGATATCATGAATTTTATAAAAAGAGAATCACGTTACCGGTGTTCGAATACCGCACCGATTTCATGAGGTTATTGGCGCAACACCAATGTATCGTACTTGTCGGAGAAACAGGGTCGGGCAAAACCACGCAAATACCGCAATGGTGTGTGGAGTATTCGAGGAGTATCGGTACCAAAGGTGTTGCTTGCACTCAGCCGAGACGGGTGGCGGCAATGTCTGTCGCGCAAAGGGTGTCCGAAGAGATGGATGTTGCGTTAGGTAAATCATACATTACGCTGTACACTGTAATCGACTAAAAGTATATATATATTAACGTTACTAACCGACGCTTCTCTCGTCTAGGTCAGGAAGTAGGATACAGTATCCGTTTCGAAGACTGTAGCTCCCCAAAAACTATATTAAAATACATGACCGACGGTATGCTTCTTCGCGAAGGCATGTCCGATCCCATGCTCGATGCGTATCAAGTTATACTCCTGGACGAAGCTCACGAAAGGACATTGGCTACAGATTTACTGATGGGCGTGCTAAAAGAAGTGATCAAGCAAAGATTTGACTTGAAACTTGTGATTATGAGCGCAACTTTGGACGCTGGGAAATTCCAACAGTATTTTGATAACGCACCTTTAATGAACGTACCTGGCAGGACGCATCCCGTTGAGATTTTTTATACACCCGAGCCTGAGAGAGATTATTTAGAAGCCGCGATCAGGACAGTGATTCAAATACACATGTGCGAGGACGTAGCCGGAGATCTGCTGTTATTCTTGACTGGTCAAGAAGAGATAGAAGAGGCTTGTAAGAGAATTAAAAGAGAAATGGATAACTTAGGTCCGGAAGTAGGTGAACTGAAATGCATACCGCTCTATTCCACACTGCCCCCAAATCTTCAGCAAAGAATCTTCGAGCCAGCACCGCCCACAAAACCTAGCGGTGCTATCGGTAGAAAAGTAGTAGTCTCGACCAATATCGCGGAAACATCGTTGACCATCGACGGCGTGGTGTTTGTAATTGATCCTGGATTTGCAAAGCAAAAGGTTACTGCTCGTATTTCGTAATCCTCCCTGAATTTGCTTCACGGCTGTTAACCATCATTGCACTCTCTCTTTATACAGGTTTATAATCCCAGGATTCGTGTAGAATCTCTTCTCGTATCGCCGATTAGTAAAGCTTCCGCCCAGCAAAGAGCTGGCAGGGCTGGTCGCACGAGACCCGGAAAATGTTTCAGACTGTATACGGAGAAGGCGTACAAGAATGAGATGCAGCCCAACACGTATCCTGAAATATTGCGATCGAATCTTGGCAGTGTTGTACTGCAACTGAAGAAACTTGGTATCGACGACTTGGTAAACTATATACGCCCAATTAAAGTGCCGCGTCGTCTGGTATACACTGAGATTTATCAATATCATTTCTTTATTATGATTCCGTAGGTTCATTTCGACTTCATGGACCCCCCTGCGCCAGAAACGCTGATGCGAGCGTTGGAGCTTCTTAATTATTTAGCCGCCTTGGACGATGACGGAAACCTCACAGATTTGGGGGCCGTGATGGCAGAATTCCCCTTAGATCCCCAATTGGCGAAAATGTTAATCGCGTCGTGTAATCATAACTGCAGTAACGAAATACTTAGCATCACTGCTATGCTCTCAGGTAAAGTATTAGTAAGGATAAGGACACTATTTATCCGTGAAACGATAACTAGCTTCACGTTCCTTTCGCATTTCTTACCTTGTTCAAGTAATTGCAATGTTATAAAAGCTAGTAAGATAAAAGTCAGGTTCGTGGTAAGGTAACACGGTTTTATATTGATGATTGATATTGTATTAGTCCCGCAGTGTTTTGTGAGGCCAAATGAATCAAAGAAGGCTGCGGACGATGCTAAAATGCGGTTTGCACACATCGATGGGGATCACTTGACGCTTCTCAACGTCTACCACGCTTTCAAGCAAAGTAAGCATCCATAATTCTCCTCGAACTACTTTAAATTACAATTAAAATCATTCTGTTCCCGCCTCTATAGATTTGGAAGACCCGCAGTGGTGTTACGATAACTTCGTCAACTACCGGTCCCTGAAAAGCGGCGACAATGTCAGGCACCAGCTCAGCAGAATAATGGACAGATTTTCTTTGAAACGGACCTCGACAGACTTCACATCAAAAGATTACTATATTAATATCAGAAAAGCGCTTGTAAATGGTTTCTTCATGCAGGTACTGTTTCTAACTAATCAGCGGGGAATGAGGTATGAATGAGGATGAATCCTGGTTGAAGAACCAACTTTCTATCATTGTTCCTTCTGTTTTTCTATACAGGTCGCTCATTTAGAAAGGACGGGTCATTACTTGACCATCAAAGATAATCAAATTGTACAGCTTCACCCAAGCAGTTGCTTGGACCATAAACCTGAGTGGGTGATTTACAATGAATTCGTACTGACGACCAAGAATTATATCAGAACAGTTACCGATATTAAACGTGAGTTATAATCCTTGCGAAACGACTACCGTTACCGTCGTCGTCGTATTGTACTTTTAATTCCTTTCCTTTTACAGCCGATTGGTTGCTGAAAATAGCGCCACAATATTACGATCTACAGAATTTCCCGCAGTGCGAGGCAAAGAGGCAACTGGAAGTGATCCAAGCGAAGCTAGACTCGAAACAGTATCAAGAAGGATTCTAACCTTTATACATTTTAGATATTTTCAAAAATGGTGTCAAACGGTTGATGACGCGTGGTTGGTCTGTTTTCTGCATTGCGCCTGACACGCGGTTCTTTCAAACGTAAAGTCAAGGCATCGAACGGTACGAGACGACCGGAGAGGGGTAGCCACACTCTACCCTGCACTTTTCACTCTACTATCAGAAAGAGGAAGGGAAATTTTAAACCGACAGTTATAATTTTGTACAAGCTTCAGCGACTTGTACGATCTTTTAGGCTCGTGCGCCGATAAAACGAATCATTCAATCATAAGACCAGACCTCTTTCTTCTCTTACCATACAGACAGCCGGGGAAAAAATCGTCACTTGAACTCTGCTAAGAGGCACGCGAAAGGCATAGTTGATTGATAAATCATTTATTTATGTACATTAAAGAAAGAAAAAGTTTAGCGTTTAAGTGATTTTATCAGTAGAATTTGTTGACCGACGTTTGCACACTTGCAATTAGACAAAGATAGATTAATTTTTGTATTAAATGTTGAACAAGAATGCCGGATGAGCTGTATACAATGCTTGCTATGGATAATCAAAGGACAATGACTACAGAGCCTTCGTACCGAATTCTCTATCCGTTTAAACGCTTTCTCCTTAAAATGTCAAGCAGCACCGTTTTATCGTGTTACGTGTTTCACTTTCTCTCCAACTGTATGCAATTAAGAGCATTCTATAATTTATTGCGAATTTATTATGATTGTAACGTGCGAACAACCTTGCCACCTTGTGCGATATTTCCAGTTTCTTTATTTCCGTCAGCATAGTTGCGCCATCATAATAATTTTGCGCTAAAAGCTTCGTTAAAAGAACGGATGGTATTGCCAGTAACGAAAGAAGCAGTTATACGGTACAGAGAGGGGGATAAGACCGTGAAGCGAAAAAAAAAATAAATCAAATTCTTATTTATAAATAGTAGCATAATAGACACTGCAAGCCACTCTATTCTTCTGAGTAATCTCCACGAGTGTTTCGACAGATCAATTATTACACGAGCAGCGAATTGTCCGCGATATCCGATCTAGAATAGCCGCATGCGTTAAGAAGCAGACTGTTGAATTCCCTAGGATGTTTTAGAATCCAACACTCCCAAATAGATCGAGATGATGTTAGGTATTCGTACCGTAAAAGGTCCATTTTCTTAACGGAGGTACTGGTTTCTCACTGTTTACCGTCTTGCCTGTTTTAACACACCGAGGTGATAGTTTCAGTTTTTTGTAAATAAAAATTGCGCAGGTATCCGAGGAGCATATAGAAATCACAAACCTCACGATTGCGAATAGTTTTCATTGTATTGTATCACTCCATTCCAATAAAACATTAAAAATACAAAAGTCGACGAGTTAACCTACCTATTTACCCTAATCACGGACCGAGCAGCCGAAAATATCAGGCGTTCGAAAGACGAACGCGAGACAAAGTACAAAGCGTCGTCTGTCTCGCAACTTTCACTCCCTCTGACACGCTTTCGTTCCATCTCGCTCCGGTCTTCGCGGGACGAAAGTGAGAGAGACGTAATGGGGATAGCGCTGAGGTCTCAGCGCGTCTGGCGAGTACATGTATACTGTATATTCCTTCTCCCACAGGAATTATGCAATAAATCGGGATAAAATATTCTTAAAAGCTTCGATTAATCAAAACTACTTTAAACATACCTAGAATTCCTAAATAATGTAATAAGTCTAAGCACAACATTCGGGAATAAAGGAATCGATACATTACCCACTTGGATGGTCAGATTGAATAAATAAAATCCCGAATCCTACATCGCATTTGTGTTTGAATATAATTCGCGAGACTATAATTTCAGATACACGCAGATTTGTAAAGCACAATAGGAACAGAAATTTTCAATGAAAATCCAGATCTATTTTTACGAATGTGTTCTAAGCGTAACGTTGTTGTATAAAGATACGACAGGGAAAACCCGAGGTAAAATTATTGCATTATTCACAATGTAAATACATACCGTGAACCGATGATAATTGACGTACCTTTATTTCAAATCTGTGAAACGTGTCCGACCTTGTGCCTCACGTTCCACTTCGAGTACTTTTTACTGGAACTTTACTATGGAAAATAGTGGACATTACGACACGCGTTATGTACCATAATAAATGAAGACATAATCACGATCGGAAGTAATTTGCGCGTCAGGCGATACATTTTACACCGTTTTGCTGTCATAAAGCGTTGTTGCTACGTTTATCTGTGAATGAAAGGAGCCGCGCATTATTTCGTTCTAAAAGAATGTACGAGTTAATAAGTTACATACCTACTCTAAAGGGCATCCGCCTGTTCTCGTTCTATATAAATCACACGCAAACTCGGCAGCTATGTCTTGTCTCTATTCGACTTCCCAAGTAAATTCACTTCGTTGTAAACTTGAAAACGTTGTTATACCTAATTCCCTTGTGCACTCGATCATGTTTTACGTACAGTTACTACTGTTCATCCTTTCCAGTATCTCGTGGAATTGTGCTTTCGGACAGGACACTATCACTTTCGTTAGTTCCACAGCTGCTATGCCGGCAAGTACGTGAAATATTTGAATTAGTACACCTACTTGGTATTATTAGTATATCAGAATATTGGATGCGAAAATAATAATATAAACGGTTGACTTCCGATTGCCCTGCTCGTACTTCATTACTTATTTTTACGATTTCGCTGATAATTAAATCAAGCGCAATGTAGAGTAATTTTTAATCGTCGAACGGAAAAAATTCCATAGTTTACAGAAAGTGTATAGTAATCAATTGAATATTCCGCGTAAATGCGTACCTTTTTTTGTTCAAAATAAGATTATTATACTAGCGCCTTTTTACGATTACGGATACTGAGTACATATATAAATATCTCCTTAATAATTAATTTACATTTTATTTTTAAGGTATGACCGACATGCCATGCTCTTGTGTGCCGACGGGCACTTGTCCGACTGTCAGCGCTGGTATCGATATTAGAATCGTTAATACAGTACGTATAAGTATATAAATACTACACGATTTCTAACAAAGCTATTGGCTTTCTTTTACCAAGTACAAGTTGAACCATCGTCGTCGACTATTGCAACGCGATTTCGGCAAATTTCGAGCGTCACGAATTTCCACATATGTACATATGTATACTTTTGAATCAGGTCCCTTGCTCTACGGGACTGGTATATTGCTGCCCATATCCCACTTCGGGAAATTTGATTGACGGCAGCTGTGGCATAAGAAAAATCCCAGCAACTTCGCATCCCCAAGGTCAAGCTAGTTACGGCGCATATCCTTGGCAGGCTGCACTTTTGACAACAGGCAATTCTTACGTAGGGTCCGGTGTGCTTATTACTCCTAATCATGTCCTAACTGTTGCTCACAAAGTTGCATCTTACAAGTAAGTAAATCGCATTTACGCGACATCTTACAATCGTAGAGGAAACTACATATATGTATGTATATGCGAGAGACGATACTTTATTTGCACTTTCGCAGGAACGGTGGGCTTAAAGTGAGATTAGGAGAAACGGACGGGCAGTCTACTAGTGAAATGTACCCGTACAAAGAATACACGATTCAAAAAATAGTTGCGCACTCTAATTTCAATTCTGTTAATCTTGAGGATGATGTAGCTGTGATAACATTAGCCGGCACTGTACCTATCTCCAGTTGCCCCAATATCAACACTGCGTGCTTTCCTTCGGCAGCACCCGCAGCCGGTACAAAGTACGCGCGAGAGAGTCTGTCGATTTGTAAATGCAACTTTGATACAAGTACATACCTACTGTGTTTCTTTTTCAAGGTGCTGGGTGTCGGGCTGGGGAAAGGATGCGTTTGGCATGAACGGGAAATATCAAAGTATGATGAAAGAAGTGGATGTAGCTATTGTAGACGACGGGATCTGCGAAGCTTCCCTTCGACAAACCAGACTTCAACGAAATTTCAGTCTTAACAGACGTAGCTTCCTGTGCGCAGGTGGGGATACTGGAAAAGACGCATGCACGGTAAATGATACGATGGATACGATACTGAAGCTTCTTATTTTCTATCGGGAAATACTGTATGAGCGCCATCTACTTCAGTAAGCTCTGTAATGTAATCGGGTGAATCGCGTTACAGGACTGCCGAGTGCCGACTGCATTGTGTCACACAATCACACAAGTATTGGAATAGCGCAATAGTGTTTTTGTCATTAAATAGTCTGCGAAATTTTACGAAATTACTCAAATAGGACTGATGACAGCGTTGCCATTTTCACTATGTTCCGGCCTGTTACTACCTTAGAGCATATAAACATGGAGGAAGCACGCAATGGGCGAAAATGTAAACGGCAGTAGAAAGAGAAAGATATACATGAGGGACACCCCTTCTCTTTCTAACATAAAAAAAACGCTGGTGCTAGAAAGAGAGGGGGTGTCCCGTATTTATATCTTTCTCTTTCTACCGCCGTCTACATTTTCGCCTATTGCGTGCTTTCTCCATGTTTATATGCTGAAATTGTAAGGTTACTAAAGACGGCCGTGAGAAAATCCCAATAGTGAACATTGTAATGGATTGTAATGTAATGATCCTGTGTAATGATCTTGCTTGATACGGAACGAATAACGATTCTTTCAGGGCGACGGCGGTTCACCATTGGTTTGCCAGTCTGAGAATGGACAGTGGCAAGTGATTGGCATGGTAGCGTGGGGTATTGGCTGTGCAACAAGTAACGTTCCTGGTGTATACGTGAATGTATATAATTACATCCCGTGGATCACCCAGCAAATCACTAAAATCTGATAATTACATATAATTAAGCATAATGTAATTAATTTATTTGAAATATATACTATGAAATTATATTTTTTAATTAAGCGAACAACTCAAATACCATTTCCATTTCCTCCAGCTTTTCATCGTTATATCATAAGTTAGACGTAAAGTAATATAATGTTCCATTGTATGTAAATTACGTTTATACATCAGAATTGAAATATTTAAATGTAGCGATACTTACACGCCTATCTATTTAAAAGCGAACATTCCTTCGAGAAAACCAAAACACGTTCATGAAAATCAGAACACAACCCTCCGAACATGTGAATCATGGATAGGGATAGATAAGATAAGGCCAAGGGGCTTATCGTGTTTTGACGTTTGCGGGAAGAAGGGCGAAGGGCACTGACTGTTTACAATTGCCAGAGGTTTGTGAACATTCGCGAAGCCTCGACTTACACGTGAATAACGATGAATGCGGACGTGGAAAGCGACAGCGAATCAAGTGATTCTAGCGAGAATCAGGTTTTAGGTATATTATCTCGAGTTCTTTGCATTTCACTGCCTTTGATATTATAGTAGACGATTATTACAGGTTATGTACAGAATTACCCGCATATTATATGAAAATATGCAAATCCTAACTTGTCGATTGATCGCAGTCTTCGAGTCTGCGAGTGCCCTTTTAAACTTGCCACATTTTGTAGAAAATTCACATTATTCTAATACCTTCGACTAATTTGTTTTTTTTACAATGGAGAAAGGAATGATAAAATTTCTATCGCTTGGTTTGCAGACTTCGCAGATAGTAGGCGAAATGATGTCGAAGAGGTGTACATGGAAGGAAATATTGATGATATTTTGGCGTTTAGCGAAAGTACATTCGACTTGACCTTACCAGCGACGCATTCTGTAAGTTTTCTATAGTGTAATGGTAGTGCGCAAGATTTATTTAATACTATGCGTTAACAGTATTTAGGACAGAATTTGGAAGAACTTAGGGGCAGGACGATATTAGATGATGGAATATACATGAACTTGCCACTGTTAGTAAAAGAATCCGTTATGCTATTTCCTGGGCAAACATTGCCAATGACAGTATTCGATGCGCAGACTATCGACATGCTAAGAACTTGTATTCAGAACAATCGTACGTTAGGCGTTGTGAGTTTGGGATATGATAAAATGGTGCAGATAGGCACCACCGCTGAAATTTACGAGTGCATGTACGAGGATCCGGATCAAGGTTTTCGCTTGAAAGCCAAGGGTAGACAGAGGTTCAAGATTCTGCGACTCATAATGCAGGTCCGAAGCAACATTTTTTTAATCGAGATACAGTTTCAAGAATTCTTCATAAACTAATCTCTCGCGTTTGTCGAGTTTACCTTTATTCTTTTATCATATATTTATTCGTACGTTTATGTTTATGTACGTAGGGTTATGATAAAATATCAGCCAATGTTAAAGTTTTACCGGAAATAACGCTTGGAACGCCATTTCTGGATGAACGTCTGGCCTCGTTAGATCATTTAAGAATACATCCCACTAGCGAGGAGGACTTTAAGAAACAAGAGAGAGTAGAGAACCTAGATGCCGTGGTAACGCCTTGGCCCGCTTGGGTGTACAGACAATACGATCCTTTAAGACTTTCTATGAAAATACGGAAACATCTGCAGTTCATTCAAAACAGTAAGTATGCTCGAGTATTTCAGACATTTAGACGGCAGAGTTCTTTACCTTCGAAGCTGATCCAAGAGTTTCTCAACAATTACAGGAGGAAGCGGTATACCGGAGGATCCTACGGATCTGTCATTTTGGGTTGCTCAAAATTTGTTAATGGAAGATAACGAAAGGATTGTCTTGTTGAATTATGATTGTGCAATTTCGAGGCTACAGAGAGAGATCAAGTATCTAGTAGACGTATGCGAAGCTCGATACTTCTTGTTATATTGTAAAAATTAGGGCTGGGTTTCTCGAAACCTCGAAATCCAAGAAAGTTTCGAGTTTCGAATAATTTCGTTGACTTCGGTTCCACTTAGAAAACAGAATCAGCGCTTCAAGTTTCGAGAGTTTCAAAGCCCCAAAAAGTTTCGTATCAGAGTTTCGAGAATTTGAAAATTAGCTTCGAACCCATCCCTAGTAAAAATACATTTACATAAAATTTTCGCAACAAATGAACTGAACCACGTTTTCTTCTGTAGGATAAAATATTCGTTTGCTGTAATTGTGATTCCTTCATTGGAAGGCAGTCAAACATGTTTCCGATGAGTAAAGAAGGTCCGCAGGGTACTTACTGCAATCCTGCTGGGATTATACTCGATACCGTGACTTTGTACCAGGCACAGGGCCTTTCGCTAAGCCGCCATCCACCGTCGACAGAATACACGTGGTTCCCAGGGTAAAGGATCGTTCGCTTATTGCCTCGCGTGTCCTTTTTTATTTTTCAAGTCACATGCTTCACCTATTTGTTTCACAGATACGCTTGGACGATAGCCATGTGCGTAAACTGCGGCACACACATGGGGTGGAAGTTCACAGCGGTCCAAAGTACCTTAAAACCCAAGTCGTTCTGGGGCTTAATGCGGAAGAGTTTAAAAAGCAAAGAAATATGAGCGAACCGACTGTTTGAAGCATACATTATCCAAGATAAATTTTATGCCGTAATTGTTGCAAATTAGCTTAATAAAACACGTGTATATTTCCGATAGTTAGTTGACGTTGTACCGTTAAATGCAATTACTTGTGCCGCAATATTGAAGAAGACGATGAAACATAACTGACTATGAACTTCCAATCGACTAAGCTACAGTATACAAGTATCGAAGTCTGTATGTACATGAAATTTCATTTAAAAAATTTGCGCGCGACGCGATGGAGACGGAAGAGCATCGATTTTTACACGATCTCGTCTTGCATCTTTATATATAAACTCGAAGAAGTACGAATTCGATAGAGATTACGAAATATCTCAAAGAAAAAACAGAGACGTAAATACTTATTATTTTTGCAAGCAGTTTATTCTGCTTTTCACGTGTTTATGAGTGTCCATATAACACGTTATTAAAATCGTATGTACCTAGTCATTGTGGATTTTGGCGTTTGTATTAAAAATTGGTGTAAAAATATTACATTTATCAACACGCCATGCATAAGAAGTCTATAACAAAACTTGCTGTTGCATAATATTGTAATAATACAGTACAAGAAGTTTTTTACAACGTGATGTTTTCACTCGAAACGGTGGTAGGATCTTAACGGAGGGGTTTTCTCGTCGATATGTAATATTCGCACACCTGCTCTCGCATCATTATTCAGGGAATGCATATGTATCGTAGAATCATGTTATCTATCATCATTATACCGAATTTGCACGATTATATATAAGATCTAGACAAAGAGATAATACGTGTTATTGGGATATGATATTTTGTTATTTGTACATCAGAATTTAATAAATGTGGGCGTAACTTGATGGAACAGCAGATGGAATAGCTTTACATTTCTCGGCGAAGAAAGGGCATAAATAGTATGTTCGAGAGAAACTTATTAGCCTGGGAAATTATAAGATAAGGGATGGCCAGAGGATCGTGCGAATGAAAATGCGGTCCTTCGTTCATTTCTTGCGCATGTCGTATATTTCTCGATTACCTTAACTCATTTAAATTTGTTATAATTATATCTTTATTATCTCAATCGTTCTCTCGCATATGTATCGTGTTCCTTAGTCGCGTTGAGACAGCAGATATGTTTAACAATCTGCCCAAAGAGTTTAACGATTCGACGATAACGCTTCGTGTTACAGTGCTATCGTTCAGATGTGTTCCGTTATAATATATATCGTACTCATTTCGTATGCATTCGAGATTCAGATACGATGTCTCTTCTGTTAATCATGACGACAGTTGCTCGCAGTTTTCTGAATCATGGTGTGTCTGAATACCGCCTTAATACTCGTTAGTTCTTAATTAACCTCCTGATCGAATTTAGATTGATTTTCTAAGCCGTTAGTAATTCCTCTAATTATACAAATGCGACGAAGTACCTGCTATAAATGACTACACTTGTCTGGCATAAGCTTTAATGACGAAATTCAAACCTAGCATACTATAACTGCGTGAACCTTTTTTATTGTAATTCACACATTATAAGATTCTTCTCCATAAAACTTTCACTTCAAAATCAAAGCGACCTCTGAGAAACTGTAAAGTATTTATCAGGCACACCGTCAGTGTTCGGCATTGTACAGAAGCATTTTACTGTAAATCCAGCTCGACGTAAAACAATATAAATACCATTTAGGTAAGACGAGGCACTCGTGATTCTGATTGTGGGGAAAAAAGCGACGCTCCATTAGAACTGTATATCCAAAATCATTCCAGAATGAAAACCACAGGCCGTTTCTTTCTCATTTCTTATTTTTTCTTCTTTTGTTTTGTATTTCAGTTTCTTTTATTAGCATGTGTCTATCTGCGCATTTTCACAATAATGATACATATTTATAATAATACATACACAACAGAAACCTTTTGTCTATGAATAAACAAGCAGACAATACTCTGTTAGAAAATTTGTTCTAATGTTGCCAGCGACTATATAATACACTTTATAGTATAAATGTGATACGCCACTATATTTGAAATAAAAAGGTGTTATCCCCCTCCCCCCGCGCTTTTGATTTGAAAGAATCGATTATCCCCGAAAGTGTTTATTTCGTCACGCGTGATGTGTGTTTTTTTGTGAAAATGTTATTTACACAGAGAAGCATTATTCGTTTTTTCCTTTTCTCGCTTGATTGCGCTTACTCGGACCTGAATGTTATATACAAAAAATTTGTTTCAATTTGTTTCCCAGTTTCTCGATTATCGAATCACGCTCGTCGCCTTTAATTTGATGGCTGCACTTCTCGCCCTACGTGAACCGAATTGTAATTAAAGAACTGCCAGACCATGTAAGTAGATCGAATTTACTACAGGTTAAATACGAGAGAATATTATCGATAGAACGCGTATAGGAGTATATTCGTCGCATATATTCGAAAATGTCTATTTTAGATTATACGTCCCAGTGTCTTTCGACACTTGCCGAACGATAAATGCTCGTGCAGTGAGAATGGACAAAGTATATCAGAAATTAAATGAGACGAAACTGAATGGTATAAAGACACGGGTCAGGAAAACGTACGTAACAGACTGTCTGTCAGGCCTTTTGCTTTTTCTATATCATTACCGACTTTCATTCATGTCGTCTCGTATGGATGTTTTTATCGTACACTTGTACACTTCGACTTATTTCGTTATTTATTTATAGATCTGTAATGCAGACGTTTCGCACGTTTAAATTACTACTCCCAACGGAAGCGCGGATTTAACCACAGCTGCTGAGAGACTTACTTTCGATTTCCGATCCTGCAGAGATAAGTTTGGTGTGCGGCTGTGCAGTTGTGCTTGGTTGTTGGTTACTCAATTGCCCCGTAGTCGCTGGCGCAGCAAAACCTGGAGGTGGTTGCATTGCCCAATGTTGAGTCGGTGCGTTCTGTTGCTCCTGACGGGGAACCAACACCGAAACTGTAACTCTCGTCGTAGGAGACGTATAAACGAATATAGAGCACGGACGGTTTCATTCATACCTGTTGCGCATTATGTGATACAGTGTGTGTCGGATGAACATGTGGAAAGTGCCATGTACTAGTGGTTTGGAATGGAAGAGGCCTAGAAGAACTAACGATAGCTGGATCAATCGAAGTCCAGTCCGCGATAGGTCCGAAGTTGTTCCATCCTCCTTTTTGATGTAATGCTTGATGGTGAAATTGTTGTTGCTGCTGCTGCTGGTTATTAATATCACACCAATCCTTAAGCGTATAAACTGCATCACCTGCGCATTTACTAATACCTATACGAGACACGGACATAGCAGGATGTATTAATAATAGAAATGCGAGAGATGGAATTAACGGCGGTATTGTTTGAAAGTTACCTTGTGAATTCAAAAGGGGAGTTCCGTTTGGAAGATAGGCATTTTGCTGCGGCGGTTGCGCTCCTGTAAACAGCATACTAGACGAATGACTCATGTATTATATTATATTGGTTCATACAAAGTCACAAGAATTCAGTTTGCTTTTATACTTGGATAACACTATTGCTCGTCACAAATACATTTCTAATACACTGGCTCCACAGGTCCTAATTTAAATTATGCTTCCACCATCAAAAACTTGATATTCTCTGACAGATGCACACACGACTACATACACTTTCTTTAAGAAAATTCGTAGGAAGCTCGGGGACTCCATTAATCGCTGTATAAATCGCGAAAATACTAACCCGAAAGAGCACCGTTCGTGGGAGCTGGCCGCGGTATACCAAGACCAAAAGAATTCATGTGATTTGGTGTAGAACCAGGGAAACCTGGTGGTGGAAGGCGACTACGTTGTCCCAAACTCGCAGCGGCCACGGTATTCTGAGCTGGGCTTTGTGTACCACTTGGTACCAAGTTTTGCGGAAGACGAGACAGCAGAGAATGCGATTGCTGGAGGACTTGTAGGTTCTGCAAGTGTTGAGCCTGCTGCTGTAAGTGCGCTATATGGGCAACCTGGAACGAACAAACAAGCGGTAAAGTATGAAGGCAACAGATGAACCGATTCCAACGTGCCCCCCTCCCCATTATTTCTTATTAGATGTAGCGTCGCAATTTCTGTTCAATTACCTGTGGAAAGTGCTGTTGACCAAGATTAGCAATATTCTGCTGGTGATGTTGTACCCTATTTTGCTCTTCTCGCTCCCTTTGTTGTTGTTGCTGCTGCTGCTGAAACAACCTTTGCTGTTGAAGTTGCATTTCGTTTTCCATAAGTTCAGCCAGAGCTTTTTGTGTTTCATGGAATGGGTCAAAACCGAGGTCATCGTCGGCTTTTATATCTGAACCGGACTCTTTATGATTCCGAACTTCCTCCAAGGTAGCATGGCCATTTTGCTTTATGTATTCACAGTTTTCTTGGTTTTGTTGCGCCTTGGGAGAGTACGATTCGTAATTTTATCAATTATCTCAAACGATACTCATCATATTAAAAGATTCCTATCGCGAATGTTGTTTAAGATTTTACTTAAGGTATTCTCTTATCAACTGCTCCGCTCCATGGAATGATTCAATTATTATGAAGAGCACCCGATTGTTTTGCAAGATTTTTAATAGATTATAGAAGGGGTAGGAATCGTGCGATCTATTTACCTGCAGCACAAGCCTCTGCTGTAATGAGTTCTGTTGGAAGTCTGCCATAAATTTGGACGCTGGTGAATTAATAAGTATACTTGATGTAAAAGTAGCAGAAGGTTCTGAGAGTGTGGTATACTGCAGATTGTTATAAACTTCTTCATCTGCGAAACCTTCAGAATTGAATGTTACTCCCGGTGAACTAGAAGGACTGGATTTTTGTACAACATGATTTGTTCGCGACGCTTCCGGTTGAAAACCAAAAGCCGCTTGCCAATCTTCGCTTGACTGAACCATTGGTAACGAATCAGGAATAGAAGCTAAACCTGTGCTTGTCCAATTCAGGTTTGGGTTTGCTGTTTGCCCAAGAAATATTAATTGTAACCTTTTTACACTTTTTCGTAAAGGAAAGACAAAGAAAATAGTAAAATTCAACTAGTGTTTACAATGCTTCCTCAAACACATGAAATACTAGACGTAAAGTAAACGATAAACCGATGGATAACACTCGGACGTTGTAAATGAAAAAGAAAACCAACGCATAGGAACGCAAACGCTAGAGAGAAACTATATGTACATGCCTGTTAAAGAAGCAGGTGGCACTGATGTGGTGGTAGAGATTTTCTGGAAAGTGTTTGAACTGAAGAAGCTATTATTGTCCGCCTGAAAGATTGACCGATGACTGAGTTGCATTTGAGACCCGTTATGCAGTCCTGGTGGTGGCTGTTGATTGGTGACACCTTGCGATGAATTTGTGCTAGCCGGAGAGGAACCTGAAGATGATACGCACAAATCTCTACACTACGAGACGCGATCAAGTCGCTTTCATAGTTTTACAATGCCAGAATAAACAGCATCGAAACACTATTCCTCTCTGCCACCGTCAACGAATCTCGAGAATGTATAAAAGTGTGTCTGGAAAACTTACTTATGGCACAACCTCGAGACGGGAAATAGAAAATTACAATTACATAGTCATACGTCTACGGATAAAACAGACTTTCGCGAGCATCTGTAATGTAAAGAGACATAAGATTTAGAATTTTCCAAACACTTAATCTACATGTACCCAAATGACGTAACTTGCAAGAAGGATAAAGTCAAGTGTGTGTACAGAAACACAAAAAACAGTTACTATGTATATTTTTTTTTTCAAAGTATCCTCTTTATTTTGGCATATATCTATAACTATTTAAATGCTATTCTACAGTTATGAGACATAGCTGTAAAACATTTCCATCTCATCAACATATACATTGCTTGGAAGTTATAGTTTCGGGTAATTCTAAGTATATATTAACATACAGTGTTATAAGAGATAGAGACGCACATTTAGAATGACGCGATTTATTACAAATATACTGCATCACATATTTTAATATTAATTAAACTGACTGAATTATTACAGTTACTATGTACAGCTTCTCGCTAAACTTTCCACTAAAGTAGATAGTCTAAAGTAGAAACTTTCTTTACAACTTTTCCTAAGCCTATCTTAAACGTTTGGAAGCATTTACAAAGGAAAAAAAAATAATAAAACAGAACTGAAGATATCTTGCAGGGAAATTGGATAATCTGCCGAAATCAGTACGCAAGAAAAATTCAAGATCAGATATTGCCCCGTGGATCTGCAAACTCAAATAATCAAAATCCTATTCTAATTGTCACTTCATAAATATTTGTATTAAAGACTCTAGCATGAACTTTCAACAATACCAATGTAATAAAAAGTTTAAATTGTTCGTTCTTTATTCCTATAGTTATGCTCGATACTTCTCAAACTTTATATTTTTTAACAAGCTTAACTTCTTCATATATTTACTTTGGAAGCAGAAAATCAATACATATAGAAATGATCACGAATATAAGAAACTCACCCAATAAAGCAGCACCATTGTTCTCCTCGCTCGATTCTGCTAAATGTTCCACTTGTTGATTCGCAGTGGAATCTTCTGTACTTGAAATTGTACTAGCTGGTGTGCTACCTTCCCGTTGTTGCTCTGTATCACTATCTAAATGCCGGCGTTCTCCGTTCTGCACCACTCCGTTTACTTTAAGTTCTTGAGATTGTTGCTGCTGCTGCTGCTGTTGAACTAATTTCGATCCTTTGCTATTTTGCTGCTGCTGCTGCGGCGGTTGTTGTTGTTGCTCCGATTTGCACTTACTACCCAATTTTTGTAACACATCGCTATTCGTTTCGACCGAGAAATTTCTAATTTCTTTCTGCTCGTTAATTTGTGGCTGTCCACTATTCTGCGCACCGATAGAGCTAGATTCAGATCGCGAGGTTGTTCGTGTGCCGTGTTTCTCTTTGTTTTGACAATTTTTATGCTTGTTCCGCGCTGCCTGTGCTTTACTTTCACTATTACTCTTGCCCCTCCTTAAATTCATACTCTCGCCTTTGTTGTTGTTATTCTGTTGATGCGTGGACCCGGCAGGTGACACATGACTCTGTTGATTTGTCGTGCTACTCCCGTTCGTTATGTTGTTCTGTTGCGATGTTGCTTGTGACGGTGGTGATAATTCTTTACAATTTGTTTGTGTACCTGTAAACACATCGATAAGTCGGGTAACAGAATTATCTAGAGTTTACTTCTTATCGCTCGATCTATTCTGTACGCAGCCACATTGTTCTCAAGTGTAAATATTATCTTCGCGGCAATGAAACTTACTATTTGTCTGACCAGTTTGTAACGATGGCCAAGCTTCTTTAGCTTGAGAATTTGATGTTCCATTCTCTCGAACAATACTACTTGTCACAGATGGCGATGGTGTTGGTTTTCTGCGTCACATCAGAGTAATATATTATTCAGAGGAATCGCGCGATATCTGTTATTTCGAATATAGATATAATTACCGCTGTGCAGATGCGTGTGATGCATGTAACGATTGCACAAGCTTCCTTTCATATTCCTGATGTTTGCCTTGGTGCATCTCCTCCTTTGTAAACGATGCCTCCTGGTCCCCAAGATCATGTAAATACATACAATCCGGTTTTGGACAAGGCTGATTACGCATAAAATGTGAACAATACTTTGTTGTCCCCAGTGACGTTTTTATCGTTCGCCCGTCCACAGCAACATTATTCACAGCCTCTATAGCACGTAGTGCATCCTCTTGACGCTGATATCACACGAATAGTAAAAGATACGATACATTTTAAATGCGATCGTCAACGTAATATTTAAGTAGAACTCACTTGGTAAGTAACGTAAGCTGAAGCACTAGGACCTTGAGACCCCGCGTAGGAAGTGCTTTGATTTATTACAACTTTGTGAATTTTTCCGAATTTTCCGAAATACTCGTGTCGTTTTAACATCTGAGGAGAGCGATATAACTTTACTTATTCCTAGTTCCATCTCATTGCATTACGATACAGGAAGCATTATTCTGGATATACTTACATCAGCATCCGCAAGCCGCAATGGTAATCCTACTACAAATACTAGATTCTTTTGTACTACTCTCACATTCGCTAGGTGTTTACGATTTTCTGTAACCCTCTGCTTACGTTGCTGATCCTTTAATCTCTTCTCCGCTTTTAATCTAGCAAAAGAAGCATAGGTTATTTGGTCGTTTCTGCCGATTGTATGACAGCTACTCGATAAACATTAACCTTGCAATTTCTTCCATACTGAGAGGTTTAAAATCAGCAGGATTCTCCGAATAGGCCTTCCGACAGGCAGGGCATAAACCATTCTCGTCAGTACGAATTCTGTGCCAGCAAAAGCGACATATCTGGTACCCACAAGTGCACGGAAAGAAATTTAAATCGTCCACCTCCAATGGCTCCATGCACAAAGGACACTCCACAGCATCCTCTCCGCTTTGATTCAATACTGACATTTTCCTCTCTACCCTTTGTCTCGCACGACACAGTAAATTACCAAGATCTCCCTATTGGTAAATCCTGCGTACAAATAAACCCGATGTAAATAAAGATCTATTCCGAAGTCATCTAAGCGCAGCAATTGATTCGCCGACGAACGCACAACTCGGACAGCGTTTGCAATTCCTACAGCATACGTTCCAACGAAGAACAAACAAGCGAGCCCATTATACTCACACGCAACTTTCCTGCGATGCTCTGGCGCTACGTAACTGACCGTGCCTGCACCTTCTCGCGCACTATTAGCCTTGCACAATCTGAAATAAGCAGCGTCGAATGAAAAAGGCGCACAACAAGAGTATCGCGAGTCAGACGCGTGGATGGGTGGCGCAGGCCGTTCGTCGAGCGAGTAACCCGCAAATCTGAGACAGACTTTGGCAAGCCTGTTCCAAACCGTTTCACGGCACAGGCTCGGGACTCGTTCGCGTCGGCCGTACCCGCGGCGGCTGTAGAGTTATTTTCGAAATTAGCGCGTACCAGGAGGGAAGAAAGAATAATTGGAACGGAATGCTCCCTGCGGTGGGCAGAACGCGACAGCGGCGGCCGTTTCCCTTGATAGGTTGTTCCGTGAACGGTTGGAAAGGACGGGCCGTTTTGACAGGAGCTGTCAGACGGACGGTAAACGGACAAAGGACGCCACGGATTTGGACGTGCTGGAACGGGACCGTGTTCGCCCTGCGACGGGCACAGGGGGTGACAGAGTTTTCGGCACGATGAGGTTCGGATCGGACGACGAAAAACTTTGCGGTAGAGCCCACCGTCTCTACACACACGCACGCACACGCACACGCTCTCTCTTTCTCTCTCTCGCGCGCGCGCTCTCCCACTCACTTTCTCTGTCCTTCTCTGTCGCGCCTGTGACACACGAGACACACGAACTATACGAGAGGGCGACGATCGGGCGAAACAGCTGTTGGTGGCGTCGAGAGCAGCGAAGAAACGTCAGAGGAGCGAGTGAGAGGTATACTACGCCATAGCGGAAACCTACGTGAAAATTCGTGAAAAGTCGACGGTGGTGGGGCATGACACGTAAATTCTAAGCAGCTCCGAGCAGGTCTACCCGCGTACGCAAGGACGATGGTCTCGCGACGTTTGGCGATACGATTTTCAAGAGGGGAGGGAGTAAAAAAGGCTGGTAGCCTAGCGAGCGAATGAGAAATGGAAGTAACTAAAGGAGTGGCGGAGGGAGAGAGGACCGGGGGGAGGAGGAGGAGGAGGTTATAAGAGCGGAGAGAGAGAGAGACACTGTACGACGGAGAGACAGATGAAACAACGATGCCATCATTAGTTTTGTCCCCTTTTAGCCAATGGTCGTTATCTTTATGTTGCGCGTAAAAGAAAGACTCTCACCAGATCTCACGTCTCTTCCTACGGATTTTGACAAAGCGTAATTCTAGCCGCAGCGGGAAACAACTGCGATTCCCTTCCCCCCCGGATGAAATGCACAGGTTCTGTTGAACGTTCGATTTATGCGAAGAGAGAACTGCGGCAGCCCGATTAACATGGTACGGTTCGCCGCGAACGTCACAAAGGATTGAATGATTTGTCGCCAGAGGGGTTGCTAAATACCCTGGACTGGTTACAGGGTATACCCAAGCCCGTTTAACCTTAATTTCGTTCTAGACGATAGCTCCACGACAATCGTCGTACATCGAGATCCGCGTGCCACTGTTTTCCCGTCGGTTCTAGGGCTACGTTCGCGTATCCATCCACTCGGATCGCCCTCGGCCCTTGTTTACTTACGTTACAACTTTTCCACTAACAAATCTCTTTTCTTCTGTGCTGGGAAATTTTTGTACAATCTTCTACTAGATCTAGTCGCATGCGCACCGCGACTGCGCACAAGCGGACGTTACATGCACTGGTATTTAAAGAAAGGCGCTAGGCACGGGACTGAGGCGCATGTCGAGCGTAACTCTTGCTTCATACTTTCTTTTCGCTCGATTCGACGAGTCCTGCACCTGTATGGGATATATTTTCGATATTTCCTGTGGCTTTTGCGAAGGTGTCGATTAGATTAGGAGTTTCAGTGTTGATTGTTTATTCTACTTTGTATTTACCGCGTACCCGGAAATGGCCCCCGACTGATCCCGCGAGTGTCGCCAATAATTGCGCAGAAATATTTCTAGCATTGATTAAAATAGGGTATGTCCTCATTGGGTAGATCCTCTACGCTTTGAATTATTTAAATGAATCACGCAACTTGATTCATGGCAATCAGAATCTATTGTTGATGAAGCGTTACTCGACTTTCCCAGCTTTCAATCGTAATTTAAATTTAGGGCGTTCCGTTTTATTCGATGAAACTTGCGAACCTGATGATACATTTCACTTTGCATAGGTCAAGTTGAAGTAAAAAGTAAAATTAAGCTTTCCTTTATAGAAAATGTGCGCATGGGCTTTTATGAATCAGACAATGTATTATTTATCAATTGTATATAATGTTTAAGCAAAGTATGATACACAATGTTGAATATTGCCATTCTCTTTCCTCCAAATTACTTTATTGCACCTTTTTGTAACTTTACCTTTTCGTAATTTACGCCAAACAATGGATGCCGAGTTTTCAAATTTTCAGGGAATGGCACACTTGAGTCTTTTATTTGCATCGGTTTAGTTTTTGAAATACCTGAAAGTTTCCGCCTAATAGTGATCGTCCCCACTGGCTTTATATTAACTGCACAAAAAGAAAGCGCTGTCAGTAGAAATGAGCGATTATATCCACAGGTAGAAACGAAAAGGAGAACAAATTACCAGTTTTATATCGTGATTTCTCTTTGCCAGTGTTAAATACGCAAGTGATGTTACATTTGACATCATGGTTCACCGCACAGTATCGTTCTTCTTTAACTTTAAATTTCGATTTCTCTCCAAACACTAACGTTTGACCTTTAAGTTCTCGTGGATCTATCTACAAGTTGTACAATGCTTCGAATTAACATCTGACCTGACATTAACGTCAGTGTTGAATTAAAAGAAGCATAAAAGGTTGCTACATTAATGCAACTGAAAGTCATCCGAAAGAACACGAACGTGTTGAAGGCGTCAAACTCACCGTTGTAGGAATCTCCATTACCCACAGATCTTCGTTGTCGGATATATCGTCAAAGTTAAACGTAGAATCCGTGGATTCCAAGATTAAATCTTCTTTCTTTAATAAATCATCGATCTGAAAGTATCACTGATGAAACAACTGTAGAGAAAAACAATAAGAAATTTGTAACTTCAGTTATATTTACATTATGTGGCCTAGGATCACTCGACGCATTCACTGACATTCCATCGTGGCTCTTGTCATTTGACGTTTCACTATCACTTTTGGTGTTTTGTGCCTGTATTCTATTCCTCGTATCGTTCTTCTTCAAAATACTTTTTCTAGATACAGGTGAGGGAGTGGAAAGACCGGGACTGGGCAGCTGAACTTTTGTATTAATCTTAATGGTCTTGCTACGTCTCGGCTGATTGGTTTCACCCTCTGTGGTAGTATCCATCAGAACCATAGACTTGTTCAGTTGAGTATTCAACTTGGTTAAAGAATCTTCCCCATCCAAGTCAGTCATAATGTTTGACAAGACCATCAAACGTTAGTTTCTTTACTATCTATTTTGTGAAAATAAAATTCTTATCTTGTCTTCAAGATCCTTGACTAAGGCTTGGGCTTGGCAAGACGTTAACGTCCACGTATAAAGACTGATCTGTTGCTGTTCATTGTTCGCAATTGTTCGCGTGAACGACAACGCGTGACTGAACAACTGTTATCCAAGTATTCTGTTTACGTGAATAGGTTAAATTCGAACGACGTTAAAATTAAAATCACGGTGTAATATACACATTACACGTGTTGTACTTAATGCTTTATGAACGTTTTTTGGCGGTACAACTAAAAACACGGCGCGTGCAAAACAGTTTACAGATCGGGCACAGTTACGATCATCACTGCGTCACGTATTTTCCAACATTTTATGTATTTTAATAATAATCTATTTAGGTAGTGTTTAACTACTGTTAAGGACATTCTATTCTATAATAACAAGAATTTCGAGAAAAATAAAGAGTAGCTTACAATCACTGTGTGCCATCCAATCGTACAGTTTCTATTGGTTTATATTGTGCCCAACCAACTCATTTGTTCTGCTTCGAGTTTGTTAAGTTAAAGGTATACAAATGATTAATAAAATACGAAAGATTAATACATAATAATTTTCATGTAGGAAATAATTGATTTCTTGCCATTTCAAGATCATTTACGATTTCCATGAAATAAATTTCTGTCGCGTCGGGACTAATCTCATGTAACTCTTTCTGCATGTAATATATAATAACACTTGTATTTCTTTAGAAAGGAATGTAATATAGTCTTTAAATGATCGTAATAAGAATAAATCACTATTCTGCTGTATTTTGAAAGACGAATGAACAAAAACGAGAAGAAATTTCTGTCTTAACAGCACTGAATTTCAAATTTTCGCGCCACTATCCTTCTACAGACTGCGTTTCAATGGTTTCAAATGAATCTATTTAAGCTCATGTGGATTTACTCTAAGATTTTTAAATAAGAATACCTATAAGGCGGTTATTCTGTAACTTCCATAATGTCATCGATCAATTTTCACTGAAAGCATGTATTTGAAAATGTCTGCTGCCGAAAATTTGCGGCGATCTTCTCGAATAAAAGCCAAAGTGAAAGGTAAACAATAAAGTTGAAGAATAATAAGAATTTTGAATAATGTTGCTATCCTTTTTTCAGAGTTTTATTAATAATTATGAAATTATTTACTACAGGCTTACTTTTTTATATTGCAGAAAGGGGGGATGAAAAATATATATTGTCAGATGAAGATGAGGGACCCGTTTCACAGGTACGACGTGCGAAGGAACAGGAGCTCCAAGACGTTCAAGCGAACGTACAGAAACCCGTTGGTAATTTTTCTACCGTGCGCTTAGCATAAGCCTTTCTTCTTTCGAATTAAAACACTGGCTCTTTATTGCTAGAATTGTTTTCTAACGACGATGTCAGTGGCAAGACATTGTATGGTTTTCAAACACCCAGCAAGAAGAACGCTATGACACAAAAAGCGAATCTTTGTTGTACACCGCTTAGTTCAAGGAAGGAGAAGGGCCTTAACGATATTAAAGTTGTCCTCGAAAGAATGAGCCTGTCACAGGAGGAGCTGTCGGAGGCAAATGATAAAAATTCTCCCATAACAGGTATAATGATTCCTTTATTACTTCTTAAAAGATTCGTTGCTGTAAAAACAACGCGGCGTAATGTAATGAATTTTCACATTCACATGGTTAGTTCCAGTCACCCCGAAAAGATTCAGGTCTGGATTAACGTCAAGCGAAAGCGAAAGCGTGTCGGAATCGGATGATTACATGCCATCTGGAGATGACGCCGGAGACGAATCGAGCGGAAGCGAGAGCGTCGAATCCAGTAACGACGAGAGGGAAAAGATCGAAGCAAAAGTTCGGAAGCAACAATTTATATTACAGTCAAATATATTGCGCACGCCAAAGAGAATTAGAAATAAAAACAAACCTGCGATTATCCATAAAGATTTTGTAAGTAGGAACTCTTGAATATGCATGGATATAGTAGAAGTAACTCGTCCCTAACGATATCCAATGTTTTCTGTATTTAAAGCATATGAAACTTGATGAGTATTTCGAGACGCAATCGGAGAAAGTAATTACGTCTGATAGAACCCTGGAGCATTTGCGTAATTCTCGTTTAACGAAGGAGAAGCTAGAGCAGTTACTAGCAAATCAAAGCTCTATATCTCCGTGGCATAAAAAGAATATTTATTCGTTAACCGAAAGTTACACTGCACTGTTTCCTATGTGGTACTTCATCATGGAGTAAGCATTAGAAAATTTGTCTAATAAACGAGGCAATAATATTTTTCCTTTATTTTAGGCAAGGCCATACTGTGCTGCTTTATGGTTTAGGGTCAAAGCGATGTTTAATTAATAATTTCCATAAGAGTATATCTCATCATCCATCCTTGATAGTAAATGGATACTTTCCCAGTCTAACTGTAAAGGATGTAAGTAACATATATGATATTATAATGCGAATTTAAAAGAATACAATAGTTTATGGTACAATGATCTCTTTCAGGTACTGGATGGTATAATTGTCGACTTACTACAGTTAAGTTGCCCCGGTAATACGACCGAATGTTTAGATCTGATTGAAAAAACGCTGAAGAGAACTCGAAAAGATAGACTGTATTTGTTAATACATAACATAGACGGTATAATGTTGCGCTCGAATAAAGCTCAAGACATACTTTCTTGCCTAGCAAGTATACCAAATCTCTGCGTCTTGGCATCGGTCGATCATACCAATGCGCCGCTGCGTACGTTCAGTTGCATCTGGTAGCAATCTCAGCCCGCTTTGTTTTCATTAATTTTACATATTTGTGCGTTTGCAGTATGGGATCACATAAAACGGTCGAAATTCAATTTCTTTTGGTGGGACACGACTACGTTTCTGTCTTACCAAGAAGAGACATCCTACGAAAGTTCGCTGTTAGTACAGCAAAGTGGTTCTCTCGCTTTGTCGTCTCTCCACAATGTTTTCCTTTCCTTAACTTCGAATGCTAAATCGATCTACGTGTTGCTTGCCAAGTACCAGCTGAGCAATAGTAGTAACGTTAATTTTACTGGTAATTTCCTGTACTACGTCTTCCCTATCAACAGAACTATACTGAAATTAATACTACTTATTCTCCTTGTCAGGGATGGCATTTAAAGATCTTTATCGAGCAGCACGCGAAGGATTCCACGTCAGCTCGGACTTAGCATTAAGAGCGCAATTGACAGAGTTTCTAGATCACAAGCTAGTGAAGGTAAAGCGCAATATCGATAGTGTCGAGCATCTTATAATCCCATTAAGCAACGTGCTTTTGAAACAATTCTTGGAGGAGCACGAATCGTGATATTTCCCAATGCACGTACTGTATACAGCCGAGAAAGACGAATTTTATACTATATTTTCATTTTTTAAAAAAAAGCGAAGAAAAAAATAAACAATCATGATCATAAGTCCTCCAGACTCCTATTTTTAACTATTCAGCTTTTATACGTTTGTATAGGAAATTGAAAATATGTAACGCGTTTCCCCTGTTAGGTTGGCAGCAGGCGTGTGGTTGGTACCGCTACCATTAAAAACGAAGCGCCAGCGGTAACGTAGCGAATTATTTTTTGCGTACGATTGTAACACGATCAACAAGATAGACGTAAGACGATAGCCGGCCGCCGGGTAGTGAGTGGACCACATTAACAGAAATGACATATTAGATTCTCGTAGGAATTACGCGTTTGTTAGTGAATGGTTAAATGATTATTTAGAAGCTCGTCTGCCAATTTGCTCGAAGATTCGCTAGGTAAATTGCATTGTTAGAAGATTGTTATTCACCGTAGCCTCGCATCGACTAACAGCCGACGAAATTCTTAATTGCGTTCGAGCTGTCGCGAACACGTCGGGAACACGATCGTGCAACACGATGTGCGGTTATCGACTACCGGTTACCGGCTACTTAATTCATTCGCGTCCTACCCTACCTTAACCTAACTTCTGGCCGTAGAATTCTTAACGAGGTTACATATTCAGTCGCGCTGGGATGCATCGCCCTTTTCCTAGCCAAGAACAATGTCGTAAGTTCGCTCATAATGTTAATGCGCGGACATGTGCGGGTGTGCAGCCGCGTCGGATTTACAGCTTCCATTTGACATTGTAAACATGACGGCTTGACCTTACAATGGCATGTTGGACGACCTTGACTTTGGCAAGTATACAATGACAGAGTAGCTGGTCTCGTCGATTACAATTTAGCTTTTCTACATATCGCCTCGGCATTGCCATTCACGAAATCTCTGTATCATATGTCGATGCTATTAATGAAACGCTCGGTGGCTTGTAACGAATTATGGTGAGAAAAATTTATGGATTTTTTTGTTGTTTTGTTGCTTGCCCATTCGGGGATTTTGTACTTTTTAGTATCTTTCCGTTGGATATGTTACGCATACTTTGGTACAGTCATATTTGGAGATCTTGGAATAAGTTCATTATTTCGTAAAATAATGTTTCTATCGTGTAGCTCGTTGGTTAGTTTCTTCGCCTCTTATACATCAGTGCTTTCGTAGATGTTACGTCTATAAGGATATATAGCATAAGTAATGTTGCGAGTTAATATAAATTATATGCTTCTTTGTTATAGGTAATCCCTGAGTATATTCGCTGCGTTACAGTGGTAGTTACTTTGGCACACATGCTTCGGTGAGTTCGTTAATACAGTCTTAATTTTATGATGTATCGTAACATTGGCATTGACATATCATACACGCTTGCGTTCATATTTCATTCTATATTCGGATCATATGCAGAATCTGCTTTTTTAATGGCAACCGTTAATTTGTAATGATGTTAGGGTGATATTTAGAACTACGGTAACGAACTACGGTAGAGAACTAGTCGCGCAGAAAGTAAGGAAATGGATTCATAGTCCAGTGTATTATCTTATCTTCTTTAAGTAATAGAATAGTTTTAAAAATATTCTGTAACACGATACGTATGATTATCAATGCAACGAGACTTACACCGAGAGAGGTACGCTATATCGGTAAGAGAACCGATCAACTTCTTACACAATGTATGGTAAGAGTTCGTGTCTTGTGAAAGAAGAATGCGAATACTGGAATATGGTAGTGTTCTCAAACAGCTTGTCGAGTTTCTATACAAAATGTACTCGTTAATCCTAAAACATTTGCATGATTTTATGACACCGTAACACCCATCATTCTTGTACTTGATGTTACATTTTTACGGTAATAATTAGAGACTGGATAGAAAGCAGAAACAATATTTTCGATAAAATGCTGAAAAAAAACCCAAGTGAGAAACAGTATAGCAACCGTCATTATCGACAGAATCGTTTTCATTCCACGATAGTTGGAAGTTTCAGGATTTCCACCGCCAGATCACGCTCGCTGTTCCACGTCTTCTATAACGTTTTTTCCCGTGCATTTTATAACCGTATTTCACAGTACCTATCCGTTTTACAAACCCTTTGTGTTACTTTGCCACCTGAAACGAAACGTATCTTTGACACATCGCGTTATTCCGTGCCCCAAATGAACGTGTGCGAAATATAGAAATTCCATCCTGGAACATTCCGAGGCATGCCGGAATGCTGTAATGTGAGTACAACTTGGCATTCAAAGAGTAAATAACTTCTAAGCAACTTTCAAACAAAATATACACGTGATCGTACGGTACACTCGAATCCAGATTAATTTAGGTATATCCTTTTATCGATTATGAATTCCGAAATGCACATTACTCGCTCGACCAACTTGAGAAACTTTTTGAATTAGCCGCTGTGCAAACAGTTAGGTTAACAAACCGTATATTAAGATTAAATGAGAGTGTGACGTATATTTTCATTCCTATACTATTAAAACGTTGCGACACGATATTCCATTTTATTGTTCGTTTGGTATTTCTAACGTTTCGTAAGTTACGGCTCCACTTTAAATGTCCGCCATGATTGCTTCGTAATTCGATTGAACGGGAGGGTCATCCATCATGAATATTTCATATTTCGTTTAACATTCACAAGAAGTATGAACAAAGCAATTAGCGTGGAAGTGAATTAAATAAATATATCGAGTTATCGGGTTTCGTTGCTGGCCGTTTAACGCCCCCGCCTCTTCGCTAATATCACGTAACGACGCTTACGCGGATTTCACTTTTCCCAAGACAAAAAGCAATTTCACCGCGCGGCCCGTCCATTTCTTCGACGGTCATTATTACCTTTTACTCTCGCGCCAACTTATTCACCGTGCGACGTACGGACGTTAAACGACATTTATCACGACTAACGACATTGCCGCGCGTAAATGGATTCAAATCGGTCACGCGTCGGTTCGCGTATTTTAATCGATTGCCGCTCGTCGCCAAATCGGTTATCATGACTTTTAAAATCCCTCGCTTATCCTTCGCCTAGAATTTTGAAAATAACGGGATGATTGCGAATCTATCTGCTCGCGAGCCTCGTTGCCTCGTATCGCGAGTGGGGTGGAAGTTAATAGCGGAACAGTTCGGACGGCGATAATTCCAAGTTACACGGCCCATTGTCAGAGGCTCGCTGACGCATACGAAACGCCACCGGCCCCGTGCCCGCGGACGCTTAACCAATTTCCGCTTATTTTACCAAAATCGAGGTCGTGGAGCCGTTAAGCGTCAAGGATCACTTGACGATCGTCAAGATTCTACGCTTATGACTCATGGGGCTCTTTTATCTCGACTATGATCCATCCCATCTGCGCGTTCCCTGGGCCCGTGCACCGTCGCGTATCGCGCGCACGCGTACGCGCGTTTAAATAATGCCCCATTGTTGCGAGGTAGTGTTGCCTCCCTCTTCTCCCCGTTCCGCCGGGCTTCGCTTTGCTTTCTCGATCTCGACTTTTACGCCCACCATCCGTTCAACGTTTTGTGACGCTTGCGTTCAGGGAAGGGGGGAAATGTGATTCGTAGTAATTTCTGTCCATTCTTGGGTCGGCCCCTATCTTCTAGACTTCATTTTTTTAATAAGTTCTTAAAATATCAAGCCGTGATAATTAAATCGACCGAGCTTTATTTTTGTGTGCTCCTTTCTTGTAAATATTTTTCTTCTTCTTCTTCTTCTCATTATTCCTCTTGTTTTTATTATTATTACTTATATATTTATAAATATATGATGTCGGGTAAATTCGCCCCAAATTTACATATCCCTGTAACTTCACAAATTCCGTATAAGGGTTAATTAGTTGAACTCGAGTAGAATTCAGGCTTGGGCAGCACTAAATCAATTTTTCGATGCTACAACTTCGTTATCTGCTTGCGACGATTCTGTTGCCCGGCGAAACAGCTTAAATCGATCTCTGTTCTCTTCTACACACGAAAGAGTCGCCCAGCGTCGCGTGCATTTATCCAGTACGGTTCGCCGTGGGAGCGGCAACTCTAACTCCACTACGGCATATTAAATATCCCCAGGACGGGAGGATGACTGGGGGCGCTCGAGGGTGAACGCGCAACTTTGCCCCAGGCCCTGTCGCCTTCGCCCAAGCAGTTCCTGCAGATTTCTCCCTCTGGCGGCTCCCACTGGGGGAGGGATCCCGGCTTGGATGGAAGCCACCCTCGAAAAACGCGCTCCGTTCTCCTTTCGTCGCTTCGCCGTTCCTTTACAGCGGGAACAATCTCCCCGGCTGCGCGCGTTAACTTCAACGAGCCACCCCCGCCTTTAGCTGCATTTCCAACGACAGTGATATTGTTTCCGCGGCGGAGTCGACGATACTTCGCAGCCAACTTCCAGGGGATGCAGGCAAATATCGTTTTGTACGAACACCCGTGAAATTCACTTTTTAAGGGACAAAGGCGGAGGATGCGCTGCTGCCTCTCTGTCTGGCTCGTGGCTATTTCGTACAAGGTTGCCCCCGATCGGGTGTGTGCGCACGGTGAAACTGTTTAACGATCAAATATCCTTTCTTCCACGGTCTCCTCTTCGCCGTCCCAACGGTTTGGCGACATCGCCGGGTTATGAAACGTCCTGTACACGCCACTTTCACTGTCGCGGCCAAGTTTCATAACTGTTGTTATCGAGGTCATACGTAGGTTGGAGAGAAGCCTGGAGAGAGGCAGAGAAAAGGGTCCGCCACGTCTTGCCACCAATAATTGTCGCTCTTCCAATCGAGGGCCTTGCAAGAACACAATCCTCCGTGGAATATCCGCTAACATAGCTTCCACCGGGTCCCTGGTCCCTCAACTTTTCAAGCACACCTAGGAGACACTGTCCTATGTAGTGGCGCACCCAGAGGGAGGGCCAAGGGGTCCTGGCACTCCCCAAAGAACAAGGGAAAAACAGATTAATGTAATCGCGATCCAAGTAATTCAAGAGCCTCGGAAAAAGAAAAGAGAACTGGATTTTATTCTTCAAATAAATTTTTATTTATAATCACCTAACGTATTTTATTGAATTTGCATTTAAAAATATTTTTATCCCCTTAACTCGGCTCTCCCAAGATTAAATCCTGAGTGCGCCACTGGTTCTATTCAATTACGATATCAGCACAGATTTGGCGGTGATCTCGCAAATCAGCAATTTAGATGCACTGATTCCTCTTCTATTAGCTGTTCAGCTATTCCCTCGTTATCTGTTCGATATGAAACGCGTCGCGCGGTGCTCCGAAGAGAAAGGGGCTCGCGCTGTTTCGCAGACAGAGTCGAGGGGGCGAGGTGTGTGTGTGGGGGGAGGGGGGGGGGAGAGGAGGAGGACGAGGAGGACGACGATGACGACGAAGGCGAAGCGTTACAGAAAATAATTGCAGATAATGCAACGCGCCGCGGTTTGTCAGTCGCATTGACACACATGTTGTTACGTGCATCCCAGCGTGGCTGATGCGGTTTTCTGTGTGACCCGCGGCACACGCACCGTGCCGCGGGAGCCTCTCTCGGCAGAACTCGCATACGTACGCTACGTACGATCGCGCAGGGCCACGCACACAGCTCGAGGTTGTGTGTAACATAATTTTCTGGTGTTTGCACGTGTCAGGGCTGCTGGCGCTCGCGCGACGAGTGCTACTTTGGCTCTACCTTGCTGTCGCGATACCGTCGCCTGGCTAAATGTTACAGGCTTATTAACGGGTCTGCCAGTCGCGGGAAATATGCGCTTCTGCCGGGTGCTTTTCTTTGCGTGGAGCCTGTGCCCTGGAAGGTGTCCTTGGGAGGTGTGGGTTGGTAGAGGGTAACGCGGTAACCAAGTTATCAGGGGCGAATAGTTTCACTCGATAGTTACGCTCAAGTCGAATCTGTTCGCCCCGCGAACTCTTCGTTATAGGAACAGTGACTCGTTCTGGGTACTGGTTCGCGAATTTCTATGTGCACGTCCAAGTGTTCTTCGATTATAATTTGTCCTAATAGGTACCCCAGTTAGACTTGGGTCAATAGTAGCTTCCGTGTTTATTAGCTGTTATTCCCGTGTAGATTTCATTCAGAGCTGCCTTAGTTCTTGCTGATTGTTGTATAGGTAGGGTAATGTTGTAGCTTTCTTATAATTGATGCAATCTAGTCTATTCTCCAGAAAGTAATGTTGCTCGAGGACACCCAGGAAATTCGTGTCGGTCGGTGTTGGAATTAGGCCAGGATCTCGAGTCTCTAGCCTTCTAGAATTATTTTTGTAAATGGTTCCCACTATGAAAGGCGCGTACAAAGGAACGAAGTGAAATCTAGTTTTGAAAACTGTAAGGGGAAAGAGGATCAATTCCTCAGACCTCGATTTGGTCCCGGATCTCGTGCTGAATGACTATTCTAACAATTGAGGTATTCAGGTCATCAATAGATTCCTGCTTCCCAAGCTAGATGCTCGAAAATGACTGCCGCCCACAGCTCGACTAGTCTGACAAATATGGCCATCTCCCCGCTGAATGACAGTAACGGCCTTCGAAAACTGTGCGGAGAAAAGGGGATCGGTTTAATGGATCTCCTAAAGCTGCAGCTTTCCATCACTCTGGCTAATTATTTTTGAACGTACAACAAGTAGGTACAGTCGAAATCGGAAATTTATTCCACACTTTGACGGATATTGATAATTTCACGATTCTTTTTACCTGATACTCTCCGTGAGCCTAAGTCGGTTGTTTCGAAGTTGATTGCTCCCTGAAATTAGTTGCTCCCCGAAATCGGTAGCTCCGAAGTCGATTGTTCGAAAGTTGCTCAGGTACTCCGAAAAACTGACAGCGAGCCTAACGCAACGACCCAAATCAGAGCCTTTTATTTTCTATAGCTACATCTGTGGATTAGGGTGTATGGGTTCGTTTCCACAGGCATCTTCATCCCCAAGTTTAAAAGTAGATTGTCGGCTGCCAACACGGGTCTTATTGGCTACTCGCAACAGCGACGTCCATCAGCTATCTTCAATGGTATCAGCGCGTACAAGGAAAACGTCGATGGGTCTATCGTATCGGAATATCGACTGTCGACAATTATGAATCATGCCTCTTTACAAACTGCTCGATCCGCCACGACGTGGCTTTTTACTTGATATCGGACAGCCGTCGCTTCTGGGTACTGTATGTCGCTTGCCTGAATCTCTACTGTCACTCGATAACATCGACTCGTTCTTTGTAATCCCTGCTAAGGTCGAACTCTGTCGACTCTCGTCTTCCTGTTTTCCGCCCCAACCTCCGACTGAGATCGATAGAAATAAAATGAATTGGTTCCTAGGAGAAGGAAAATTGATATATCTCTGAATCGGTATGTTGACTTTGTACTTGGGTTCATCAGTAAGATATATCTATCGAATGAAACAACTTCGTTCGTGCAATTCTTCTCGCGGTTCAGCCCGTAAGATGGATGTCCCATCGATCTACCAGCAAAATATTAGGCTCTCGCAAGCCCCTTTAAAATGGAAACTGCACGTCACGAAGCTCGCGCAATCTTCCAGCGAGAAATCGCCAGGGATTTGTCTTGCCCGCTCGATGGTAATTCAAGATAGGAAGATTCGAAGGGTCCCTCCCCTTCGCCGAGGGAGGAATGTGCGCGGGCGGTAGCTTACTAGCTTAGGTATCGTGCTTTGCTTTCTCAAATACCTCGTCATTCGTCGCCTTCTCCCCCGTTCCCCACCTCCCCTCCCTATGTAATTATTTTTACAATCGATCCGAGGAGATGCACCCTCCTCTCCCCTGTTCCCAGCGACTGACATTCAATTACGGCTGGAATCGAACACGCCGGTCATGCACGCGTGATCTTTCGCCGCGTAGATCCGGCGCGGTGAGAGTCGCTTGTGCAAGAATATGATTGCCCCGGCGTGTAATAAGCTCAAACGGAATCCTTGGGATTTCGCGGCCCTCCCTTTCCGTGCCTCGCCAGGCCAAGTCCTCCGGGAACCCTTGCCTCATCGATTCACCATCGAAACACACTTCTTTCGCATCAAATATGGAGACTCGCGGAATCGTAGCTCTCTCGCAACATCGATCAAATACGCCGCGCTCGACTCTCACCATCCATTTACCAAACCACCCCCGCGCGATCCTCTCCTCGATCACCCGATATTTACCAAAACGATACTTGTAACTTTTAATTGCCCCAGCTCACTCGTAACCAGCGTCGCACTATCGTTGCTGGGTTTTAACAGAAAGGCCGCCGTAGGTAAGTTTTCGGAAAGCCATGTTCCTCGCGGTCCTCCCATTTTCTTTCTCTGCATCCGAGGAGCATTAACCAGGCCGTAAAACTTAGTTACAGACTAATTGCTCGCCTGCCCCTGGCCGATGTCAGGCCGCAACGGCAAGCGGAGAGGGAGCGAAGGAGCGATGGAGTCACGGCTCGCGTTTCACTCGATATTTCACGCGGAAAGGGATCGCGCGATATTTCATCGCGCTCCCTGCGCCCTGGCCTCTCCGGGGACCCGATAAGTTTCTTATCACTCCCCCAACTTTTTTTCTCCCCCTCCCCGGCGTGGAAACAAGAACGCCGCCCCGTGCAACGCCCTGTAATCGCGCGGCCGCGCCCCTCCTTCGATTTTCGGCTCTCGTTTCCGCGTTCAACGTTCACGCTCGCCCGCGGACCAACCTCCCGGCTCCCGTGTCCAGGTTCGTCGATCAGCCGTGAATAATAATCCTAATAGGATGAAACATCATCGGCATTCGGTTAATCAATCGCAAGCGGACCCGGGGTAGACCCGGACGAGGAAGGTGCCTCGAGGTCGACGAGGTTGGGGTTGCTGCACGTGCATTGCGCAAGAGCGTTCACCCCGCTCAATACTCAGCGAGGGTACACAGCCGCGAGATAGGGATGTGTAAGTGGGAAAGCGAGTCAGTCGGAGGGAGTCGGAGGGAGACGGAGGGAGACGGAGGGAATCGAGCTAGTCGACCACCCCCAAAATGGGTTACCTACCTTTACCCACTTTGTGTACGATGAACCCCGCCTTTCTGTCCCCCCCTCCCCTTTCCCGCGGAATTCGCGGATCCTTCGGGCTCGCTTGAATCTCGCCCACGGGGGAAGGGTTAGAATTGATAAGCCTCGGGTCGCGTGATAGCGCCTCGCGATCGACACCGTTGGCGAGCAACAGATGTCGAGCTGCTGGGGGGACGCGGGGTAGGTGGAGAGAGGATTTTGAGGTTCTTTGGGGGTTTTTAGTGGTTGGAGGAGTTTAACTTTTCTATTGTGTCCAGAGAAACTTACACCAACTGTGTAATGTAGATCCCGCGAGAAAAGACGTGCATACTTTCGGAAGCATAGAAAAATGTAACGAAAAAGTTCTGTGAAGCTAAAGTTAATAGTCCCTGCGTGCATTTAGACTTCTCAGAATTTAGGCTGAGACAGAATTTAGTTGAGGGCAGCTACCGTTTAATACAAATGGTTGCTAAATGATTACGATTGGCATTTGCTCGGTTGCCAGGGAAAGTGAGTGAACTCTCCCGTTGGCGGTTGCGTTGCAAAATGAAACTTCTAACTGGCTTTCTACGCGATGGTAAACGCTGCTCACACGAATTTCGGAGTATTAATAGAACAAATAATAGAAATGAGGAAACTTTTCTTGGTTTAATTTTGGTTTTAACCTGAAGTCAGATTGCATTTAAATCTCACAATTTTTCTCCGACACTATTGACTCCGAGATCACGGAACAAGTCGCTATTACACAATTCTGAAGCAGTTAATATCAGCAGCCTTGGGGATAATTATTCCTTTTGGTGTTCAAAAGTTAACCTTCAACTATCACTTATAGCTTGCCAATAAAAAGCCGTTCTTACGTCAGTATTGCAGATACCGAGCACCATTCTTGTTTTCCTCTATACTCGGAGGAGAGGCAAGCTGCCATCGCGATAAGCGATAAACGATAAGCGATAAGCGATTCACTCTTTCTCCTGAAGAGGATTAAAATTCACTACAGGGATTTCACGTCGGACCAATCGGTGGCGCGTTTAATCCTCCATCCATCACGGTCACATTATTTCCTGCTGTATCACGTCCGCGACAATGCATCTACCTAGCATCCCTCTCGCCTCTGAATTATTACTCCGACGCACTATGACTTCTATCCTCTAGCAAACGCGGCGGGGGAATTGAATTCTCCAAATTGCTGGATTAAACTGACTTTCTGTCGGTCGATCACAGAAATCTCTTCTCCCCGCCCGGAAAAGTACTTTAGCTGAAGCTCGATGGGCTGAAAATGGAAATTTTCTTCGCAATACCGATAGAATTATAAAAATGATATTTCCGTAGCTGAATCTCTGTACAGTAAAATTTCATTCAAAGTGAACTTGGATTCCGGCAGTGCTCGTGGAAAGAACGAGCCGTTTTACGAGCCTCGACAAACACACCAACGCGATACCAAAGATAACGATTGCTCTTAATTAGACGGCGGCACAGATTGACCATTTTTTCGCCTCTCCCGGTCTCCCCCCCCCCTTCTCTCCCTTCCCTTTTGTAAACGATATTCAAATAATATGTGAACGCGACTAAGACAAGAACGAGAAGAAAAAGAGAGCGTCGAAAGCGTACCGACGTTTATTAACGGGTCAGAATTATTCTTTGTGCAATTTCATCTCCAGTACAATCGGTATTACTTACCTTGTGTTAATATTCAAATTATAGTCGGTAAATTCTATCTAAATTAAAACGGCTATCTTCGATAAACCCCACCTTACGCTTTAATCGCCTCGCGCCCCGTATTAACCTTTCTTTATGCAAAACGTTATCTACGGTGGCTGATGAGCTGCCGTCGCTGATAGCTTTAATTAAATCGAGTAGCTGAAAAATGAGGCGAATTCGTCGAGTCGACGCGTCGAACACACCAAACAGGCGTATCGATTAACCGGCCCGTGTTCCTGCTGCTTAAAATGGACATTATTGGCGAGGCTGCTGGTGACATTAACGCGCCGACCGCGGCGTTTTACAATCCCGCGTGTATATTAAAAAGAATATTGGAATCTCGACGTGTAAACGAGGATCTTTATATATTAAGAATAAACAGCGCGAGCTACACGATTCGCTCGTTGCTTACACAATTTCGTTCGGGAAAAGTTTGACAGAGATAACTGGAGGCACTTATCTCGATCTGCTTTCAGTATTTACAGTAGGATTAATAAGAATTCTGACAAAAGTATTTTGAAAGTATCGACATAAGTGGGATTGGTATTTTATTTCTGGATTTTTTTCAGCTTATAGTTCTCTAAACATTATAATTAAAACTGATTTGAAGATAGACATCATCCTATTTTGTCAGAGCAGTTGGTTGAATTGGGACAATCGGAGTGAAGCCTGCAGATGAATTGTCTTTCATTCGATTCTTCATATCCATCTGGATAATGCGAGATTCCGGCCGGAGCGCGCGGAGGAACTTTGACGCTCCTGTGGCGCTTATCAAAGGAACAAAGAAAGTTCGAAAGCACCCCAAGCCTGTTACCTAGGTATGAAAGAAAGCGGAGAAGAAAGTTTCCATTATGATGGCAAGGCTCGAATGGAAAGATCGAAGGATCACGGGAAATTCGAAGGGACCTCGGGTTTTCCTCCCCCAAGTCGTAGAGCAGGTAGGCGAGTCACGATGGAAACTTCTCCTTCCTCCAGTCCTCCGTTCTGCCAAAAACAAGTATATTTTCTTAAAATCCTCGCAAACTGTTCCCTAATACCGGAGACCCTCTAAATTGCACCACTCATCGATCAGGAACACCTGAGCTGTGTTTAAAGAGGATTAAAATCTAATTAATTAGGAACACTACGTTTTCTCCGTTTACACGCGTATAATTACGAAACTCTCGCTAGGAGTTCGCTCGTTTTGCCTGGTGCGAAGTGATTTTGGAGTTAAGTCGCCTTCCCTGGTTAACAGATTTCCCTTTGACGTTACGTCACGGGGAAAGGTTGTTTCACACCTTGCCGAACCTTCTCTTATTATGAATACAGAATTAAGAACTACTAACACCAAACGATTCGAGCAATAAATTCATAAATAATAAGCTATCACATTTCATTTTTTATCAGAGGAAAGATTGCTCGTCCCTCCGTCGTAATCCCATCTCCAGCCGGAATTAAAGAAGCGATAGTAGGTACCGATCCATTAATTCTCCTCCCCTTCGAATCACGAGCCATCCCACTATCCGTTCCAGATTGATAAACCGCACAATTCCTAACTATCCAACTTTAACTAACCTCGCCCCTAAACACTGGCAACCCTTGTCGGCTCCGCGACCAAGACGCCCGGCGAACGTTTTATCTCCGCATCTGTTTCGTAGCGACCATGGCTATTCTACTTATCCTCGGCACTGTGCTCCGCGATATCACGGCTTTCTGTTCCACATTAGCCGCCTATGAATACCTACACTGCGTTCCACATTAGAGCATACTGGTTTCGCGCAGGGATACACTGTCGATTGGTAGTTAACCGGCAGGGAAAGTACTGCGACCAATCGCGTGTGTCAGATCCATGGGAGCTGCGCAGATCGGTCGCAAATCGGTAAGGCCGCCGGTATGCTCTTATATGGAACGCAGTGTACTTCGTTATACCCAGACGTCTCCGCGGGCCTGTGTGTAATCGCAGATAATATTCATGGAATTAAATCAAATCGCACTCGCGACCATTCCGCTTTCTTGATCGCTCGCCTGGCGACTTTTAATCCTCCAGCACAGCACCGTCCTCCACTATCGTCCGCTATCGTCCACCGTCGTTCACTATCTCGTTCGCTATCCTCGACTACGGGCGCGGTGGCCGGCCTACGATCGATCTGTAGCCAAGCGAGCCGGCAGATAAGATTTCCAGCCGGCACCGGCGTCCTTGGCTGGGAACATTGAAAGTATCGAGTTATCTGCACTCCGCGGGGGCACGCGGGGGCGGTAGGTGTCACGCGGTTATTCGCGCGCGAAAACGCGGGGGCGTTATCGCGAATGAAGCGACCGACAGAATTTGATGGAACTCGATATCGGTTCGCGCGTAACCTCGAAAAACGGAGGCGTGTGCGTGTACAGGCCAAGCCTGTCACGAGCGGGTGTGGAAGGGAGGGGAGGCAGGCACGTTACACATATTTGAGGTCAGGAGATATAAATAAATGCTAATATCAACAGGCGCTGCGGCCAGTTTGATATCCAAAGGCTGGCTTCGTTCGGGGCCTGCACGCCGGCTGGCCTTTCTGTACACCTCTCTGACCGACCATAGGTCACCGTCCAATTCAGATAACGGCCCCGCGATAGGAAACGTTTCATCTAGGATTTATGGAACCTCGCGGCCCCGCTCTTAATACGATCATCGGGCCACCGTATCTCGCGATCCTCATCGCTCCGTGAATGCTACATAACCAATGGACGTTGGAATATTAACTCTACAGGGCACACATGGGGGCCTGACAGGCCCAAGTGAACAGCTCTCATGATATTGAAAAAGGCAACGATATATTTGTTGTTAAATATTTTTCTTAATAAAGAATACGATGCATTACTTGTACTCCAAACATTTTTTTCTCAAAATATCCATGCAATTCTAGATTCGTAGATATGGGCCTGTGAGGCCCAACGTGTGCAACGGTGGTATTTTAATTTACGTGTCCGCTGTGGGGTTAAATAGCGAACGAAACTTGATTCGTAGAAATCAAAAGTAACAAAATTGGACGTCGATGCAAATTCAGCAACTTTAACGATTGACTAGGTAATCGGTGTAGTACACTCCTAGTTGCGCCCTCGCTTGATAATCTTCCTGTTCTTCCTGTTTTCTGGAGTCGTTGGAGAACGATGCACCTGTAATGTCGGTCGCGCGACGTATCGGGAGCCCACATGCCCACTCGCCAGAGAATTACATACAACCGTATGTGTGACGACTTATCTACGCAACCTACTCCACTTGTAACTGTTTGCGGGAACACTTCCTCATTATACGCGAACGCGCCCACTGTTTTCTATCGATTGGCCCACCCACCTCTCCACATGCATCTTATCTTTCGGCCCCAGGTCTCGTTCTGCTTCTGCTCGGCTAACGCGATGCTGTGCGCCGCTGACATTTGAATTCATATCCGCGGACAACGGCTCGATATGGGCGGCGGGAGGCTTCGGTTTCGGCTTCGATTTTTTATTCTCTATTACACTTACCAAAAGAAAAGCAAATTTATATAGAGAAACTACTAATGATTCCAATGTCTTCAACTACATTCGACCAAAATTTATCGTTCCATCTTCACTGGATACTTTCACTAATCAAGACGATAATCAATGATCACTTTTATCCCCAATTCTCCTGGCAATTTACAGGGGAATCACCATCACCCAGTAAATCCCAGCAAAAAAAAAATGGAACTGCAGGTTCGAAAGCGATATCATGCTTTCCGGTTGCGCGATCCACGTTCGATTCGCGGCGAAGCCGAGCGTGGCCAGATGGACGAAAAACAAGCGTGCATGAGCGAGATGCCACGGATAAAGGATTGATACGCGTGTCGAAATACTCTGTGGAAGCATAGGCTGCCTCGATAACCAAGTAATTGCTTCTCGCTACGCCTTTCGCGGCTTGCAAGCAAATTGCAACGCGCGACGGGCCACCGAGTGAAAAGTCGCTTTTTTTTTTCTCTTCCTCCCCTCCAGCCTCATTTTCCTTCCGTCTGTGGCTGGTTAAGCACGGCGCGTTGCAGCTATTGGCTGGCTCCGTTTATAAATTTCCACGAGTCTCGACGGGGCCCCGGTTAGCCGCGGAAAACAATTTAAATCGATGTAACACCAGCGCGAACACAGCCGACAGGCATCCCCGTTCACGTGCCCCCCAGGATGCACTTGTGCGCCGCAGAGACCTTGCAACCGCTTGATACAGTGTTCGATTCGATCGATCTGTTGTTCTGTCCCTGACCTAAACGGCCTGTCTAAGACTAGTCCTACACAAATTCGTGGCTCTAATATGCCCGGGAGGATTTTTGGCGGTTGCCTAATTGCTGGGGGAGGGGGGGGGGGGTCGGGTGGTTTTGTTTGTTAGGACTGAGGGACAGGTTGCACCAAGCGGGCCCTTGCTCTGCAAGAATTTCGAATAAAAATGTATTCGTTGTCCTTCGTTGAATAACTTCATTTTATTCGAATATCATTCGAATAATGCCCAACTCTGACTGGTACACTGGAAGACTTTCGGTGGTACAGGGTTTTCAGAAATACTTTCGATTCCTCTTAAAATATACGAAAGTGGATTATTGGGTTGGTGCATGTGAAATTGGGGATACGATAAGAGTTGCCAATGCTGGGTCACGACTCGATAAATGCCGCAGAAATTGGCAGAAATACAATGAATAAAATAGGTAAAAAGCAGAATATATTCGCGGTTCATTCAAACCGCGAAGACACACCGCCGCCAATTAAAGAGTGATTAAGGCTCGATATGCTCCTTCTAAATAATAGATAAGTAATTGTAATTGTTTTTTTATGCTGGAGAATATGCTTATAGATGATTAAAGTGATAGTAGGTGGATCTTAGGACCCATACACCTCCACTGTGTGCCCTAGTTGCGAAAAAAATTAAGTTTACCCTTAATATTCCACCATAAACGGCCAACTACTTATGCTAAATCGATTCCGAGAAAAGCCTGGAATTTTTCATACAAAAAGGCACATAATGTCCCGTGATTTCGCGACCATTTACCCACTTTCAACGCCGACGATCTCCTCATACGCTCCTTATCGCAGCACAGCTTCCAGCCAGCCTCGTATTACCGGCAAGATGATTTATTAGGGAGCAGCGAAATGGTCCTCCTATCGCGCGCGCAGCTCTTTGTATCACCTGTTCATTATCTCGCCGGCGAGATAGGCCCTCGATCTCCGTCTTTCCCTTCCTTTCGATCGGCGCGTAGCGGTATCGACGAGCTTTATGCTCGGCGATGCTGGCCTGGTTTCGTTGTTAAGCCGCCTCCTAGATCCACAAACTATTAATCTGTTAACCTACCTGCCAGCGGCACTGGCAACAATCGCCCGAGCTATCGAGCGACCTAGCCGCTCGTTTCGATCCCGGTCGGCTGACAGTTAACGAAATCGTTCCGCCGTCTTTTACCAGGCTTTTACGACCGGCCACGTGGTCGATAGCGCAGAGCCATTTCGCGCGCTGCATCGAGGGTGAACGCGGAACGACACTCGCCGCCGGACGCTTCCGTCTATAAAAACGAATCCTTTTAAGAGCGATTAAAATACCCACCCCTGGCCCCGTCCGGGCTTCTAATTAAATGAACTACATTTCGCAGCTGGCCGTCGGACCCGTTGTCGTCGCCGCTGTGTACGAAGTGTAACCCCGTTTGCGAGGAGAAACTTCCTTCGCTGTAACATCGCGGCCTAGCGACAGAGTGAATTATCGTTTTAGAACGTATCCACTGTTTAATTAAACCGGGGCCTACTTTCCGAATTTTCAACTCTTTGGAGGGGGGGGGGGGGGGGGAAAGAAGTGCTTCTGGAAATGAGGTGGCGGTAGGGATGCTCCTTAATTTTGACCCGCAGGACATAGTAGGATTAACGTATCTATCGTTAGAACCACATTAAAATTTCTAGCATTTCCTTATCGCGTTCAGACGACCGATATCTCGCAGATTATTCCGCAGAGTTGAGAAATCAAAAATGTTTGTGAAATAGCAAGAGTTGCAGAGGGAAAGAATCACTCCTCGCAGGTAGAGGGCGCGAACCGGATTTGCACGTCGCACAGTGTTTCGCATAGGTATATGAGCGTTCGGTAGAAAACTCATAGCTTCCGAACTAATCAGTTTTCGACCCAAGTACCCTAATACTGTTTTAAAGAGAATATGAAGATGCATCGATAGGTGTGTAAGAAATATGCAGTGTCTGGGTTTGTATCTGACGATTCGCAATAATTTGAATCATCTACTATCATGTATTTTATTTTTTATTATACCTATCCGCCGGGCGTAGCACGCGCTTGAGCGGTGAAAGTCTTAATGATTTCGGCTATTTTTTCCGTTTCGGGCAAATTCGGGCAGTTAAAATTGACGTTTAATGTTCCTTCAATTAATATTGTATACAAAAAATCACGGAGGTACTTTTTGGTACTTTTTTTAAAACTCAAGTAAAAAATGATAAACATTTAATATAAAAAGTTGGGACAAATTGTTTATATTGCAAAAAACATATTAATCAGATAAATATTCGGCAAATGGCACGTGTTTAAAGAAACCCACCGAAATTAACATTCCTTTATTAACATTTTAAGATAGAAGAATTTGTGGATCGGACACTTCAGATTCTTGACTTTCGAGCATCACGCGAAACACTGTGCGTCGCCGCGATAGGCGTAAAGTTTATCGAATCGATCCCTACCTGTGGCGACGGGGACCCTGTTCCTGCCGGAACAAGAACAACGGCCCACACCACGGTGGAACGTGAGCGTTCACGTGGCTCGCGATACCGTAGTGGGGCCTCGCACTATCTTCATTCTGCCGTGTCCCTCCCACTGAGAAGACGTTGCTCTCGATAGAACGAGAACGCAGGTGACGGGTCACCGGCAGGCTATTTACCTACTTTAACCTGCGTCGCACCTACTTCACTCGTTGACCTAAAGTGGCGCTTCTACGAGCGGTTGGTCCCTTCCCCAAAACAACGCCGTTAGAAATTCTCCGAAACCAAAAATCCCCCCAAACTCCTAGCAGCTCTTCATTCTCCTTCATCGACGATTCTACTACTTATTACTATAATATTAACTACTACTTATTCTGTGAAAAAAAAATATATTATTCAATTAGTGTTCTCTTTTTAATGTTAAGAGAGGACACCACGGTAATGACCCGACAAGTAAAGGTATGTTCGGAAATTTATTAAAAGCAAACTACTTAACGAATCTTTTTGAAACATTCAGGACTTTTTATTTGATATTTAAGTTATACGAATATTTGTTTTGAAATTTATTTAAAGCAGATTTATAAGCAGTACAGGACCAGACATTTTGCAGCGGAAAGTTACTGGTCCTCCACAGTTTGTAAATCTGCTTTCAATAAATTTCAAAAAACAATTCGTATAACTTAAATATCCAATAAAAAGTCGTGAAAGTTTAAAAAAGATTCGTTCAGTAGTTTGCTTTTAATAAATTTCCAAGTATACCTTTCCTTTTCGGCCGATTACCCTGTTATCCCCCCTCCCAAGTCAAAGCAACACTTTTATAAACAGCTTTTTGTAATTTAAATGAAACTGTCAAAGATGGAGCTGCGCCAATTAATATACTGTAAATTTCTAATCACAATGTCTTTATCGCCACCGAAGGGCATGTATTTTCGTGTTATTTAATTTCTGTCCCTGTTCTAAAAGTAAAGAATATTAATTGCACGATTTCTCATCCCTTCTTAAGTGGCAAGTTTCCGAACTCCGGTATAGCGACGTACCACGTGCACAGGGCCCCGTCGAAAGCAATCTCTTACCACCGAGCCTGTTTCGCGGAGGGGCGAGCAAATGGTATATCGAAAAACTCGTCCTCTATGAGCGAGCACCTCGACCTGGCGCAATAATCAGCTTTAACCGGCTTCGGCGTGAAACGGATGAAATATCGACTAAATATAACCGGGGCCAGGAACCAGTGGAAAAGAGGGGCAACCAGACACGGTGGGAGCCTCGTGCCGCCCCGAATGTAGGACATCGCCTCGTCTTCGAAAAAGATACACGAACGGCGGAGGGACCGATTACGTTACTGTTAACGCCGATTCTCTATGCGCGCGAATCAGGCGCGCCCGTTTATTCTGTTTGCGCGCACGGACGCTGTCGACACAGCCTGCCCCTGCCTCCGCGGCAGAAATTTCGGTCGCCTGAGAAAGTCTTGTTTCATCCTACACCTCCCATCCCCCTTCATCGCACCGAAACCCTGCTCAATGGGAGTAATAACAACACCCACGGCACCGTAGCATTTTCCAGCAATTATGCCGATTTCTCTTTTGTCCCGCGTCGGAAGAGGGGCGGGGCCGGGCGTAGGTGTGTCGCCTCCAGCCGAACTTTGGACCCCCATGGCTTTCACCTGTGGAAAACACTTTCGCCTAGAGCGCCCCGCACGGAAGCACCGACGGGGTAGCTGACTTTCCACGTGCAGCTGATTTCAACGCTGCTCGCGCAGATATGCGTAGGGAATTGGGATCGTTGGATCAGCGAACGAGCTTTTGTCGATCACACCCGTACAGAGATGTTTGAGCTACGGAGAATCATGGAAAATGGCGCGATGGGTCTGCTCGAAATCCGCGCGCTACCATTGTGCTGGCTCTGTACCGCGGTCCTTGGAATGTCGGCGACGGTTCAGAGAACTAGTTCAATTAGAGAAAACCGCGGAAAAGGAGATATCTCTACTGGCGCATCGAGGTATGAGGGTTTCGGGGGCAAGCCATCGTCGCCGGCCCGTAAAAGAGCGGGAGCTCGTGAAACCGACGACCTTCTCCTCCGTCCAGTAGAACCTTCTCCGACGATAGGCATCTCCTGCTCGGCCACGACCCACTGCTGGCTACGCCCCTGGGCCACTTCACCGATATGCCGTTTCGCGCCGGCCGCGAGCTGGCCTCGCCACTATTTTTCGGCCCGTGCTCCGTTTTTTCCCCTCCGCACAGCGGGAAATTCGAAATTCAGGCCGCCGTCCGGGCGGCTGCGGCTCCGTCCTTCCGCGCCGTACGACGCTGGGCGCTTCCTCTGCGCGCGCACTGGGGCTCTCTACCTGCGGGAAATTTGAAATTAGAAATTAGAAACTTTATTTCTACACTCGTCACGATGGCCGCTTAATCTGTAGGAAATTGAACGCTTGGAGCGCTGTGTCGCGTAAATCACCTCGAAATTCTCATAGGTGGGCACACTCGTCGTTTTTAATGGCGCGAAATGTGAAATTTGAAATTTTTACTTGTCTACCGACGAAGTGTGACGCTACTCGATGAAGCGAACTCGAGCAACGGCGTCGTAAAAGACGGAAAACTGGGGCGAAGGAAGGCAGAGCGATGTTAATGCACCAGCTGCTAAGCGTTTTAGCGTTAGCATTTTGATCGCGAGCGTAAATCTGGCTGGGTTGGCCCGCGAATGGGGAGAGATTTACGCTACGACCGCGTGCGCGGGAAGATTTACGAGGCACGTTGCTCGCAGGAAAATGGCGTGTTTTTTCTCCTCCGGGGGACCTGGAAAGTAATATCGAGTGGAAGTTACAGGCCGCTTGTTCCACGGCTGCGCTCCACGGCAATCCCGTTTCCCGTGCTGGGGCACCGTTCACACGTCCTGCTAGTAGATTCTGATCGGACTTGTTTCTGTTACTCGTGCACCGCGGGTCAAACAGGGCTCAGATATCATCGAAGACGCTACGCACGGGCTGCGCGGAAGCTGCTATCTTTATTTCGAATCGAGTTTATCCGGAGCTACGATAACAGCAGAACCTAGATACGGCCCTCCAGCTCCGTAACAATAGAGAGGACTATGGCCTCAACTAGAGTGAGAGCAAACAACTATACTTGGCCGTGCGTTTCCAGCACGATTTCCACCATGATCTCGGATCGTCATTATCAACGTGGCCGAGGGACCTTTTCACACTGGCGAAGGATCTGAGGATCTACATTCTACAGATTCGTAGAAGCTAGGTTCTTGATGCGACCAAGACGTTTCTTTGGATGATACCGAGCTTAATAAGGGGTCTCTCCCTACCTTCACGGACGAAACATGATGCGACCTTTGGGAATTTCTTAAAACAAACCCATTATATATCTTAACTTCCAGCATCGTGGCGTCATTCTTCAATCTTTGGAGAATATGAATTTAAAAAAAGTTTCGAGTGTCTCGAAACTGTTCACCAGTAGCAGAGAAGAAAAGCAAGAAATTCTCGCGGTTACCATACGATCAGCGAAAAATTGGTTATCCAGGTCGCGACCACCCTTCTCATCAGCGAAATCCTTTGACGGATTTGTGGCCACGCGTGGATCAGTGTTGGGGGAAGGGAAGAACAGAGTGCCTCGAGAACCTCGGGAAAGGTCTCCGAAGCGGTGCGCGCGCTCTGCTCGAAGAGGAGCAGGCGGACGACGCCGCTGCCGCCGTCGACGACGAGTCAGACGTGCCGAGGCTATGACCGCGTTTCTTGGTGGGCTAAGTGGCACGCGCCTACCTGCCCTCTCTCGGCTTCCTCCATCGCCTCCTCCACCTCTACCCCTTCCATCGCGTCATCTGCCACCTCTCGATATCAAATAGGCCGCACTCGATAAGCCCTCCGTTTTGCTCGTGCCTCAGGAGCGCCGATGCTCTCCGTCCCGCCGACGATCCATCCATCTCGTCACGGCTGTCGCCGCCTTTTTTTCCCTCCACGCCAGCAGCACGCACACCTAAACGTGGCTCTTCACTTTCCCTGTTCCTCCACGGCCTCGGAAGAACAAGCTGGCCACCGCGCGCCCTTAGCTCCTACACCCTGTTCCGCGACTGTTCAAATCAGGCTGAGGTTGTCTCTGTTTGGGAAGATCGGATCCTCGGGGATCTTTGTCGGTTGGTCCAGGTAGAAGGTGATTGGGGAGCGGTTTGGTTGGGCTGAGGGCAGGGGAGGGTCTGAAATTGGAGTGTTGTTATCGATCTCTGTGCGTCAGGATTAGTAAGTGTCGCGAGGGATGACTGGAGTAGTTTAGACGGGAAGAATTGAATAGTTAAAATGGTAAATGATGGAAGTGTCAGAAGGACTTTCAGTATTTTCTTTACAAGCGTAACGATGTTGACACTCGCAGCGTTTATCGCAGCATTCAGCTTGGAATTTATATCCTGTTCCTCTAAAGAAATAATTTCTAATTCATTTGGCACTAACATCGTTTACCATTTCAAGTTCTCGTAGCATATTGTACACGATCAGGCAAAGTGTGCACGGGGCGAGAGCATGGATTCTGAATGGATGCCGGTGATTCCACACTCGTTGCATCACTATTTAGGAAGCGTAGATAGCAAGATAGCGATGGCAAGAGTAGTGTAGGTATCGGAGTAACTTAGCCGTGATACGAGTGTGATTCACGTCTCGTTAATGATAAGGCTCGACGAGTGTCCCGACGTTGGAGTTTCGTGGTCGATGACGAAAAGGAATGGTTCTCACGGCATGGATGATTTACGAGGCGATCTCGCAGCGAATAACGATATGGCGTTCCCGAGCAATGTAAATACACGGAGTACTAACCGTTTAAAAATAGGGTCGCATCACTTGAGAAACTCTCTCGCCCCCCCCCCCTCTCTCTCTCCTTCTCCCGCCCCCATCTCCCTAATGCCTCGCTTGCATTCCTCTCCTACCGCCCTCCTTCGCCGTGCTCATTACCACACGATTTTCCATTACCCTCGTTCGAATTTCCACGCCCGGCAACTCGCGCGCCGCGTTACACATTTTGCCCTTATTAGTATCGCCGTTTAGATATCGTCGTCGGCCGCCACTACCCCGCGCGGCCCGCGGTCTGGATCCGAACAATGGGCGGCCGATCGGAGAAAGGCCGATGGCTGTGAATGCAGACGGAGAAATTTCATCTGCTTCTTGTTAACGAGACGCCGTGACTCGGAGCTTCGCTTCTCGTGCCCGGGATCGCCGGGGGAGGTGGAGGACAGTTGGGGGTGTGGGGATGGAAGGGGGGCGTTTGAAGTACAAAGAATTAATATATGCTAGAAGCAACCTTACTTTCTGCTTGTACTGTTAGAAAGTGATTGTCGAGTCGATTCAAGAAAGCCCCCGATTAAATTACATTCCACGAAAGAAGTGTTGTGTTATTCCTCTCCCCATCCAAACAGCAGGTTAAAAGTAAAGTCTCAGAGTATCGAACTTGATTTGTTAGTTGTCCGTCCGTTTCGAAAAATATTTGCTGAAAGCCGACCTCTCATTCTTTATGCTCCAAGTCTAAATATAGGTAATATTTGAGACACTATTAACAGAATTGAAGAGTCCCTGTAGAAAACACTGCGAGTGCAAAAGAAAAAAAGAGAAAAGAAAAGAAAGAAATCATTACAATTTCCTTCGTGGAACATAATCTTCGCTTCGTTCAGAAACAATTTGCACAAAATTATGTCTGAACGCAGTAGCACTGCCCAAAAATTAGTGATAAAAAATAGTTTTATACTATTATGCCACAGCAGTCATCCATTTCGAGCGAAATAAAATACTCCCATCGTGTTGGACCCACAGCGAGAATAAGCGAAGTTCGATCTACAAGCAGGATTACGAAACGCCTGCTTTTCACCATGAATTTATTCATTTTATTAAAGAAAAAGATTTCACAACGATTTACGTAACGATTTACTCTAGCACCGGAGCTAGACCAGAATTGCCTAGGCAGCAGCACTGCCGTGGTCGATTCACACTTCTATCGCCGATCGCGATCCCGGCACATCCGCAGCTCCGAAAATCGCCTATCTTTCGCCTCGATCGATCTGGTTTGGCCCTGACCCCCTCTCGATACTTCGTCTCGAGGCAGTCCTGTCGCGATCAGAGATCCTCGCGTCAGATCGGTTTCTCTCGCGCCGCGAAGCGATGCCTTCTCCTCGGCCAGATCCGAGCCAGAGCTCTCGTAGAAAGCCGACACTTTGGACCCGCGCCGGTCCCTGTATCCCGGGCAGATCGCGCTGGTTCGGGGTTAGTCGCGCGTTTCCAGCGCAAGTAGGCGATCGCTGCTAACCAGCTGAGAGAACTAGGCGAAATTAGAATGTTTGCCCGATCGCGCGTTTACGCTGTGCGCAACCGCCACGAAACTCTACCGTCGAATCGGTTCCAGGACAACGCTGCAGGGGAACGAGGATCGAGCGCTCCCCCCGTGCTCTCTTTTTCTGTCTTTTCCCTCTGCCGCCTGGAAAGGAAAGTTCTGGGCTAGGCGACGCGTTGCGAGCGCCCGAAGATTGCGACAATCCCGACGTTAAACACGTGTCTCGTTGATCGAGCGAGGAGGGAAATCATTGGGCATGGAGGCTGCAATAAATCTCGTCGGCAGTGGGTGGATCGATTTCGTTCCTATGCAGGCTACTGGGTTTTTCGCGGCGGTGGGTTGGTTGGGATGCTTGAAATTGTCTGCTTCTCGATGGATGTTCTTCTCGGAGATAAGGACTCTTTTTAATGAAGGAACGAGGAAGACACGTGTATTATTTAGGAACGGGTGTGTTACAGTTTTCTGAAGGTTAGGTGAGTTTCATTGGGTCCAGAATGACCCGGGGGTTAAAGAAATGGGAGTATAATTTAGTCAAAGATGACCCGGATGGCAATGAGAAACCGATTGGGCGAGAAAACACCACCCAAAGGACGCGGTATGCTGATGCCATGGATAATGTGAGGCGGACGGAACTATTATACTTCGAGCGCTCCTCTCGACTCGCAAATGGTTTCACTTTTAGGTCACCTTCGCGTAAGTACATTCAGATTTCACCATTTCTACCGGCAGCTTCGGGTCCTTTCGCTCTCTCGAAACGTTCAATATTCTTCGTTCACCTTCGCCGCGCATCAGTCATCGAGCGGTTCGCATTCAATGACAGAGGTAGACAAGGATCAGCGAGTAGCCAACCACGCTCTTTCAAATACCCTTGAACCACCATCTACCACCACCGATATGCTCGTCTTTCTCCTAAACACACTCCACTTTCCAATAAATCAATCGATTCAGGAGCATCGATCTTGCGTTATCATCGACATCGCCGCTGATCCATCACGCGTTTTAACGGTAAAGCCACTGCTTATCGCACCATCCCACGCTGGCCTGACCGAAGCAGTGGGCTTGTAGGTCTCGCGGGAGCATATGTCCACGCCACACGCGGATCCAGAGAAGTCTATCGAAAGATTATACTCACAGATCGCGATGCCTGCTAATTGAATACCACGCGGCTGATTAACTCAGCGCTAGACGCCACGGATTTTCGTGGCAGGCACCGTGCTCCTTTCAAGGAGGGCTACTCTTCATCGCTGCCCCCGTTAGCCACTCGAACGGTCGGCGAATCGAGCGCCTCGGTTCTGGCTGGTCCACGCGAGGCAGCATCTTAAGGTCAGCCTGGATTTAACTCGACGAGCCTAGGTTAAAAGGGCGCGGTTAAATGTTTCAACGCGGCCCTGGAGACACGTGTATAGATGTACGAATGCACGTAACAGGGCCACCTAAATGCCAGCTGCTTTCCCGGAGACGTCTCTCGTCTAACCTCGCCGCCCCGTTACGAAACCCGTCGATTAACAGTGTAACGAAGTAATCGCGCGCCTGGATGGCGTCACAAGTCATAAAAATCTGCCCCTCCTCTTCGAAAGCGTTTTTTGTCTCGCTTCGCGCGAGAGACCGACGCGCTGCAGACCCAACACGCGAGGTTCCATCCAGAGGCTATCTGCTCTTTGCTAGCTGTGGCGATCAGTGGAAAAGGGCGTTGGAACCACAGTTGCTTGAGGGTCTAGGTAAATGTGGAACTGAACAGTAAATTAGTGGGGCCTGGCTCACTCGATGCAGGCAGTTCATAGTTGCTTCGGTGACGAGATTGGACAGCCGTGTACCTAATGGGAAGTGACCAGAAGTTAGTCGTAATGGATTGTGTTTAATCAAGCAGCTTGTATGAGATTTACCTAGTGGGATTAACAGAGGGTATTGTTGGGGAAGAGGCAAGGAGAAGTTGCTTGTAATATGCCAGCCGCGGTACCATTTACGAAGCTCATCTATACGAATGAATGAACAGTCAGGTTAACCCTTTGTAATCGATAACTTAATATTGCAGGTGCTATTTCACAAAAGTTCCAATTCCAGTTCCAGTTTCAGGTATCGTGATGCAGGGATCAGGATGCTTTCAGTACTTTATTTGGTTAATAGAATATTAAAATTGAAATATACCTGTTAATTTATATTCACAAACATTCATAATCACAAATTGGTCACGTGGGATTCACTGCACCAGCGTCATTTCTGAGTTACCATTGTCGTAATATTGAATTTTGTAACTCTTGAGTGATAATAAAATTGTGTATTCCCCGATACCCATAAAATCATCCTCTAACAATATTTTTATAGAAATGTAAATTTTACTACGTTGAAATTTGTACTTGAAAAAAATAGTTGTGGATAAAAGCGATTTTTTCTGTTAAAATTCACCAAAGTTATAAATTTTATTTTTAATGCGTAAAATTTTTGATAAATATTGGCAAAGGCTTATACTGGGGCGCGATACATCCGCGTGACCACGCAGGGTTAATCATGCAAATTCCCAGTTCATCTCCACTGCTTTTAATTTCAAATACCAAATAAAGTGTTGTTCGATGCATTCAGAAGGTTTTTCGTGATTATTCCACAAAGTAGATGCCCCAATACTTACGAACGGCACAAAAGGCTGTCTGTGACGAGACAGTGCCCCGTCCCGGTCCACTTATCACGCCGCGAAGTGACAAACACATTCTGCCCGCGATTTGGAGCAGGTCCGTGCAACACCACTTCTCGAACCAGCTGAACGCGACTCCATTTAATCAGCCACCTTTCTTCCTCGCGAGCCAGTTTTCCCTCACGTCTCGAGAGCACAGTCCGTTACGTAATGCTCGAATCTTGTGTCGCCGTTCTTTCCCGCTGTTGCCTGTAATTACGCTATTGGTAACTCGATTATCAAAGTCCGCCCTGCCGTTTCGTTGTTATCGAACGGCGGAATTCATCGAACTCGAGCGCTGCAGTTACAGCGCGTTTAACCCTTCCACGCAAGGCGGACGAGTTAACTCGCCTTTTGTGAGAATGCCTGTCAAGCAGAGCTCGAGATTAACCGTTTGAACAGCTTATCTGCTCCGGAGTACTTGGTGCCTGCGTTTTTCTGGCACTTCCAACTCTTCTTTCCCTTCTTTCGTCGCGTCTTTGTCTATTGATTTTCTTGCACTAGAAATGTTTATCATTGGTAACGGGTGGTTCTTAATTTAGGGAAGGCTTTGGGGGTCGCGAATTTCTTACGTTCTCTTACAAGGAGGGGGAGGGATATGAGATATTTTTAGTAATATTTCGTTAGAGTTAAATAAATTATATACATCTTTAGAATAATTTTAATAGCTGAGAATAAATGCAATGTAAGATTTATTACGTCAGGAAGGGTGGGGCATTGGAATATAAAATCTTACAAATTTCTAGGGGGGGGGGAAGAGGGTAAGAAATCGGCAAAATTGCCATTAAGTAATTTAAGGACGACCCCTAAATGCAACGGCAGATATTGTATCTCATACGTGGTGTTTAGGTGATTTCACGCCGATGTTTTCTGGAAAGTATTGCAAATGTTGCCCTAATATTCTCCAAAAATTTGCTTCAAAATTTCTTAAAGCACTTTGCAAAACATTACGCCACTGGAGCTGCCGATACATGTTCCATCGAGTTCCCCGGCGTTGATCGACGACACGTTGCACAATTTCGGGATTCTACATAGAGCGCAGCCGCGATTACAAGGACAGTCGAAAACGATTACACGCGAGCCGATTCTCGATCCTCACGCGGGTGGCAAGCTGATGCCTGTTACTAAAAAAAGAGGAAAAAAAAAAGAAAAAAAGAAATATGTAGAACAGCCGCAACAATGCGATTCCACGATCGCGCGTACCAATTTGCCAACAGACGCCTCGGTTTGCGCAACGATCGATGTCGAAACGTGTAATCAGCAGCTTTTTTTCTCGCGGCTCTCATTAACCGAGCGATCGACAGAATTTCTAATCGTGCTTCGGCGCTCTGTTTATCGAACCCCCCATTCTGGTCCACTCTACAGCGATTGCGAGCAGTGAAAGGAACAACTTATATTAAAACTACACGACTTAAAATATGAAAAAGTAAACCTGGTTCGAACTTGGTCCACCAGAAATATTGAACAAAACACTCATTCCCATTCATTCATTCACGCGCAAAGACTTATACTATTTCGATGCCTGGCAATTCCTTTGCCTGTTTCATCTGCGCAGAATTAAGTCTCATTGGCAGCAGAGTCGAGCATAAATCAAATAAAAAATTATGTAAATAGCGGATCAAATAAAAGTTACCGAAGAATAATTTTTCTTAACTTTTATTCGTTATTCGAAATTTATATTTAAATATAAATTGTGGAGTTTGAGAATGCCCACCAAAATTCGTGAAAGATGCATGAAAAGAAAAAAATGGATAATGGTGTATATGCGCGCGTCTCGATGCTTCGTAGCTCCCCCCCCCCCCCCCTCCCGGGTGGGAGTAATTATGTTCATGCACGAATGGCCTATTTAATTCAATGAAACGAGCCATTGACGAGCCTATTCAGCCGTACGACAGCGACGAGGTCACGTAACACAACAGACCACACCCACACGCGTACTCACACGAGCGTGAATTACGCCCACGCGTCACGCGTGATCGTACAATTAATTTGATTTTATGGCTCGTCGATCTTCGCCAGCCTATCAGGGTGTCGAAGGAACATATTCCGCGATCCCCATGGGAGCATTTCTCGCTTCTGCAGTTAGTTCATTGATGTATGCGTTACCGAGCACGTGTCTTCAAGGTGTTTCCAAGGTGAATAGCTCGATGGTATTCAGTCTCCTCAGGGTTTAGGGATGGGTTGGGACTAGGACCAGGCCTTGACGTATGTAAGTTGTGTGCGCTCGTGGGATGGTTACTACATGTCGAGTTGGCATTGAGAGATCTTATTGTTTAAAATGTGAGAAGGAGCAAGTTTCTAAAGAACGGGGACTTGGGTCCCAAAGAGACCCTTCTTTAACACGTTTTGTGCCACTGGTGGCTTAGGATATTTACCTATTCGAGGTGAAATTTGTAATGAAAGGAAGAAAGGATTTCTCATTTCATAATAAGAGAAATTACGTTTATTAAGAATACCTATAACGCAACTAAGTAGTATTCTATTGTTCTGTATTTGACGAATCTTCTGACTTTCTGTGTCTCCCCCGAAGAATCTAAATTACCATCCGCGATATATCCCTCATGGTCAGTTTCTACCAACAAGCCACCAAAGTGGCAGCATAACCCCGTCCTCATAACGTGATCTGGTAAGATGGTCATCGTGTCGCGTGTATCATCGTTCCATCACTGGCGGCGCGCGTTACCGCGATGATCGCGCATTCGGTACGCGCAGGGCCGAAGATTCCCACAAGAAAAGGGGGCTTCTTGCGATGCCAGCGAAAATCGTTGTCGCAGCTGGAGGAGGGTATCGTGTTCGAGGTTGAATCCGCGTCTTTGCCCCTGTGGCGACGTTAACCTGACGTGCATTGTGCCCACTGTCCCCCTCGCGCCTGCGATCTAGGCTAACCGTGCCGCTCGTTCGCGTAAGTATCTAGGATCGTAACCCCGCCGGTGTAACGTGCCACGGTGCCATCGTCATCTCGGGTATCGTTAACAGCGCTTGTACTGATACACACGCAGTTACACGTGCCTGGAACTCGCCTATGCAAATGGACGCGTGCGTTTCCTACTATACTTTGGATACACAATTCCCTAGATTTCCCGAGTGCTCGTTGGTTTTTGACAACAGGCAAAAGTATTGTAAGTTGCATATGAATCTTTGAATGGAATGGACATCGTCGGTGTTAAATGTCCGGGGCGGGTAGGTGTACGAAAGTGGTCCAAGTAAAAAATAGTGTAAGTCTAAGTAGCGTAAGTGAAAAATGGTCTAAGCCTAACGGATCTAAGTCTACGTGGTCTAAGTCTAAAGAGTACCTATAGAATAGTTAGTGTTAATGCGTAATTCGTAATCGTGTATGATTCCTCAGTTGCACAGAGAGTGAGAGAAAGGATTTGTATTAAAAATTGTTGTGTTACCCTGAGTGGGTGGGGATGAGAGCAGCGTGTCCCGCAGCTGGGATGTAGATAGAATCATTTAGGACGACTGACGCCTCTCCGATGGCTAAACGTCTCTGTCGGCCTTGACCTATGCGATGCATCGAAATACCTAGAGCCTCGCGTCGCAAAATTGGGTTGCCTACTCTCAACTCTCGACCTTTTTTTTCCGTATAACCCTCCTCCATCCCCCACCTCCGACTTGGCTGCTCCTCTTTCTCTCGTATTCTCGTGGAGGTGCAATGCAGGGGCCTGTAAGGAGAACGGAAAGCAAAGCGGAGCATCGTGTTTATGTAGGTAGGTAGGTAGGTTGCACGCCGCGAGCTCCCCGCCGAAAACATCTCTTCACGATCCACGGATATGCACGCCACCGAACACGTCGTTTGTGTTCCTTTCGCGAGATACTTCCACAATCGTCCTCCTACTTACCACCCTCCGCCACTTCCTTCTCCTTGTCTTCAGCGCTTGGATATTGGATTTTTTATCAATCCCAGGGAAACTTACTTCTTCAGCTTCTACCAACTTTACGCGCTCCACTCGTCAACCCCTCAACCTTCGGATATTGCAATCTCGATCAATTTCAAGAAAATATACTTCAACTTCTACCACCTCTACGTGTTTCATTCGTCAACCCTTCGAACTTCAGATTCTACCCACTCTACATGTTCCACTTATCAATCCTTTAAACTACTGTACCTATAGTTATTCCACTTCTACCTAATCAACACACTCTACTTATCAAATCTTCGCACCAGAAATCCACCTTTAAACCCGAACGCACTCAAGTTTCAGTCTTTCTACATTGCTTTTATCGGACCTTCCGAAAATTGGAAATATTCTAAGATCTTTCCCACCCAACTTCTTAGCATTCCAAGCGAAAGCAGGCAGCGAGAGTTTCCCAGCGCGGCGTCCAAACGATCCCAACGATCGATGTGTTCCGCATAATTCGGCGACGTCTGTCTGATTGGTGATGTCATAGAAGTAGGGCACCGTGGATAAGTGCCCCCTCGATACCGTCGATCCTTCGTCGCAGACAAGGTTCCGGCGTATGTAGGTACACGTCACAGCCATTTGTTACGAAGGCGAGGCGTTTCAGCGTGCTCTCGACGATGAGACGAGGTTGCGTTACTTTCCACCGTTATTTTAGTTTCGAGTGGATGCTTTTGAGAGCAAAGCGTGGGCACGAATCAATGAACGCGCGGTGGAAACCAGACGATTCGAATTAAACGCCCGATGTATCGTGGTGGTATTAATCGACGAAATAATGTAACTGTTACGAGGGGAACGCGAATGTTTTCCCACGTAATTTAATATCTCTGATAACGTCTGCGTCAAATTTCACGGGACGTTGTGTCCCTTCTTCCCTCTCGCGCAATAAGTTTTCTATTTATTCGTCGCAGTGTAATGGCAATGGTAACTGTTCCCGAGATCTTCTTCTCTATATTGGTAACCGCGCTTGGACGTGCCATTCCGCGAGAGTTAATGTCGACGATTTATGGCACGCTGTTGCAGCAATCAAGAATAAACCGCTGAAGGAGGCGAGTCTCCATTTCGGAGCAAGTGAGAAGTGTCGCGTTGAGACCGTGTCGGGTCGTAATGAACGGTGAATCGTAGATAAATTTTACGGTTATCGTCGAATAATAGTATTCGTTCTGGGGGTTCGTGGACGAGTAAGGTCGTCGCGAAGGCATCGGCGCCTTGCTTGACAGAAAAGAGCCTTTATGTATCTTATCTACCAACATGCCCGGGTATAACAAAAGCCGGAGAAATGTTCCCATAGTAAAATGGCCCGTTTAAAGTACACCACGCACAATGGAGGAGTAGACGCTGTACCTGCTCCCAACGGTGTGTCGGGGCTGCCCTCGGACAAAAACGCCCCTTTAAAGTAGACATCGCGACGTTTCCCTCACCTGGCTCTCATTGATCCGGACAATGCTGGATGGCTGTGGAATTCGTCGTATTTCTCATCCGTAATACACGTATAATAAATACCTACAATTATGACCATTCAACGCGGGGTAATTATTTATGAAGGAATTTACTGTACTTTGGGATTCATGAATGGAGCTTCACGCTTTAAGTGCTGTAAGGTTTTTAGAAATATCATTTAGGAAGATTTGAGTTGGGAAATGCCACTTGGAAAAATTTGAGTTGAGAAATTTCACTCAGGAAAATTTAAGTCGAGAAGTGTCAGTTAGGAAAATTCCAGTTAGACATTTTTGAGTTGAGAAATTACACTTACAATTAGGATAATTTAAGTTAAGAAGTGTTACTTAGCAACCTTTGAGCTGAGAACTGCCACTTAGGGAAATTCAAGTTCAAAATAAATCCTTGCTAGTTCCGTTTCCCTTCATTCGCCTCCTAGGGAAGTGCATCGAGTGCATCGCGGACTAAGCTGCATTTGGGGTGGGTATTAGGCACCTGGACGACGGTAAGCGACCTTACTCTCTACCTGGCAGCCGAAGAGGTAGTAATTCTAATTGCATTCGGCTCGTGGTCGCAGGTAGCTCTACTACGATTTACCTATATGTATTTAGTCTTCAGGTTTACCTTCGCAGCTTGTCGAGGCGCGGGTATAACGACGTCGATAAGTGTTCAGATAATATTTGCATGCTGCCATTTCAGGCGTTATTCTTCTGATTCGCAATACTGAATCATACCTACTTCGTACCTGCTGCTCGTGGCAACGATAAAAACTTTCCTTACAGGCTATTACACACGCCGCCCGTTATATTTCCTTTCGCTCCTATAAAACTCTCTAGCTGTCCCTTATTTTCATTACACACCCTAAAACGGCAGCTCCTTTCGCGGAGATCACCGCGTAGACGCTAACGTCTCGCGAGCTGGGTCGTCGCTTTTAAAGCACCGATCCAAGTCCGAGCACCGCTGAATTACTCGCGAATTTTCACCGACCTCGGCTAGATAATCCCACAATTTAATGCCAGCCACTGTAAATGATCTACCGTGCATGGAGATTATCCAAGTGAAACGCTCGACATAATTTGGAAAAGAAAATATCGAACCGAGTGACCTCGACACGAAGGATCGTTCCGTGAAAGGAAAATGGGGGAAAATCGAGGTCGCGAAGAAATCAGGGACGCTCTGTACTTCACTTCGAAAATATTGATTGCAATATGATTGGTAAAATGAGCCGTGTAAAATGATAGCGAGCTACTTTCCACCACGATTTCCAACATCGATAACGTGTTCATTCGAGTGATGAAATAAATATTTCTCAGTACTCTGTGTACGGGATAATTCTCATATGCTGATTGAATTATTCGATGGACATTGCAAGACATGAAAAGCAGTATAAAATTTCACTTGGTTCCTTACTTTCTCCGAGGGGAAGGTAGTAACTTGACGATGTCGGTGCATTGATCGCACCCTATATATCCACTAAATAATTTTCATGCCGCTGATAGCAGAAAATTGGCTAATTTACATGGGTTCCCTACCACCGTGCAATTTATGGTGGCCATAATCTTCTCGACTTTCTCCCTTGGATACTTGGTTTCTGTTCTACTCGTGTTTCCATCAGCCATGTTTTACTCTTCGCGATTAGTATGGATCTCTTTCGATTTTTCGCTCGTGGATTTCTCTCAATGGTTAATGGACCGTCTCGACTATCTTTATATTTCTCCCTTTTTTTCCCATTTTCCATCCCCCGTTTTTCTCGTTCTCTTTCCTGAATTTCCCACCTTTCTGCTCCCCCTCTTTTCCTACGAACTCCTCTGTCGAGACGAGAAGGCGACCACGCGGAAGCTTGCACGCTGCTCGTTCAGGTATGCACGGCGAGCGTGCTTCAAATGCAAACGCACAAAAGGGATGCACAATAGGTCCGTGACGCCTGCGTCCTCTCCCAGCCGGCGATTTTCGCGAGCGAATTTCGCCGGTATGGAAATTGATAGCCCGTGAACGCGATCCTGGACGTCGCTGGATGGCCTCTGCGCCCCCATTACTTGGGGAATATTTGCTCAACACGTATCTGGAAAGCTGAATGCCACCACGAGTAGAAACCACTGAAATCTACTAAAGTATCGAAGCTAGCGAACTGCTGAAGCTACCAAAGTATCGAACCTACCGAAATGTCCAAGCCACCGAAGTATTCAACGCTACCGAACAATTCAAGCTATCGAACCACTAAAAACTACAGAACTACTAAACTCACAACTGACTAAAATTGCAAACAGAACAATTCCAAGGAACATCCAAGCCTCTGCTACTTTCCCTATAAAAATCAATCCCTTCGGTCTACCACTGGCAACAGTGGCAACGGTGAGATAGAAATACAACACTTCCCTCTTTGAAGTACGAAACTTGAACCGTAGCTGCACCTACAATCACACGTTTCCGATCACCACCCTTCTTCCCCGCGATTTGTCTACGATAGCAAATCGATAGCCAAATGGCGCCCATTATTCCCCATCGTGTCCACGTTCCACTGAATCGCGCTCGATAATGCACCGAGCAATGCATCTAGGCTGCAACGAAACGATGACGTGTGCGCGGTGTCGATGATGGCCCCGTGGTGCGCGAATAGAAGCTCGCACGTCGAGCAAATATCATCGTGTTCTCAGCCAGGGGGGGCATTTGCATGTCGTTTGCGCGTCCCTGTCGAGATATGTATGTCGTTCCCTGGTCGCGATCGTCGGGCGTAATGGCGGTGTGTCTAGGATTGCCTGCCATCCAGCCGGTCCTCGAGCCACGGATAATATTGCGGCATGGGGAGTGAAAGCGACATGGTGAACCCGCTTACGAGGTTGCCCATGTACTTTTACTCGATTCAAGCTGTATTATAGTGACTACTTACCCGGCAGTCCCTGGCATAGTTACCACCAGAAATATCGTTGGAAAGCCTGCCCGCTCCATTCGCCTACCCACTCGACTGGCAGAGCGAAAGAACTCGGCGTCTGCAAAACTGTTCAGCACCAGATTCCTCGTTATTGTTCTACCAACCTGGCGCCTCTATCCAGCTGTCGAAACTTTCGTCGAGACTCCGCAAATATCTTTAACACACCGCTAGTCGATATCATATTAAATCGGTATCGAGTTTCCTAGTCCTTTTTCTCTTTCCTCCTACGATTTTATAATCGAACACAGCGGTAAATTGAAATTTCCTATTCAAGATTCATTGAAGTTCCGTTGGTAATTCTATGAAGAGGATCGCTTCTGAAATAACATTCCCTTTTTGGGCGTAGTAGGATAAGATCCTTTTCCTTCTGTAATTTCTCTGATCTGTCTGGCGATCGGTTGGGAACACTGATTGACTTTCCTCCGGTCTCACGATAGTGAATGAATGAATTGGGGTGGCTTTGCCCCTTCAGCGCCGAGTAAAACGAGGCGAGGGCGAAGCAGAGGCATCGGAGGGTTCGATATCGTTTGCAAGGGCAGCCGAAAGAATCGAGACGTATCCTCGAAGGGCCAGAGACCCGAGGGTTGCCGTGGGTCTGGTCAATGGGTCCCTACGTTGCACACCCTTCGTCGATTCTTATTTCGTCCTCATTGTCCCCTTCCTCTCCCAACAGCATATGGCAGCCCTTTATGCCGGGCTGCACGGTCCCTCTCTCGCTGGGCAAACAGGTCTGTGTACGTATGCATGTATGTGTTATCCTGCTGGCGAAAATCCGAATAATCTGTTAGACAATGACATCCCTGTGCTACATATTTATCACATTTAACGCATTTTAACCTAATCTCACAATCCCTCCATTCATCGATCTTCCATTCCGCTAATCAAAAATAGCGACGCTAGATCGACGCAGAAGTTCCTCCGCTCACTATTAAACGATGTTAGCTGTAAATAAGTGCCTTTTTTTTTACCAGAAAAGATCATTGACAATCGAGGAAAATACTTTGATTAAAAAAATACGTAACATATTTTCATCTTTAATGAATACATTTTTTGTTTGGTTCGATAAAAGGAGCTTCTGCACCGAATTAATAAATGTCAGAAGTGATTTATCAGCGCAAGAGATCCAGCTTCACGGTTCTAAAGCTTCTCTCTTAATTGCCAGAGAGAGATATTCGATTCGCGGTTGATTTAACTCCGCGTCTCTGTAAGTTCGAAGCTTTTCTCGGCGGCTGAATTCGGGAGGGGCGCGAAAGTGCGCGAGCAAGATATTAGAGAAAATCGGTGGAAAGTTCACCGTGGCAGTTTCTCCGCGTCCCGTTCCACTTTCCCCGGAAAAACTCGTGGAAAATTAGTTATCGCAGTTGGCAGCGGCGAAATCCAAGTTGGGTCTCGGGGCGCATCTGCCGCCCTCTTCGATCACCGTCCCCTAGGTTCGGAGCTGAAGCGGATCCGCCGGGCGAGGATGAAGAAAAGGAACGAAACGAGGGAGGGAACCCGTCATTCTGTCTATATGCCACCCACGGAGGCAGACGGGGCCGTCACAGGATCCCGAGGACGGGGCTGACCGGACCAGAGGGATGAATATGTCCTGAGAGACCAGGCTTCTCTTCCAGCCGCGAAACCTCTACCGGCTGGATTCTCCTGTTACATACACGCTTTTGCACAGTTAAAACACGAGACAGCGGGCTCCTTTTCTCCTGCAGCTTCGTCACGGTTACGCGTTTATCTTTCGAGTGCTTGGGTTCGTATCCTTCGAAGGGGGTGCAACGAATGGGTGGAAGTTCTGCTGGGGTTTTAAGGAAGGTTTCTTCGTGGACCCTTGAGTAGCTTCTGAATTAGTGAAGATACTGGGGATGTATTTATTCTGTCTGATGTGGGTTTTGGATGTTAGTAGTTTGGAGGATCTCGATAGAAGGATCAGGCCATTTTTCGATTATGCCCGTTTCCGGATGTGAGAAATATGCTGTGAGAAACTATGTAAACGAATTGTTTAAGACTTGTGGTGGGGAATATTTTACTGATTAAGATAAAAATTTTAAACACTGATTGCACAGTTTTATTATTTTAATAATTATCTTATGGTAGTTCGGTTCTGTGTTTTGTGGAAGAGGGAGGATAAAATATGAAGTAAATGTTTCCAGGAGAAAAATCGAGTTGCAAATGGCACTGGGGAGTGTCGAAACTCGTTTAAATTATGTTAGTAAGAAGGATTTCGTAAAAGCATCTAGTAGAGTTTACCTGTAGGCAGTTGTGTGTAATTAGTACATTGGTGAGAACAGGAGTACCTTACTTTCACGAAATAGAGAGGCCAATTGAATATGAGGAGTTATAAAATGTCTTCCCCGTTTGGATTAGCTGGCGCGTTAGTGGCGTGTAGGAAATAGTAAGGACTTTGTGGAAGGATTCACTGGTATTTATTTCTAATTATTAGAAAATGAATGCGACATTGTGGGGGAGGGAAACGCCCTCGCTGAATGGCGTCGTCTATTGAATTTCTCAGCGTCGTGGGAATTCTATTTATCAAAAAGAATATCCCTAGGACTCTAGCTTATAACGATTCAATTTTCGACCGAGGCAATTTCTTATGAAAACAATCCATACCTACCATTATTTCTCTCCCATACACCGTGTAATATAAGAATTTTATATTATCCATCGATCATCCGAAACTCACCCCATGTGCCACTACGTGCCCCCTTCTTGGATGCACTACCTGGAATTCGATCGCCAGCGAGGGTGAAACTCGAGGATGCAGAAAATTCATCAGAAGTTCATTCGGATACATGCGATGCGTATCGATTATGAAGACAACGGCGAGGAGGCACTCGATCGTCCAATCGTCCAATCGTCCAATCGTCAGTGAATTTTACCGGCATTCGCGAATCGATCGAACACTATAGGTGCTCCCAGATGCGAGGAACGAGCCAGCTGGCTATTGGAGCAGAACCGCGCCGAGATTCCTGCTCTGTGCACTCGTATCAAGCATCACCCATTCTTGCGCGTACCAAATTGCACACTCACGTGTGATCAGATCCAGCTCGTGGAACGGGCACACCTAAAATCGGGAATCCCGAAAATTGGAGGTCCCAAAACTTGGGTACCTCAAGTATTGAAAATCTTTGCAGTGTATGGTACATATTGGAACTCTAACTCCCAAGTAGTGTGGACTGTAGGAGATTTATCTTTAAGTAGCATTTCTCCAAACTTCGTTCCACATCACAATCAGAGCGTTAAATCAATGCTTCGATATACAAAGCTGCTCACCTCGGTTAATTTCAATCAACACCTACTAACTACCCCAATCAACAGACACCTTCCTATCGTAGCAGTTTCACTGATTTCGTTCGTTCCTCGTCGAAACGCGACTTCAGCGTTGGTTTTATCCACGTCACGATGTCCTCGACGCCCATCGTTCTCCCTTAGACTCTTTATTAGTCCGCGGAGGACTTATCGTTAACCTCGATCCTCCCAGCCGCGATGTGATGTTAATACCCGTTCCCTAGTCGCGTCTAACTGTACCACTGGGTCGACCAGGTGCGCCATCAGCGATCGATTAGAAGGATATCGATTCTTCAGAACAATTCTGACCCCCTCCGTGCTACTCCCCAGTTTCAGCCTCGGAAGACGTTGACGATTAGTAACGCGCGTTAAAGAATGGAAACAGGGGTCAGCTTTTTCTCCCCATGGTAATTCGTCGTTTCGACTGGATACGGTCGCCGGTTAAGCTCGACGGACGGTTACACCGATCTTATCGTTTTGTTAAAACGAAATTGGCCCTCGTTAACATTATCAAGTTAAGAGGCCCGGGCTCGCTCTCCGGGCCAACGGCAGCTGAAACTGGTTTCCCATAAATCGTCTCGATTACAGGCTCGTGTTGGCTTCGATTAAATTAACATCCAGCCCGCCCCGTACGGGAGTCATCATTGGCGACTGATAATCTTCGGCGCCAAAATGAACGATCCCCGAATGGATCGTCACTGTAGAAACGGTCGGATCGTCCTCGTCCTCGTCCTCTGCGCGCCCGTGGATATGTGTCGCCTCAACACGAACAACGACACGACGTCACGGTTTAGCGGGCTTCGCGCGAGAGATACACTTTCTTCGTTAGATTGAGGCCAATCTTTACTCATTAGATCGAGGCCAATCTTTAACTGCGCGATGAGCACCGAGGGGCTCCGCTCGAACGATACTTAAGGACAACGGTTCCCAACAGAATTTAGTCCACTGTTCGATACAGAGGCTTCCAGAAGGGAAGTGGGGTGTATGACAGAGGTTCGCGAACTTTTCGAGCGTGTATCATTTATGGAAGGGAAAAGATAAATCGTTTCCCGTGCACTTTGTCTTCAGGACTACCTATGTATATTGATCGAGTGACGTTCAAGTGGATAAGGGATGTTTATTTTACTCGCGGAAATTGAGTGTGCTGTAGGTAGGGTGGGTGTTGTGTAGGTTGGCCAGCGATATTTGCGTTTCTCCTTGAGAAACATCTGATACAGTAGGTATTGTCTCGAACTAACAAGGGAAGATCCACAAGCCGGAAATTCAAAAATTTCGAAACTTTGGGGACATACGTACGTATCGCGCAATTTTTTTGTTGCTGTCCAAGTTCGCTCTAAGGAGGTGAAATTAACCCTTGAAAATTCAGCTATTTTCCGATTTTCTGTTATAACTGTAAGAGATTTTTTCACTTTTCTGAATTTTTTTAATTTTCTGGATTGGGGATCTTCCCTTTCGCTCCACAGTGGCCCAGACAGATCGGTGTCAGCTTCAGTTACAACAAATTATGAGAGCATTTTCGTTGCAATCAACGGTTTCCGTAATTCATAGGAAACTGATGTTCTCAGGCTAAAAGGCCGCCACCCCACGTGCTCCTCAGCGAGCAGCCGTGAATAATACCCTTCATCGCGCTTTGTTCAGATCCTCCCGAACCACTGGCCCGCACACGTGCGGGTGGTTTTCCACGCAGGGAATGCGTTACGCGAACACTTGATTAAGAAACGATAAGTACAGCATGGTTCGAAAGTTGCCGGATTCTGAATTTATTAATTCATTGTGGTGGAATGGGAAGCACGATACGTAATACGTAAGTGTCGAGCATTTTCTTCAAGGGACAAGTTCACCCGTCGAACCACGATAAATTATTAAACTCAGAGGAACTTCTGGGAATTTTTGATACACACTGTAGATCATAGGGTGTCAGGTATACGTATACTTCGGACTACCTGCTACTCTGTCCCCTAGCAGAAAATACCTACAACAACCAAGCACTTAGGGTTTATTGCACGGAAAAATTTTAGAAAAATGGCCAAAGTGTTCTTCTCTTATTCAAGCCTCTTTACTCTACCCGCCAAAGTGTCCCTTTTACACGCTTCAAACCCTACGAAGATAGCGTGACAGCGGAATATCGCCGCACCAAAAATAGACCCGTTCAGGTGTCATTCTCGAAAGCCTGAAAGGGGTGGTAACTGATAGTTGACGAGCCGTGAAGGCGCCTGCCCTACACGATGACCCCCGTGGCCGACAACGATAACGCGAATGGGAGCAATTACACTTGCACGGGCAGGTGCGTGCGCAAGGGGTGGCGGGCGGGGAGCGGAAAAGAAGGAATATCCGTTGGCCGTTTGTCGCAGAGCGACGAAGGATCCTCGGGCGTGTATAATGGAGGCTCGAAAAACGTGGCGAAGTGAGGTGAAGAGAGCTGACCTACTGTGGCAAGTGGCTCAGGGCCGTCGCTGTCCAAATCGTCCCCCCTGATCCCCCCCCCCCCCCATCCCGTTCAGGCCTTCTCCTCATCCGGTACCACACGCAGTATTCAGGTCTCCCGTCTTTGAAAAGCCCTCTTGGCCGTTGCCTGTTCCTGTCGCTCGGGCCCCTTCGACCTCCCCCACCTTCGCCTCTTTCGCCCCCTTGCTCTATGAGGCCGATAACACCTACCAAAAACCAAATGAATATTCACCGCGTCTTCGTGACACCGTGGCACGTGGCTCGCGGATGCTATGTGCTTTCTGCTCGTCACACGTGGATAACGTCCGAAAATGGGTGGATACTGTTATTTATGGATTTTAGGGAGAGAATTATTCTTGCGAGATTTTTCTGAAATCATTGAATATTAGCAGGGCGTGCCAATTGGAAACATTTGATGAAGATTTCGCGACAGATTTCCTTCGTGGACATTTTTCAAGGTTTCAGGGAAAATTAGTGTAGGTGGGGAGCAGAGGTGTCGGATACAGGGACGGTTCGCCCCGGCGCGCCTCTTTCCACGCTTGTTACCGCGTTTTTGACTCCGGTCGACGTGAACGCCCACCGGAGGAAAGTGAATCAGCGGCCGAGTGAAAAGCAACCAGTGAAAATACGTTGCTCCGGGTAGAATGGCGATTTGAAAGTTCTGCCTTCAGCTCTTCTGGCGGCGATTTTCACTCCGCCGGCCGTGGGCACCAGTAGTTGATAAACGAAAGCAGCTGGCTGAAAGCTGGTCTTCTTTCTAGCGGGACAATCGTTCGCTGTGTCGTTTCTCGACCATTGGGTGATTCGCTGAAAGGGTAGCAGTCACACTAAACCACGATTAAGAACAATGAAAATTGAATTTTATCAAAATATAAGCCCCCCATTTTTTTTTAATTATTATTATTATTAAAAAGGTACTTGAATGGTGACTTCAGAGGTTTCCCTACTTCGAGGGCCTGAAGAGGAGCGCGATATTTGGGATTTTTTTAAGCGAAACCCTCAAATTATGTTAATTGAAAACTTTATGCCTATATTTGTACATATTTAGGCAACATTTAAGAAATAAAAGAAAACAGTACCTAAAATTTTAAACGCGTTTTTCTCAGAACGATGTTTTTCGAATTGATTAGCATGATATCTAAAAAACCAATCACTCGATTTACTTCAAACTTGTTTTCTTTTTTTCTTTCTTCATATTCTCTAAAGATTGAACAGTGAAGCCACGATGCTGTACGTTAAGATATATAATGGTTTTATTTTAAAAAATTCCCAAAGTTCGCATCATTTTTCGTCCGTCAAGGTAGGGAGACCCCTTAATCCTCCACAAAACAATAATTTTGCACAAAGTACACGTCTACTGTTTCTATATTTAAGTTCGCAGTAGCTAGTAAAAAGTATAGATCCCAGAGCCTGGTAAGACATCTCAAGATAACTCGATCATAAATCATATGCCTGTGAAACGACGCGCCTTTGTTCTTTTGGGTTCGCCTTGTACCAATCTTCCCTTTCATTTTTTTGGTTTCAGATGTCCCTTATTTGAACTGTGCTCAGGCCCCGTCCCCTGAACAAAACGAGCTATGCCGACGAGTAAGTAGCACGCCTTTTCTGCCGACGCACGTTTACTTATCGTTTCATCCTTTCAACTGTGCCTGTCCTTCGTTGTTTCGTATGTAACTTATGATTCAGGCGGGACAAACTGTGTTAGCCGCGGGATAAAGAGCGTTTGAGGTATCGCAGTGAAACTAGCACAAATCATTGCTGAGCCATTGCTCGGTGTGCGGTACAATCGAGGCGTAATAATTTTAATAAGCGTTGATTCACTTATTTGAATACACAAACTTACATTTTCAAAGTAAGTTACCATGCCAACTATTGAGTAGTTTCCTACAGCATCTGCTACCGACACGTTTGAAGCTGACGTTCTTCGAAAATAGAGTGTCGTTGGAAAAAAGTGTTCCGCACGGTTGAATTTATTTCTCAGCAAGGAACCAGCGCTGTTTCGATTGTACCGCTAATTATGCAGCATGCAGTGCGTTCCTCGAATCAGTTTGCCCTCGAATCGCGCGAGTATTCCACCGATACGAACATGGCTGCAACGAAACGACGCGTGAAACCTGTTTGCCTGTTAAAGTTCCCAGTTCGATGTTTAATAAGCTTCCTTGGCCTTGGCGCCTATCCCCCGCGGAATCCTACGAATCCCCAAGTATCCTCTAAATATCGAGCAATATCCGCGGCAGGTTGTTTGCAAGACCCGCCGCCGCCCGCCCTGCGTACCGCGCGCCAGAATTCGTTTATCGTTGTTCCCGCTTCACACCGCCGGCGGTTAGTTCTGGAATTCGCCGGGCGTCGAGGATAAAAGAATCGTCTGACCAGCAATTTGTGCCATGCGCCGCGCGTGGCCATTGTGAATACGCGAAAGTGACATCACTCGTCCTCGGTTACATAAAGATATCGTCTCTAATATCGATGATCCTTAATGCTTTATTGCGCAGACGCTCCGCGCGTTTGTTTAGCCGCGAGCCGCGCGAGACAGGCGGTCTGTTCCGTAATGGAAAGCGTTAAGTCGCGATAGGAACGCGCGTGGAAATGTTCCTGGGAATGATACAGATTTTGACAGCGTAAGAAGAGTGTCGGTTGCAGGCGAATGGAAAGTTCTTAGAAAGTTCCACACGTCGTGTCTCGTTTAACGTGGAACCGAGTCGAAGCGCGGTGTCGAAACGGTCTTAATATGGGATGGCAAGGCTTCGAAGGCGGGGCGATGATTTCGCCGTGAAATCGTTAGAAAAGCAGTCGACCTGGAATATTAAACGAGCCCCTTCGAATATTAGAGGTCTGTACATTCTTCGTGGCTTTGTCAATTCTGCTTCGTTTATGTATCTGAGATTTCCTATGGTTGCGAAATACCGTGGCCCATGGAATATCACCTGTGACAAGGGTGGTTTGGTATACACTTATGCCACATTAGTGGCCCACCGATGGCGACTTGCACACCGCACCCCGCCCAAGTTTCGCTTACCGACCCGTCACCCGCGGACCCTCGGGTCCGTTTCCAGGCCCCCGGCTTCCGGGGTTGCGCAAGCTACGCGCGATCCACCTGGGAGAACGCGTCGAAGGCGTCGAGGCGGGGAACGGCCGAGAAGCGACCATTGAAATGGTTATTTTCGACGGTCAGGTCGTCTAGGACGCGTAAAACGAGAACTCGAGGACGTCCTGTGCGCGCCACCTCTCACTGCCTCCATTCTATGTCGAGAGCCAAGCCCACCGCAGGAAGGAGGAGGCCTAACCCCAACGCGTGACCTCCGACGTTTCCTGCTCGATCGGCGATCATTTCGCGGCGGGCATACCGATCCGCCCAGCGGATAAACGCCACCGAGGCGAATTAAAAAAACCGCCGACCTTACGAAGAGGAAGAGGCATCCGTTTTCTGCGGAGGTGGCGTCGATCGAAACTTTCAATGCTACGCTGGCCACGGAGAGTAGGTGGGCCCCCTGTGTATCATGGAACACGAGCTACACGAGACGCACGTGTGTATGCCTGGTTTAGTCGAGGCTCGTCGCGTTTGAGTCTCGCGTGTTCACTCATTGGGAACTTTGAACGGTTTCGAGGGAAACGTGGGGAACCCCTTCCAACGCTGGAGCAATGTGGGCTTGCGACGAGACTGGAAGCATTTAAATTTCACGAAGCCTGCTTGATTTTTCTATGAGTACTTTGGTTTAATTAAATTCTACCGAGGCATTGTAGAATTATCTATTAGATAAGGCACTGCTTGGTCCCACCAGCTTCTGGCGGGTGCACGGCTCGAGGGGCACACTGCTCGACCGTTTCCTCAGCGACGATGAATCAGTTGGCATGAATAATCGTAGAAAGTTACGGCTCGATTTCGTTTCGTTATGTTTCGAGGAAAAGGCTAAGGCTGTCTGCTGTGGCGAGCCTCTTGAAACGGTGGGCTCGTCTGGCCTGATTAAGGATTAATAATCCTTCGTTTCTGTCACTAGGACATCAGGATATTGGGACAGAATATCTCTGTCACTTCTAATTATCATCAGGCTTCAATTAATCGTCATTCTCTGCCTCCCGCTGCACCCGAAAATTCCACGATTTTCAACTTCCAGTTGTGCTACACTGAAAAAGAACTTTCTTTGCTGTATGAGTTCGTTGACCCCGGGCATCTTGAATTTTCCATTTCCCCCATCTGAAAATTTAGCTTTCCGTTCGGAATTGTTTGGAAGTTTAAATCGGTCCCCTTAGCCGCGATATCACGCGATCGCATTGTATGGAGCAGAAAATCGATGAGCACGGCGGCAGGGATACGTGCCATACACTGGGCGCAAGCTCTTTCCGCGGTGCAATCCCGTTCAAACTCGAGGCTAACCTTAACCTCGAGTGTCGATAATCAATGGAATTGATCGTAGGCATGAAAGTGTCCCAAGGTTCGGTGCTACCGAAGGCTACGTCACGGCTAAACAGAACTCGAGAGGAGGAGTAACAACAAAAAAAAATATCGAGGAACCTTCGCGTGCAGCCTGTACACGCACTCTTGCTCCTTCGATTTCTACTCGCCTCCGTTTATCTACCAACCTTTGGCAGTAAGAAATTTCAAACGTGGCACGGCGTTGAGGAACCATCGGCGCATTACGAGACAAAGATCTCCAAGGGGAATGTCTCTTTCGAACGTTCAAAAAGCATGTGTGGGTACTTTCGGGAATTCCGGAAAAATAATTTTTTTTCCCCTTTTTAAGTATTTTATTTTCACAGCAAAATTAAAAGGGCCGACCCGATACTTTCTAGAGAAATAGTTTTAAAGTTTTTACAGTGATTCGTGGAGATTTAGGAAATTCCTGTGTATGTAATGTTCAAAGGCTGATGAACATGTATATAAAATTGCAGAACAATCCACCCGATTGTTTATTCTCTATAAATTTGTAATAAAAGAAAAGAGGAACCTCCCATATAAAATATGAATATGTAAGTGTCGGGCTTCCATCTTAGTCTATTAAATGATAAATCTCTTATCAATTATTTGCCCGAGTAAAAAACATAAACGCCTCGGATCATTGCCAACAGAGTATGCACGAGTGCCGTACTTTTAACGCCACTTACAATGCTCGAAGAAAAAAAGGCCCTGAACTACTGACTGAGTTACAGTATTTAACATACTGTAGCAGATGACGTTTCCTTCCCTCCTTCTCCTCCTCCCCGCCAGCGTGAGATTATTTAACGGCACTCGTAATTCCGCGCTATGTAGATCATTTTAATAATGAAACGCCTCGGAACCAGAAAACTGGTTTAACGCGACGATCGAGGGTCAAGAACTTTGCCCGCTCGCGTGGCGATCAATGGGCGAAACCGACGAAAGCGTGGAGGTGAAGGCCGCCGGTGACGCGTCGAGGAAAATCCTCGAGGGAAATTGCCACTTTTGACTTTGCGGAGGGCGTGCACGACGCACGGTCTTGACGCGAGTTTGCGAATATTCCGCCCTGCATTTCCGCTCTGTGCAGCCGCGCGGCGGATCGCTCGAAAGTGTAACGACGGGTTGTACGTGGTTTACGACTGACAGACAGGATTGGAATGGTTAAAATTTCAATCCGTAGACAGCAGCGGCAGAGCGTCCGTGAACGAGAAATACCTTTCGCGTAAATTAGGCCGAGTGGGTAACCTTGTTAAGGTGTTTTATCGCCGCGAATAAGGGCGAATCTCTTTCCCTCCACACGAGCTGGTAGTAATGTAGTTGACGCGATGGTTAAACGGAATTTTCTTTTATTATTATTATTATTAATGAATGTAGAGAAAATTGTTAAGCTTTACGTAAAAGGCGAGGTAAAAGGTGACCTGGGTTCAGTTCCAACTTACAATTTAGGGGCCCAGTGGAAAAAAGGCACATGCCACCGTTTTATGATTTTAGAGGAAAGCAAGGATTTGAGGGAAAATTTGTTTTCATAGGAAATACGGTACTAAATTGTAATTATTTTAAGGGGTAATTGAATTAGACGGTAAGCGACAACTTTTGTAAAATTTGAACTGAAAAATTATTTTCATAGGGAATACGGTAAGAAAATGGTATGTAATTATATTAACCTGTACTTGAATTCTCATGGTAAATGACAACTATTGTGAATTTTTAGCTGAAAAACGAATCTTATTAGGTCACGTGTTCCTAATGAGCCGAGTAACTCCTCTTCCACGACGGATTTTTCTCAGCGTGAAGAAAATTTAATACCCATGATTCTGCTCGATGAAACTTACATGCTATTCTATTAGGAGGTGGTGGAATTACACTGAACGAATTAATGGTACGAAGAAACTAAAATTTACACATACGTGGCACGTGCCTGTTTTCCCTCAATTCCAAATCTTTTCACTCAGCCCATTCATTGAATCCCCATTTACTGCAAAACGACTTTGCCACGAGACACCAGCCGCCACCGCTATTTTAAAAAAAAAATAGCGATCCCGCAACTATGGAAACAGTTCCCTTGGTTCTCCATCTGTCCTCGCGGTCGATTTGTTAACCGCGCGGCTCGCCGATGAGCGGCGAGTCCGTCCGCCCGCGTCCCCTCGTATTTCATCCGCGAGAGCGCTCTTGACAGACATCGCGATGGAATATCTCTGTTCGAGGGGCTCCAGCCCTCAGACAGCGCGGCCGGGCCGGGGGATTTTAGCGTACAGCCGAGGGAAAATCGGCGAGCCCGATGCGGTGGATGGCTGGATCGAGTCCGAGTCCATCTTCGCTCGATAATCACGAGAGGGAAACGCGTGGGAAGATAAAGATGCTGCACAGCGCGCCGCTTGTCTCGGCGGCCTTCGGTGAAATTGCGAACGCACGGGGCAGAAGACTGCCAGACACGGAGGAATCGTGTGAAAGAGACCGAAGCTGGGCACGGAGGATTAGCACCGCGAGGAGGAACGTCCGCGGCATTATAACGCGATTAATAATTGCCGCGTACGAGCGCGGCTTGCGATTGCCACTGAAAGCGGAGATCGCCTAACACGCACGACACCTTGGCCCACAAGAGGGATTTGACCCCATTTTTATTGCGGACGAAACGCGCTCTCCTCCTCCCTCCCCCCCCCCCCTCCTTTCGGAGGAGCCAGTGTCATTGGTCGCTAATGGATTAAACGCTGGCCGGAGCAAGAGAGAAATTTCTGCCGGCCGTTGTACGAGTTACGAGCTATTGCTCGCGAGGATGTCCGCGATGCACGGGTGCTGTTAAGGGACGCCGGAAAATTGATTGTCCGATGACAAACCGCCCGGGTCCACGCGTCGGGACGCGGCGATTGAAACAGCGCCCCCGATGTGTCTTCGTAAACAGCCGCTGATGTAGAGCTGACTTGAACTTTCATTTTAACCCAATTTCGCGGGGCTCGTGTTACGAGCAACGGCTTCTCGAAGGCTGTTAATAAAAATATAGTAATAGCTATCATTGCTCGACGGAATTGATTGACGCCTCCCTTCATCCGCGATACCGGAGAGAACGGCGGCTGCGATCGCGCAAGAGCGCATCAGAAGTGGATCATAACGAGGATCCATTGATCGTCCAAGCTCGCGCACGCTGAAAGTCCGCGACACATGCACACGTATATACAGTGTGTTGCGTGTATAGCGTGTGCTATGAGCTCTAACGGTCTTCTGCCTTGACCGAGTTGAGCGAGGTCCGTGTCAGATCTCCGTCTTGACTTTGACTCCGTTTTATCGTAAAAGTCATTTCCACGATCAATCATCGCGGCAGATACGCCCGTTTCGACGGTCCAGCCCTGCTCGAGAACCCGTTCGCCGGGTGGGGTGCTCCGCGGGGCAGTCACGCGTGCCGATAAAAAGCGACGCGCCGCGCCGGTCCATCGATCGTTTATTTACAATGTCACGCCGAACATCCATCCGCTGCTATCGCGCGCTCGAGGTTTCCTTTTCCCTTCCCTGGCTCTGGCTCCCGCTCTTCTTGGAGCGGCTCCAACTCAACTCGCTCCGCCCGACCGCCTCGCGCGTTACCGCGATGCTGCGCCTTCGCGGCGTTCCTCAATCCTTAATAGCGACCTTATCGAGGTCTTCCACGAGGAAGCGGCGAGGAACGGCCACGTGTGCGGCTCCACGTCCGTCCTGGTCAATTTCGCCACGTCGCCCATGCCTAAACAGCCTCGGAACTCTCCTTTTCGTCGCTCGACCCATTTCGGGTCACGTGCCAGCCTTTACAGTCAAGCAACCACGGGCTGTAATTATCATCAAGTGGAGGGGCATTCTCCTCTAATTCTAAGAGTATTCAAGCGGTATTGCGCTGGGGTTTTAGCGACTTGCTTGGGGTTGGCTGCGAGGGTTTTAATAATAAACCTAATGCTATGGGATTGAACGAAGGGAGTCACGTAAGCTCCCAAGCGTTGGAATCTATAATTAAATTTTTAGCTGATAAGATATCGGGAGATTAGGTCATCAGATCTCGCACTAAATGACAGAGGTCCTTTAGTCCCCCGAGTCGTGGATAAAGCACTAACTGCTGAAAATCAAATTCTGTACTACAGCATTACCACGTATTACGACAATTTTCCACAAGGATTGCTCAATTATTTAGGGACGTCCCTAACAACGTTCACCGAATAGTACCAAGTTCCCTCACGTCCCACGATCATCCCCGTCTCCGAAGCATAAGGATGGGTCGAAAAATCATCGGAACTAATTCACGCCGGCGCACAGTGTAACGAGTATATAGGAAAAAAATCAATTTTCCATTAAGATACAGTTATTTACACGTAATCGATATGTTAATCATATTTATAACCAAAAATAATAATTTTTACCATAAAATAATAGTTTAAAATATAATTTTGAACATAATAAAAGTAAAACAAATAAAATATATATTTGTTTAAATGCATTTAAACACAAATTAAACAAAAAAGGGATATATTTTGCTTATAAAAAAAAAAACTTATAAATACAACAAAAATGCAGTGGGTAAATATTGCCTATGTGTAGTCTGTGACAGCATGCGTTTGGTGGTTCGATTTTGAATGTAATTACTGACCTTAAATCCGTTATCTATGTTACTAAGTTATGATGTTCTTATATCGAAGGGCTGTTCGCTATCAATTCCATGAAATGAAATACCAAATTTCAAAACTGAAATTTTTTCTTATTGAACACGTGCCGTGACACTGTGCGGCGGCGGCGGTGGCGGCGTCCCGCTCGAAGTGACCCCGCGCCGCTGGGCCCAGCTGGTCGCGTCGATTAAGTCCGCTTTGCTAGCTCCCGCGAGCGGATTAATACGCGTGCATACGTGTTTATCAGGCACGGCAGGGGTGGCACGGTGTGCGCGGTGTTACCGTGTGTGGCCATAGGTGGTAGCTTCGTTCTATCGACCGAACAGCAGCAGCTCGTCCCGTGACCTGACCTCGTCTGAACCCTCCATTCCGCTCTGCCTCGCTCGCTCTAACACAATCACCATCCACGTAAACCCCTGCCCCCCCCCCTCCCGCCCCCCCATCATCCACCTCCCATGTCTCACCATCTCGTTCTCCCTTCGGCCAAGCTCTCTCCTCTGGCCCCCCACACTCACCATTTCGACGAGCTAAACCCGATTCCTCCACCTCCGTTCTCCGCGGGTGCAAGAACCCTCCCCGGCACTTTCTGCGCGATATTAGCGCCCTGAACTAGAACAACGCCCGAAACTCAGGCGGTAGCCGCCGAACGACACCCGGCGCGCATTCGTCGACGGGCCTGACGTTTCCTCTCCGTCCCCGCGTCATAAAGCAGCCTGGATTTTTCGAGGCCGCGTCCCTTAGGATCGAGGGGACAAAGGGACTGGACTCTAGGCAACTGGAGTTCAGATGGAAGGATATCGAATACCTGTTTCTTACAATTCGACATCTAAGCCCCTGTTAATATTCTAGCATCCGATCTTTAAACTTGGATTGAGCACGCAAGCTGGGGGAACGCGAAGCTGCCTGCATATACCTCTGAAAAATCCAGGAAACACAAGGTGCTCGAGGGAAACTTTCTTAATATCGCCTCTTCTAAGCGAACACGAAGGAAAAGCTTGCCATTGGGCTGGACACAAGAGATCCCTTCCTATTCCCCATTTTCCTCTTTATTAGCTTTATTAAAGGGAGGTAGAATAGATGGCTGGAAATTCGGATAAAACAGGGTGGTTCCGCGAAGAACATTCTGTTATCGAACAGGTGATGAAATATCGCCCGGCGAATAAGCCTGATGACGTGCACTGTGCGAGAAAATCTACCCTCAGCTCCGTTGCACGCACGAATCCCCCTCCCCACTCCCTCCCTACAACAGAGCGGAACGATGGGGGTTGGCGATCCACGGGTTCAACCAGGTAGTCGAGACCGAAGCAGAAACCGAAATTCAGACCGGTCACATATCGGTCAAGTAATCAGTAACCGTAACGAAAGTGGAGAGAAATTCTGGCCGTAATAGCGAGAGGATGCAGAAGGGAACCGAAGGTCCTGAGTCGGGAATCGGGGGACCGTATTCTGAGACGAACGGGGACCGGTCGCCGCCGACTTGTTAGGGCTCCGTGTCGGTTTTATTCGGGTGGGTTCGGTTCAGTTCGACCTAGCTGAATAGGCCGGGAAGGTATGTATGCTGTACCCGTCGCTCTCATTGTTTGTCTCTCTCGTGACGGGATTTGTGAAAGCAGACTTTTGCAGTTATTTGTTAGACTGACACTGTCGGTCCCAAACTCTGCCGATGTACCGAGGCATTGTTGTATTTGAAAGACTTACGTTAAGAAGATGCTCGCCATCTCCAATTGGCTTTAATAGAAGTAGTTAACATAAAATTCTCTCTCGGTTATCGGTTGAGAGAAAACTTCGTACCGCTCGTCGCTCTTCGGTTCGATTGAGAGAACCGTAAATGCCGTATCGGACGTCCCGGTGATCCAGACCGCGACCGTAACCGAAATTCTATCGGCGTCGACTGCCTAGGTTCAACTTCCAGCTCCGTTCGAAATTGTAGCGCGGTATTGGCGAGGTACGGTGAAACGCAATTGACAAAGCCGTGACGGGGTTTGCGAAATGATTTCGGTGCCGTGCCGCTGGCATTATCGCTAATAAACCGCTGGAAACTGCGGCGCAAACCTTATATCCTCTCGAGCAGATTTGCTATTATTTTTCCTCTCCCACCTTGCTTCACCTCCCCCGCCCCCCTCTCCCTCTCTCTCTCTCTCTCTCTCTCTCTCTCTCTCGGGAGCTCCCTTTTGGCAAAAATTTACAGCCACTCTCCCCACCGAACTTTCTCCGTTTTCCATTTCACGTATTTCCTGCAGGGGTCGGGCCACTGATTTTCGCTCCTTCCAGCGGCTTATTTGCGAACGTTGCCAGAACCAGAATTCATGCGGCCCGCTCTGAGCATTATTATGCATTGTTACTGCCCGGAGCGACACGAACGAGTGAGTCCCCTTTTCAATGCATCGCCAGACGGCTCCGTTGCTCGCGACCGTAGACCGCCGTGAGTGTCACGACAGGGTTGAACAATGAGCCCCCTCCCTTCATTCCTTCGGGCCGCTTTATTCCTGCCCGTGCGCCCGTCCAAAACTTTCTACGGTGTTTTCGTGATAAATTTTCGAGGGTGGAAGCCCTCGGACTGTTCGGCGTGGCTAATCTTCCGTGTTCAGGCCCGACTTTCGCCGGTGACTTTGGCGATGGTTTCGTGAAAGGGGTAGCTTCGGTGCCTCTTTCGAAGGCGAACACGGGGAATTATATTACCTGACTGGGAGGTTTTATTTTATTGCAATTAACAGTTCTTCTTCTTTTATCGTGTGGAATTATTTGAGCAATCAAAGATTGGTGAGTCCGGAATCGCAGAAGTGATACAGTATGGAAATTGCCAAGATCTGTCGAGTCCTCGGCGTACTGACCAGGCTCGTTACCAATTCCCCCAACGCCGACTCTCGTACGTTACTCTTTCCCGAACTCTACATATACCCAAACTAACGGAGCGTCACCTACCTATGTGCCAATCGCACCGCAGGCCTACAGAAGAAAACCGAGAGTCGAGTGCAGTAGGATACGCACCAGTTTCCATGGCGGACACAAAAACACCTGAACCGAACAAGCGAAAGCCCATTCCATCTCGAAACCGAAATCCCCTCCGCGTGGTTTCTCAAAACGTCTCGTCCTTTCGATAGGATAATGCCCCAGGCCGCAGTCGCTGCATTTCACGACGGACCACGTGATTCCCGGCATGCACGTTTAATTCGCACGCCCCTCTTCGTGTCCAGTTGATGCTCGCGGCCGCGACTCGTGTTATTTCACATCGAATCGCGCGTCCTCGCATAGCGAGTGGAACCTCCGTTAGTTGCGATAACACCGAAGCACAACTGTTTAGACGAGGGAATTTTCTGGTTGTGGAATATCCTTTAACGTTCTCGCTGAAATTATACAAAGACAGTGGTTCTCCGAAACTTATTATGAAATTAATGTCTAACACATCTGTGTACTTAAATACTACTTAGGTAGGTGACTGAAGAGTTGAAATGGTAAATGATGTAAGTCCTAAAAGTGAAAATTTTCAATATTATTATCTGTTCCATCACAGCGATATTGGTACCTGTGATCTCAGATCTGTCTTGCCACAGCTCTAGAAATTGAAATATATTATTCCAGCAGAATTTACATTCTTTTCCATGAAGAAAATAATTTCAATTTCTTTGGCATTTAAATTGCTTACTATTTCAACTTCCCAATTTTCTTAAATACTATATATATTTCACGTGTCGTATCAATTCCAAAGTTTCACTTTACCAAAATTTCAAGATACAATTATTTCCAATAAAACTGCCTTATTTGACACTTTCTTTCAACCGCCACTGTATCGGCCCATGGAGCTACGTTATTTCCGAGGAAGCGAGTTACGGCTTCGGGTTCCGAGCCGCTGACCCCCCGCCCATGGAACTCTCCCTGTGTTTCGCGCTCGGCAGCCGAGCGTCTGACACCGGAGGCATTCCAGACACGCGTTGCACAAGGATTTATAGAATTCAGCCGATAGACACCAGCCGAATAAACGTATTTAGAAGCGGGGGAGCAACGATCACCGTTGCGCGCTGACGTAACCGCGAATTAATTCAGCCGGAGCAACAGGCTCGCGCCGCCGTTGCCATGAGAAAGTTAAGCGACCTGTATCAGGTGCCTTTTTCCCCGAAGGACAACGACGGAAAATCGGTCGTTGGGCTCGCGACTTCCTTCAAAAAGCGACCGGCCAGAGGCGGCTAGGGCGGTTTAACGAAGGGAAGAGGGAACGTGCTTCGCTCTGTGTTAATACGAGAATCGTCGGCGCTGTTTTCGCTTGGACAAAGGGCGTGTAACTGGTTTGAAAAGAGCAGACGCCACTTACGAGCCACCGAGTGTGTCTCTTTCTTCCGAGGTTCTTCTGACACCAGGATCACCAGCTGCCAGCACTTACCCTCTCCTCGAGCGTCGTCGCACGCTCGCGCAGCTCGTACCCGCTGCGGTGATTCTTGGAGGCGGTTGACGTTGAACAGGGCTCGTGTCTTGAGCATCCTGGGGTGACCTTGGGAAATCCGGGAGATTTTCAGAAGCAATTACGAATGGCAAAATAAGGTCATTTCTTTGACATATTATTTTTCGTAGTAGGTATACTCTGGAGAAGCTTATCGTCCCTTATCTCACCCAGGGCCCGATCTAGCTCGTCCACCGCTCTGGTGAAAAATCATTTCTGCCGCCCTTTATATTTAATTATAAATAATTATTTTAAAATATAATTTTTCACAGCGAGTAAGTGGTTTTTCACAAAATTCGAGTTTGATATTAAGTTCAAACATGGATTACCTGGTTTTTTCTTACGGTTTTTTCAACAATTCTTACTTTTTAATTTTTTCTTTCTAGCAATTTTGCTTGCCCTCCCTGGATATCGGTCCCCGAGCTCGCTATACTCGCTCGTCGATTAGGGTTTTAACCCTGAATTTTCCTCAGACAACCCCCAGCAGGGAGAAACGCGCGCCACCAGATACCGTGGAAATGGGCAGCGACTCGGAAACCTGGAAAATACGGTAGACTGAAAAGCGTAATAGAGTTTACATGGTACTCGTCGCGTGCTCCGGGGCGGACGGGGCTCAGGGACATTTTTTTAAGGGGGTCAAGGGGACCCTGCGCCCAGCGGCCGTCCTTATTAACGGGCGACCTCTCTAGGCTCGAAATCGACAGTTTCAAAATTTCTTACGAAAAGCCCTGACACGCGTTCCGCTCGTTCTCAGCGCAGGAGAGTCCTCCCCCCTCCCTCGCAGCCGTCTGTTTTCTCTTTTAATTCGCCGGTTTAACGCCGTTGGACTTGGTTTCGTTTGGGAAAAGGAAGAGTAGCAGCAGGGCCCTGCTCCGCGAACCGATATGTGCCCACTGACGAGAGACGTATTCCAGGCACGGCACTAATTTATGGACACGTTTCAGCACGCGTATCGCCGTGTGATCCGTGCAACCTTAAACTTGCATCCGTGCATATGATTGCATAAACCGCTGGCTTCTGCTGCAGCCACGGAACGCGGTTAATGGAATATTCCGGCTGGCACTGCGGCAGCACCGTAATAAACCTGCCCCTTCCAGTTATTAGCGCGAATTAAAGAATCAATTTCGGGGAAAGGCCCCAGGTACCAGCTTGGGACCTCACCTGTCGATCGTTACCACGTCGGTGATCGATCGCCGAGAAGGGTACAGCCAACTATACCTACTATTGGTTTTTTCAAAACCATCCTACTTTTCTATATCGTATGTGTGTCGAGTAGAGCACTGTGTCGATCGGTCGCATTGTCGGCGGCAAGAAAAGTCTGACAAGATAATTGTGCCTCGAAACGTTTCACAATTATTTTTTTAAAATTGTGGTGACGCCCGGCGCGCATTGTGTTAGTTAAAAGAGCCCCGTATTCACAAAATGTCACGACCGTCGTGCGTGATTCCGGCACGACGTCACGGTCCCATTGACACCGACCCCAGGCCACCTTAAACACCCATAAAACATTTTCGTGACCTCTTTTTCATGTAATTCGACGAACGGAGGCTTGTTCTCCGTTTCCGGTGACATGAAAGCACCGATACCCAACCACTGAAGAACCTTTCACACGTTACCACCGACCTGGGTCCGCATACTCGGATGTACATTCTGAATCCGCAAACGACCCGCACATTTCATTACTAATCTCAATGCTATTTTAGTATGTGTCTCACACAAGCATCCTAAGTAATTCCATTCTACCAAAGGCTCGTAAATCTAGCCCAACGATCATACTCAGCCGCCTTCGTCCACAAGGCTTCACGGTGGACTCGTCATTTAATATTTTCGTACCGTGCCAAATAAGTATAGACATATATGTGTGAACAGTAACTGAACATTAGCGTTCCTCGGCGATGCCTGTGTACAGTGTTACCGTATGACAGCATAGTTTATCATATAATTTCCAAGCAGCTTGCCAGAAAACGTGCATTCCCGAACAGGAGGCGAGTTTCCTCTAGAGTAGAGGGGAGCCTTGGGCTACCCGACGGTGAACCGTCGTTCTAGCCACGAACACGAGGTCGCGGGAAGGCACGAGTCGCTCCGAAGTGACCGCGGTGACGGCCGAGCAACGGCGACGGCGCACGAGGCCGCGGCCGCTGGGGTGGGGACTGCCGGACGCTCAGTAGCTCGGCTCAGTCGAGCCAGCGCCGCGATCGCAAGTGGACCAGTGATCACAGACAGTGTCCCGGGGCAGGCGTGTTTAAAAGCTCCTTACCGCTTCTAGTCGTTCCTTAATCACGCGTGCGAAACCGAGCACGGGGGATTAATCCAGCCGGCTGGCGGAGAGCGAGGTCTAGCTATCCGAGTGGAAACGATCGCGGTCCTCTGTCGCTCGTATCCGCGCGCTCTAACGTTCGTCCCGGTTCCGTCGAGCCCCCAAAACCCGCTCGTCTATCGTCGCCTTTTTTATTATTATTTTTTCAAACCGTCGCTCGTAATCGACTGTCGCGAGGGGCCCTCTCTTCCAGCGGGGAGCCGCCACGGACACCGGCAGTGAAAATGCGGTAGTGACAGTGGTTATTGTACGCCGTAGGACCACGGGGAGAGAAGGGAGAAACCCTTTTGGGTAGGTTCTGTAGGCGCGAGGACGCCACGAGTTCGCCCGAGAAAATCGAAGTGAACGGGGAGTAAAGAGGAGGCGAGAATTAGGAAGAGACGGCTACGTCGTTGAAGCCAGGCCGTGGAAGTTATGACGAGCTCGTGTGTTCGAGGACGAGGAATTTACGCGCATGTGTCCAGTGGGATATAGTGCCGGCGACAAAGCGTTCCTTCCAGATCTGGATACCTTGCTCTCGACACCTACGGGGCCTGGATTATCTCATGTCAGGATGGCGCTGGCGCGGTACGTACTCTCTCCGCTTGGCATCGTTACAGTACCGGAGGGGTGGGTCTTTGATCCAGCCTATTTGTTTTTATTCCTCGCGCCCCGTGTTATTAAGCGGCTTTATTGATCCGATATGGTGCTCCATACCGCGGCAACGTACCGAGATCCGTGCGTCGGGAGCTGTTTTATTCGCAGACTCGTCGTTTCGGCACAGCCATCCTACTCTACGGGCTTAAGTGTTTTCACGGTGGTGTAGTACGTTATCTTTCCTGGCGGGTCCGTGTCGCCCGGTGTCCCCCTTTTGTTTTCAAGCCCGTTCCGCCGCAAATGCCGGTGTCTACCATAGAGTGCGCGCTGGTCAACGACCCATCCCTGCCCCTGTAACTACATATAATGTCGCTGATTTAACAGATTTATATATGCGAGCTTAGCTGCATGCTGAAGAGCTGGCTTTCTTTCGATGCACGCGCACACGACGGCCACAGTCCGCTGTCGTTTATTAGTTTGAAAGTTCTTGGTCAAGTCGCTTGCGTGGCGAAGGAAAAGACGTCAAGGTTAATACACCTTTTTACGTCGGGGCGACCTTCCGAGCCCGATGCGGGCAGCTCAGTCACGGTTCGACAATCCGCCTTTATGCTGAAACGTTTAACCGTGAATATGAGTCGTTGGAATTCAAACGCAGAAACATTTACGCCTCTCGCTTCCGGAGTTCCGCTGGAAAGAATTCCTTCGATAGGCATCGGCGTCGATCACCCGCGCACGCGAGCTACCTTCGAGCGTCTCGTTTGAATAGGAATCGGTGAATAGGTCGTTATTTCGTTTAAATGTGACCCGGGGAGTTTGAGGGTCAAATAAAGTCGCTGGGATAATTGCAAAATGGGACCGAGGTATATTTCTATTTTTTATTTTTATATTCTGTCTGCAAGTGTCCTTCGTGTTACGTTCGAAACAGTTTTATACATTTCACACGGTAATGTTTGAAAATATACTGCTTCGAATTTCATCCGCCTTCGCGCACGTGCGCGTGTATGCATGTGTGCGCGGCTCGACGATCTGATTGGACGTCCAGCCATGCGCGTGTCATCTGACATAACCTCAAACAAATGAGGCGAAAGAGCTCTGATCTAGGTTAGGTTTCACGTGAGTTCTCAAATAAATTCACCAAACGAACGCGCGTTCATACAGCCTACATGATTTTAATTTACTCGTATCTTACTTTCATGCATCTTCGACACAATCACTCATATGAAATGGAGCAGAGGTTATTACTCGACTAAAACCAGAATTAATTAATAAAAAGATCCATTTACTGAAACAGAAAATACTATAGAAGCCATTCACAGAAATCATTTCAATCCCAAGAACAGTAAACTTCTCTCCAAAGCGTTTCGCGTTGCTCGCAAGCATTATTCTTCGATCACGAGATATACATACCGTTCCACACGACTTTCCCCGCCGAAGCTTTTTATCCGCCCGACGATACTCTCCGGTTCAGCCAGTAAACAGCCTTCGCTGTTCATATTTGTGCTGGTGCAGGATCGGGTTCGTGACAGAACTGGTAATAATGAAGCTTTCTACCGCGCCACTGTGTCCCTTCGAACAGCGTCGTCCATTATACCTATATTCTAACTGTCGTTCCGTTGTTAGAACTCATTTCTTCGTGGTCGAGCGTGTTTATCTCGAGAGCCAGTTTCGCCAGGAAGGCCTCCATTGTGGTATGCTGCCCCGTTCCGTTGCCGGCCAGCGGCTACGACGGCTTGCTGATGAAATAACGCCGGGGCGCAGGGAGCGCTCCGGTAATTGAATGTGGAGAATTAAACAGTCGCGTGAAATGGGCGTATGCCTCGGCCAGCCGATAGACCTCCTCGATGGGACTATTAGTCATTACTTCCTGCTGCGAGAACGCTATCGGGCGAACTGATGAATCACTCACTAGTCTATAAACAGATCTTCGACTTTATAATTACAATTTAATGAATGCAACACCGATGGCATTGCACCAGGGACCTCACCTGCCTATAACCTTGGCATTACCGAAGATCAAACCTTTTACTGGATAGACTCGATTTAGGTTCTACCGGGGGCGGGGGGGTATCCTCTGGCCGTCTGTTTACAAAGGAATCACTCGGAGTTCAAGCTTTAGTCTGTTGCCTTTTCGAACAAAAGCTATCTTCGTTCCGCGCGATGTCGAATAGTGTGCGTTTCCTTTTGTGCGCGATACGGCTTCTCGAAACGCTTGCATTCGTTCTAAAAACGATACGCCTGTTTACGCTGTCTTCCTCTCTCTCTCTCTCTCACTCGGAATGTTGATAAGTTTCTTGAAAACCTTGTGGGATCGTCGAGTCAAGGCTTGGGAAGGCTGGGGAATTTCGCCGACATTCGAGAGGTAAACATATGTATAAAACTGACAAGGTGTTTGGGGAAATTATCAGGTTGCAGGGGAAAGAAAGTGTCTGTAAACGAAGCACTTGATTTAAGAGGAAATTTGTGAGCAGAGATTTGAAGTATTTAAGAGTATTAATATTTAAATTCTTCTATGATTTTCTATGGATATTTCTCTCCCACAAAAATCTTCTTTTCTACCCGAAGGATATCGCTTCTTCGTTACACTGTGGAGCAAACTTGTAGCCCCGCAATTAACGATTTGTTTTGTTCTCCGTTCGAAACGAAACCGTCGATTTAAATATCCGCGATTTCGCTCTGGACGTGTTTACATGGTCGATAGTGTTTCTCCCAGAAGTCGACCGATTAGCGGGCGCTTAAGGGGTCTTTCCACTGACGCCTTGATAAAGCACCGATGTTCGAAACTTTTTTTTTGTCACAAAAAGAATGCGTTTACTAAAGTGGGGGTTTGCCTATCTCTTAATACGTGTTTTTAGAATACAAAATTATTTTTTTCACACTTTTGTAATGCTCTCTTGCGCCAAAATAGGCGGCTGCAGTATACGCTATAAGAAAAGAGACGCCTCGACTGCGGACTCGATTTTTGAGGAACCGTGTGTTTGGAAAAAAAGAAACAAAAAGATTTGTGATCGCTACGACTGTCGCTATGGCGGGGACTAAAAATCTTTATTTTTTCAAACACACGATTCGTGCCCGCAGTCGAGGCGTCTTTTGTTTTTACAGCGCATACTGTACCCACCTATTTTGGCACAAGCCAGCATTACAAAAATGTGAAAAAAATAATTTTGTATTCTCAAAACACGTATTAATAGATAGGCAAAACCTCACTTTAGTAAACGCATTCTTTTTGTGAGAAAAAAAGCTCCAAACTGCGGTCCATTATCAGGGCGTGAATGGTGGAAATACCCCTTAAACACGACATAACACCAGATAGAAAATCGTTCCAACCGTCATCTGTCCTTTACGGGGAACAACAAACCCGCCGATCGATCAAATCCCATCGCGAAGCGTTTAAAGTAATTTCCATCGACGTTGATAGATGCAGTAACGCCGGATGAATCGCTTTGAGTTATGTTAATCATTCGAAATGGCTTTTACGTCATCATTATCCACGAGCGAAAGGAAATGCATCGAATCAATCCCGCTTTCAACAAATACATAAGTCTTCATAGAAATATCCTCGTTCTCGTTCAGTTCGTGTATATTTGTATACCAGCAATATTAGGTTCCCACTGATTACACCGGTTCGAATCATTAGAGATTGTCTTATCTAGCGAACGGAGCATGAATCTGCGGGTTATCTCGTTCCATTAGACGGACCGTTAATTATTTTCAGCCGCGTAATACACTTTATCTGGTCTACTAATTAGGGCAGATCTGCTTGTGTGATGTGATCTCGCTTGTCGAAATAATTGTGGGCACCGCGTAGTGGATGAATCACATATTAAGAACGAAATTAACCAGGCATAATCGTTTATTCAAAATTCCTACAAAATATTAATCCACACAGTATCCATAGCGTTCGAAGTAAAAATAAAAGCTTGTATGTTACTCTACCATTCGTTAGTAAAGTGAAATGAAAATTCATCTCGTTAATGACAGTATTACTCGAACTAAATCTTTCATTCATCGATGAATCGTTTTATCTTCAATTTTACCAGTCTGTTTATAACAGAAGTGCCATTAGGGCATTTCTATATGCCACATGCAAGGCGAGTGAACTTGCTCTATGTTCCGTATCACCGGCCTCAGCTAGCGATGGTTTTTAATCGAAAGATGCGCAGGTTGGTAAATCGAGGGTCATCGTTACGAGCGGTGGTGTAGTATCTAATAAAGCCGAGCGGCTCGTTAAGTCGACAGCGTAAAAGTTTTAGCATAAACGTGTGCTGGTCGCGTAGAGTTGGACGAATAGGAAAAGCCTCCCCGACCTTGCCAGCGTCGTTATCGCGTTTGCGTCACAATATTTTCTCGCAACGGGGGAGAGCGAGACAGATAGCACACAAAGCCAGAAATCGCTTTGAATGTCGCGGTGTCCTTTGTCCCCTCGCACAGCTGGTCGAGCTATCATTGTGGCCGCCGCGGATATATTTGTATGCGTACTCTTGGGCCTCTGTAACTGCGTATCAATCAGTCTCCATACAATGCTATCTCGAAACAAAACACCTGTTCCTTTCCAACGACAACGATCGCTTCTTCCTCTCTGGTTTCCTGCATCCATTCACCCTCAAATTTGCAAGAAATTGCTCGAGCTGATTCACGATTCATTGCGACCATTCTTGGGCAGCTTATCAGCTCGTCGATAAGTTTTCAAATCCTCTCTGTATGATAAAGTGGGGAGTGGTTGAGGAACGTGTGATGTGTGGGCACTTTTGCTTACATTATTGGTTGTTCTTTTTAGTGTGGAAGTGGGTGGCTGCTTTTCTATGGTTCGTTGGAGCTTCCCGAATCTCCAGCGTTCCCACCTTTCCAAATTTTACACTTTCCTGAATTTTCTACCTTGCAAAATTTTCCACCTTCTATCACAATCGAACTGAATCGTTCCAAGACCCATAAAGTCCACAAGCGACTTTGAAAAGCTGTATCTCGTTAGCCGATGCACAACGTGGCCTTCGATAGTTGCTCCAAGAACGCTAATTCAAGCTCGACTGGTGTTAGGAGGAACGTGATATCATTTCTAAATTGTGCGGTAACGACGACATTGCGCAACAATCGTGCTCGTCATCGAGAATATTTTTCAATACCAGGATTCTCGCGGTCGTTTATGCCACGTGCTACCTACCATCTACGAAAAGAAAAACAGCTGGTGGGGGGGAGGGGAGGAGGAGCTATATCTCTCGCGACGATTTGCTGCAATCCTAATCTCGACGTTCCATATGTGCACGTTACGTTCTCTTGTTGATTATTTCAATGACATTTCAGTTACGATAATCCCGCAGCCAAGAGAGCGCGCATGGAATTTACGTTAATGGCTCCCCTTATCGGCGTTTAATTGTAATGAACAAATTCAGGTGATTGCCAGCGGCAGATAGACTAATTTCGTCAGGACTGAAAAATTGCCGAGGCGTATCGCTTAAACGCGGTTAAGTGAAAGTAATTGCAACTCCCGGCAAGTGTCTCTCGTTCGACGTTTAACCAAAGACATTGAAATTTGCGGAACGTCCACCGACACGTTGAAACGTAACGCCCGTCCTTGGGGCAATATGGCGGATCGACGATAATTTTCCATTCCCCGCAAGTATGTGGAAACAAAGCGACAGAACCTTCAATCGATCATCGTGTAACTCGCACAGCAATTCCGCGAGTCCTTTGCGAGCGATAATTCCTACACGTATTCGAGGCTCGAGGGAAATAACGTGCCAGATAAGATAATGCAAGCCTCCTATTTGGTATTCACACGTCGGAACGAAATTTCAAACCATTCAGTTACATAGATAACAAATAAGTATATTCCCGTAGCCGCGGTTATTTCGAATCTGATTTTTAACAACTTCGAGCTTCACCGCAGAGAAGGCAAATAGTAAAGTGTAACTCGTAAAGAAGTATTAAAAGTTATTGACGTTCCAAGCTCGGGGCTGCTGCTGATGGCATTTAAATCGCTAACGTGTTATAAAAAGTATCCAGAGCTTCCTCCACAGAATATATATTCCAAAATGCGAAATAACTTGAGAAATGTTAAAAAAAAAACAATCGAATAAGAAGCCCAATTAAAATTTTATTTAATTCCAGCATTGTTTCGAAAAGCACCTCTGCCATGATTTTATGAAAATATATTCCGTGGGGCATAGTGAATGTTACTTTTTAGCACAAGGTGATGCATCGTTTTATTTTCGTGCTGAAAGCTTGCTCGCTTCTATCGGCCTTTGTTCACCGAATTAGAAGTCTAACGTATAGTCAAAATATTCAATGGGTATTGAAATTTTCTCCCTGCTCCCCTCGGTGCTATTCGCTTCCATTCAGTCTCTCCTCAGCCGGGACCGATTATCACAACGTCATGCAAGCATACACAGTTCTGCAGCTTCAACACATGTATATTCACCGTGGTCGCGAATTAACCTTTACCTATTTGCGTGTTTGTTCGTTTATGTAACGCACCGTCGCTTCCGTTCCCCTCGCTCGGGCCCGTGAAAAGCCTCTAGAATCCCAGCCGAACGTCCTCATTCAGAATCATTTAGAACAGCCGTGTCAAACATACGACCCTCTCGAACTGCCGTAAACAGTTCGCAGCCATTGGCTTGCTTTGCATAATGCGTTTAAGGCCCGTGATGGTCGTGCGCGCGATAAATGCGATAATCACTATATTCTTTTGAATCGCGCGACGAGACAGACAGATGTGGCGTTGCGCGCAAAAGAGTTCAGGGTACAAAACAGCAGAAAAACGAGATTTTATAGATCTTGGAAATCGATTTCTGGTCTTCCTTTGGGGACGTCGAGGGGTGCGCATTGTGAGGTGGAAAAGGGAATGAGGGGAATGAGGGATTTGAGCCCTCAATTATTATTACTAGTATTATTATTATCGACGGGAAACTCTTTAGAATACAGAGAGATGAAAAAATAACAAACCTTGTAACTCGAATCGACAAAATTGCTGAATAAGGTAAATGTCCCAATGGCGAAACAGTTAAGGAAGCAGTTGAGATGATTGCAATTTCTTTTATATTTAAATAGTATAAAATTATAACTAAATATAATTATTCAAAAGCGTAAAATTTCTACTTTCACATAACGTAACAAGAATCTACATTTGTTAAAGCAAAAGTTTTAAATTAATTAAAACATGAAACTGTTCATATGGCCCAGTAATTAAATGAAATTCATAGCGTGTCCCAGTCATTAATTAACAGTGTCCCAATGATTGAATATGTATTTAATTTAACTATTTCTATCAGTTAATGAAAATAAATCAATATGGTAATATTTTGGGGTAATAAAAAACATTTTATTTATAATAAATTTGTGTTAAATTTTCGGCATGAAAAAATGATTAAAAGTATATTATAAAATTTTAGGTTATGTTAATATTGTGACGAGGTTAAGATTAATTATCCTAATAATTCTTAAACTGTATTATATTTTTGTTTAGTTATTATTAACGTAAACATATAGGATACAAAAAAGTACTTTGGTACAATAAATGTTAATAATTTTAAAACTTCACTGAATACTGGCGTCCGTATCAGTGTTTACATAACCATTAAACACGCGTTTAATAACTGGTCCGTGTCATGATATCGTGTACTAGTGGATAAACGCAACAATTTCAATATTAAAAACCAAAAATTATTAAAAGATCCAATTAATTTTCAATTCTTCAATGTATAATAAATCCAAAACAACTGTATAATTTCAAAAATTTTAAAATAATAATTAATTACAACCTTAACAAAAATATTCTCTCGCTTGCTTGAGCCCGTTAGGTAAGACGCGAGATTGAGACTGTTGAAGCTTTAATGTACAATAGTATTTTTGTATGATATAACTATTCAGTTATGTAAGCTTATAATTGTATCTATATAAAGCTAATAGATTTTTCAATTATATTTCGAACAGTTTAAACGTTGCAAATTAGTAAAACTGTTACTATTAATAAAATTTCTTCTCAATTTTTAATTATTGGGCCATGTTTAAGGACTGGGACATTTACCTTAGTTTCCCTAGCAATAACTTTAAGTGCTGATTATTTACACTCCTACAGTGTAAATTTCCGTAGGAAAAGAATGCTCCTTGGTCGCTCCAAAGCTACCTTAACGCGAAATTCAATTAAAATTAGAAAATTAGAAAATTCTCGAGTTGGAAACGTTTGCTCGTTACTACAGAATTGAAAATTAAATCCCACTTTGCCAAAGATTTCGATCAGCCCCACCCCGAAACACCCATTCAAAATCCACAGGGACTCCGCCCTATCCAGCCTCCGAAGGAAAAAGAAACGCTAAGAAATGACGTCCCCCCATCCCTGGACCATCGTCTTCGCTGGTCCCGATATTCGGGAAATGGCTTTCAGCGCTATTATTACATCGCGAGGCGGGAGTCGAGGCCAATCGATGTCCGGTGCGCGACGATGAAATAAAGTCGGGCACAAAGGCTGACGCGTCCGTCGTTGGAGCTTGTCGAGCGGCGGAGGGACGGCAGGAAGGGAGGAGAGGAAGGTTGTCCCCCGCTAGAGGCAACCTTCGACTTCAAGGGTACAGGGCCGTACGACGTCCCCTCGCTTTTTCGTCGCTCCTCCCTCCGTCTGACCTCGGCTGTCGCTAGGGCGGCCAGTTTCACGGAATGCAAAAGCTCAGGGCCATCGAAAAACAGGCTGATGTTTCCACGAACCGCCGCGCTCCGCCTGGCTTCTCTTCTGTGCAAGCTTCTCTCTCCCCACTCACCCCTTAGCTCGCGATGGTCGGAAGGGACCACCATCCACCCTCGACCCACGTTTCACCATCCTCTTTCCCTCGGCTCTTGTATATGTATACACATACACCGCCGAGGCCGTAGGAGAGACAGACCTCTCGCGTCTCTACAATAGTCTTTCCAACGACCGCGAGAGATTATCTTTGGAAACGGCTGTCGGCCCGAGACACCTTTCCATGCTGTTTTTCCCACCGCGCGGGTTTTTTCCCTACCGGTACCGATAGATTTCTCGCGCGCGCTCCCGGGATATTGTGCGGCGTCAATAGGCGGGTTCCTTTGGGTGGTCCCGGCGGAGGAGGATCGTGGATTTTATTAACGCGAAACTGTGTTGGCGGTTTTAGAGGATGTTTAGCAGCTGGGATAGGCATTTGAATGGGAAGGTTCTGTGGGATTATTCTTTTATCGGGGGCCTTGCCACGCGGAGGCCTTCCATCTGGAAAGTATCGTTTCTCTTGTGCTCGATGGAAAAACATGCTAATTAGAAGGACGAATTAAGTAAGTGGAGCTCGCGGCGGGTTTAGAACACACCGTCTGCGGTTCGTTTATTTTTAGTTTTCCGATTAACGGTGCTAGATGATTTCGATAAACTCAAGGTGACGCTTTTCTGCTGCTTTCAGAGGTGCATGGGGGGAGAGTAGATTCTCTAATTTCAGTAGCAAGATTAATCAATCTACTGTGCTAAATTAACTCGCTACATTGTTTTTCTTTTTTTATAGATATATCAGTGATATCGCATATCAGTGAAAATCTTCAATTCCCTAGCGATTTTTCCTTGAATATTATTTTCCTAATCTCTCGAATACATTTGTGTACAGTTCGGTGTGAGTTTTAAAGCCACGCGGAAACAGCGGAAGGAAAGTTTCCCATTTCCTTGCTCAGACCTTTCCCTGGGAATAGGTAGTTGGCGATGTTGTTCCGATCGATTGTCTCGCTTTCGTCAGCCTTTCGATTGGAAGCTCCGCGTTAGGGGCTAAAGTATCTAAGTCGAGGCTGGCCCGCGCAAAGTTTCTCTCTTGTCCTCCAATTAACCCGAATTGCACTCGGGGCTGTGAACCGGACAAAGGCTTCTTCCACCAGTGGTTCTCCGCCCTGCGAGCCTCTCTGTCGGTGTTATCGAACGCGGGGAGTAATTGCACAATTAACTCGCTGAATTAATTCCGTCGCCGGGGCTGGCCCTCGGCGCTCCCCGCCGCGTCATTCGATTGTCGAGGTATCGGATCGATTAGGAATTACGTAAAATGGAATGGCAAACTCCTGGGCGACAAGGGGACGTCTGCAGGAAAATTGTCGGAGAATCCACTCGTGTACCACTCTGATGGATACCGTGGGAACCGTATGGATCTCGATTATGACCTCCTGGAGGCAAAGTGAAAGAAGCATTCACTTTATAAATTTTTCATTCCCTGCAAACTTTTCCTGTATTCTTACTTTATCATAAAACACGTCACTTCATTCTTAATCATTTAGCAATACCTCAACTTTTTTCCAGTTCCATTTACTTACTTCCTTGTTACTTACTTATTTATTCACAATAATTTTAAACATTTTCTCTCTAAAAGGAGTTTTCTATAAAATAAAATAGAAAGCTGCAGATAGCAGAAACTCATCAAACAGATGAGACTCTCAATAGCTTCTTCATCCCTCTGCCTCGATTTCCCCTGATTTCCTCTAACCGTGCCTCGAGGTGCTGTTCCTCAAAGGATCTCCGATATACTTATCTCCATCTTCTAGAAATATTCGAGGCTCTCAGGAAAGTTTTTACCAGTGGGGAACGCTGGCTCTTTGTGCGTTTCGTGCCCCTAGCTCCACGAAGGCGCCCCCCCCCCTCCTCCTCCTCCTCCCCGAAAACCACCTGGGGACTTCTTTTGTATACCTGAGGGAGGGCAGAGAGGCTCGTCCAGGACTCGCTCGTCGTTCGAAGACCTACAGGGCTTGTTTTCTGCGGCTGCATCCTGCCAAGGGCAGGGAAGCTCCCCTGGACTCTCGACTTGTTTCCAACAGGGGCCAGTGGCCCCGGTACGTGGGATATACCGGACGACCTTGAGCCTCACGGCCAATTTGCGAGGTCCATTCCCTCCAGATGGGCCCTTACCGCCGTCTTATTAGCCACCGGAGTCACTTCGCCTTCTCCATCCTCCGCGGAATCCTTTCCAACCGTCACTTTTCGGCGTGCACGCCGCTTTTTCGCACTCGTACTTCTTCTTCGCTGAGGAATCTCTTTTTCTTGCTGGGATATATCGCTGTCGTCAAGGATCGCGAGTTGAATGAGACGTGGTGTGTACAGATTCGTCAGCTGATTCTTTTTGGAACTTTTATTGGATGAAGTTTGGCGTTCAATGTCTACTCGATTAAAATTAAATGGATTCTTAGGTACTGGTTCGGTGTTATTTAAAATTGCGATCAGAATCAGATTTCGTATAAATAGAAACCACTACAACTGGCGACCCAGAATCATGAATTTATCTAGCTTTATGTAACATTCACTTAATCATAGGTACTTAACAGCGCAGCTTGGTTATCTGTGGCCCTCTAAAACATTTTCATTGTACATACCAGATTTATGGGGAATTCCACTTGCTCAGCGCAATCTCGATTTTCTTTTCATGCTATACGAACACGATTACAGTTTTCATTCATCATTCGCACAAATCATTCAATTCCTGGCAACATCAATAACTCGCGAGCACGAGGCTGCCAACTGTATAAGCGACTCGAGTTTTGAAAAAATGACCCTTGAAGTTCTCAAGTGATGAAAAAACTGACAAATCGTGGAAAGTCTGATGTAAATCTCCCTCGGCGTGTTTCCGCGCCGACGCCGGTCCCTTGGATCGCGCCTCGTGCAGCTCGGTTACACGGGCGTCAGTTTCGCCACGTGTGCTTCCATTAAAGTCAATGTCAGAGCGTGCACACGCTGCACGTTCGGCGTTTTATCGAATTTTATCGGCCGGCATACCGGCCACGAATCGCTCAGGGCCGAACTGGTTCTCTCTGCTCCGCTGTTAGCCAGCCCGGTTCCTTCGCGCTCGCGCTGGTAGCGCGCGACAAACCGCGACGCGTGTGATACGCGGCCGGCGCTCGTAGTACGCGTAGAGCCGCGTCGTCGCCGCGCCCTTGAAGAGAGCTAGCCTTTGTCTTATCACGCTCAGCTTGCGCCAGCCATCAGCCTTGACTTCGCCCCTCTCGCGCTCCTCTACTCCGCTGCGAAAATCGACCGACTCGCCTCTACGTCCGCGGAATTATCGGATGGCCGGCTGGGAATCGCTGCGAGTCTCCTTTCTCTACGCTCCAAGATCGAGACTGGTGTTTCGACGCGGGGTCAAATTTGGAATCGAAGAACAAAGATGACGGGGCCACAAATGTAGGCTTGGATCTTTTTTATTTTGTTCGAAATAGGAAGAACAGAATAGCTATTGGCCAACTTGAAAGCAGAGATGGAATTATTGTTTTAGATGTAATAGCTTCGGGTACTTTGCATGCACCGCGGAACTTATTATTATATATTAAATTCACGTAGGTATTGTTTCATTTCGACGATTCGCGCAGGGAATCGAGGACACGGGAGATGCGGGGAAACCCGAGATCCCCCCGGCAGAAACTGGAGACCTCGTCCGGTGGCTATCGTGCCTGGAAAACTCGCTGAAACTCTCATTCGCGATACATGAACGTTAAACCGCTCAGAGCGCCTGAAATTGCCACTAGAAAGAAAGGATCAAATGTAAAGTCGATTTTCTCGAGAACGAAACGCAATATCAAAAAAATTTATTCTTTCTTCTCGACTTGTTTACCCATTTCTTATAAGTCGAAAAGGAAGCGTAACTTCTTTTTTGTTGTGAAAAAGTGGCTTCCCACCACACCTACTTGTACTGCCCCCAGAAAAGTCGCAGAAACCTGCTTTAATAATTAATAAACACTTTGCTTCAACAAAGCGAACAAACTTCTGCGCCGACCTAATACAAGTTACACATCTCCGTGTACTAAATTCATCAATCTGCTAAAGCGATAACTCTCTCTTTAATTCGATCCCACGAATCGCTCTAACAATACTTGCAACCACAGCCCGTCTCGCCACACCCAGAGAAAACCCAGCAGCGATCCCCAAAATTCCGCTATCCACTCCGAATACTTGTGAGTCGGTGATTCCAGCGCGCCGCGAGCGCTGAAAAGTTGCCCCATTGATAGCGGAGCAAGCCGTACAAGCGGATTTCGCCGGCGAATTTGAGAGCCCGTGGAAGTTCCGTAGCTGCTCCCTGATACGGGCAATTTAATCTCCAAGTTCCTCGACTCTATCTCCAGCACGTGCAGAGCCGCCAGCGCCGAGGATCGGCGGAATTAATCAGGAGTTTTCTCGTTAAACAATTTCACGCTGGTAGACGTCTCCGCAGCTATCTCCGCGCGAGAGGTATTTGGGTCGCTTTTGCAGGGATCCGCCGAGCACTGTGCGCGCTGTCTGGTTAATTAAAGAATAACAGTAGCCGGCTGTGTGCCGCAATTTGCCGTACAGCGGGCAGGAGCCGCGAAAATACGCGAAATTTCGTGGCACGCATCGATGCGGCCGGCTTAAACTATTCCAGAGCCGCCGTATTGGTGTGTTTCTAAAGCTAGAGTATAGGAGAGAGATAGAGGATTATTATGTTTGAACGGCGAGCGGAGCAGTGCTCGCTATATAATCGCGTTGTTTCGGCTTAGTACAGGCGGCGGTTTTCACCTAACTTCCTCGTTTTCACCGGCGAGCTCGTGTCGGAGCTCCGTTCTACTTTCCCCTGGGCTCTCTGGCTTGGCCCACGCCTCCGTTCAGATTCGAAATCCAGATGCCCCGATTGACAGGATTCACCGTTCCGAAGCTGAACAGTGATAATTGACCCCGTTGCAGACACCGAACTCCAAGCTATTTTCATCTACTAGGTACGCTACTCACCCAAGCTGGTATCACTTCAAACATACTGGTCGCCAATAACGGATTATAATTCGTTTGAAAAGAACTTTCCAATCGGTCGTGATAAGCTCCCGCCTGAATAGCAACAGCGTACCTGCCTCGTGAAGCTATGCAGAAGGTATCGACGCCAAGTTCGAGTAAGTATCTATGGTTACGCGGTCGCCATTAGAAATCGTGGCATGCGTGGGCCGTAGCAAGGCAAAGGATTCAGTCTTAGACTGCTCTACAGTAATTTTGAATCCTGAAAAATTCATTGAGGGCTATCAAGCCGATCGTACGCGAGCTAGTGACCATTTCTGCAGGGGGCACGCGATTCCTCCGAGGTCTCTGCTTTCCCACAAAACTGACTGTGGGACCTCACCTCCCGGCTCACCTTTAGTTCTGTGGAGCCACTGCTGGATACGGTGTCCTGGAATCCTTCCATGGACGAAATGTCGCTCGCGAGAGCAGAGGCCAGTCGCGAGTAGCGAGCGGCTCTTCCCACTTTTTTCGCTACGTGGGCCTGTATCTAGCGCAAAACCGACGTGGGAGTAACGTGGAAGTGAAAGTTAGAACGGGCAACGCTCGCGAGGTGGGAGGACGGCAGGGAGTGTTGCGTAAAACGCGCCGCGGCGCTGCCGATGTGTCGATGGAGAGGAGATTTGACGTCTGAGTTAGTGTATCGCGGCTGTGGCTGGGTTAGCGGGGGGGATTCTTTTTTTACCCAGGAAGAAAATAGGTTCTTGAAAGTGAATTGGGGAAATATTTGCAAGTTTGATATTTTTTTTTAAATTTCGGTATGTTTGGCGGTAATTATAATCCTTGGAGATTGGGATCCTGGAGGAAATTTTGTGGGATATCGTAGTTTTGTTTTGTTTAGTTTCAGGTTTGATCTTAAAATAGGTTCTGAAACCTGGGGAAGATTGACATGTTTATGGGACGTTTTACTAGATAATATAAAAATTAACATTTTCACATTTACTTTAAGTATCCTATCGATACTTACCATCTTTTGCGATTGTACTACCTGCGCTAAAATACATAAAATTTATATTTTTTCCCTTCTTTAATATATCGTATAAATAGCACTATCATCGGCCAAAGTTTTTCCGATCTGAACTTACAGTGACACTGGAATTTCTTTCTTTTTATGTTCAATGCACTCTCTTTTATATTTTTTTAATTGTACTTTTTTAATTTGCTTAAGGTATCCTATTATAACATCGCGTCATTTGTGATTGTACTACAAGTGTGAAAAAGCATAAAATTTTTGTTAAATAACCGCCAATGGTCCCCCAGTTTACGATAGTTACTTTTTTTGCAATGTACTGCTGCGGACTGATACTACAGTGGAATTCTTTAGTTAATCGTTTATTTAGATTTTAGGTAGGGATGAGTTAATTGGAAAGTTTGGCCATTTTGCAAAGCATAATTGCTCCCTGTATCGATTTCTCCCGTAAACTGGTATAGAATGACAGTGGAATTTTCGAGGAAACGAATGGCACGGCTTACAAAGCGGTCGCCAATGTGAGAGTCCCTCCCTTTTCATTGCTTGGCGCACCGGTACCAAGCGAAAGGGAAATGTATCCGCTTTCGCGAATTGTCTTTCACCGTGCTGGCAAAAATTTCCCGTTTTTCTTCTTTTATTTCATCGCGCTCGCCCGGTAAAAGCAGCGTAATCGCGAGATTTCTACTCTAGCCGTTGGCAAAGAGCGCGTTGGAAAGTGAAAGGGGGAAAATGAAGGCTCTTTTTCGCTTAACCGAAGGCTGCATTTATCTCCCGGAAATGTAGATCTGTATCTTATCAAATATCAGCGCCGAAACGATCGGCGTACTCACTCAGAAATTCCATTCATGTACGAAATCCGCGAACTTCACACCGATACAAAATGAGGGACCTTCTTTCAATGAAACATTACCCATGAAACCTGCACAATAAATAATAACCACTCGATATTTTGAATACTTTAAAGATACATTTCAATTTCATTTCACTTCGAATGATATTCTATATTATGCATATCACTCCCAATTCAGTCGAGTCGAAGACCATTTGAATCTTTATCTCTAGGAGCAAACTTCCTTATCGTGGTAGAAAATAATGTTTTCTCATTCGACACGAAAACCGCGATTTACCCGTATGTAGTTCACCTCCATACCTCGATGTGTCTCTTAATGTGACACGGACAGCATCTGCAAGCGGAAGTGTTGTCCTTTGGAAGGGGATAAACACTGATATTAACCCATCCGGTGTCATAACCGCGCACCACCACTTTTGCCCACCATATATCCATTTGCTATAACGTTCCCATTTGCCAAAGGGCGCGTGTCCTTGGTATCCTTTATTCATCCACGAGAGACATAAGTATCGGGAGGTTGCTAAGTATTAAGACACCCGCTTTATCGCAGAGGACGCGACATCTCTTGCAGATTAGTTGTAATTTAAAATACCCAATCGAATGAAATTGGCAATACTGTTCGCAATTGTTCACCTCGTCAACATTTGTCTATCGCTCGTTGAGCGGAAAATCAACGCTTGATTAACAGTCGAAGGATCTGCTTGCACAGGGGCTTATCAAACTAACCCGGCCAATTCATCACCCTCTGTTATCGCGTTAAGATATCGATCCGACGGCAGATAAGGGTTAAAAGATTAGGAGAAGCTACCACGGTTTCTCGAGCCAGCTAGAAGCTAGGGAACGGCAGGTCCGATGAACCTGCGGAGCTAATGTACTCGACTCGATGATGCTCGAGTAGTTCCGTACTTGGTGCACGTGAGCACCATCGCGTGCCCTGCATACCCTTCTTTCATGCTTCTTTTCCAGCCACCCCTCCCCTCCTTTCGCTGTGTTCCGTCGACCTCGGCAACTTTCTCCACCCCGCCACCCTTCGCCCTTTTCTTTGGATCGAGGTAATCCGTGTTCCTTTCCTCCGTGACTTCTTGCTCGCGTGTGCACTCGATCAACCGTGGGTGACCTTCGTGGAAACGAAGGTGTCTTGTTTGGGGGTCTTTGGGTGGGTAGCGATGGAAGCCTGATGTTAGAAAATTCAAGTGACGAATAAAAGTTGAAGTCATTTTTATTTGGTGCGCAATTTAAATATTTTTTCATTTAGTTAATGCCCAGCTGTGAATAGTAGTGGGGAAGCCAATGGTCCTTGGCACCCTCCACCCCCCAAAGAAGGGGCTTTGTAAAAATCAAAGAAAACTAGATCCTATTCTTTAAATAAATCATTATATTCACCTAAAGAATTTTACTGAATTTGTATTACAAGTATTTTTATCCCTCCAACTCTGCCCCCCCCCCCCTCCCCCCGAAGATTATCTTGACTGCGCCACTGATAGTGGTAGTGGTGATTATTCAGATTGATGATTTTTCGGAATAGTAGAATCTATGAATTATAGGTTCAAAATTTTAATGTTCGCTCGGAATACAAATGTTGGTGTAACGCTGAGCACCGAGGACACTGACCATGAAACCTCGCGGAGCCTAATTCCAATAGGCTTCTGTCGTGTTACTCGTTTAATTGGCGAAATCGAATCGACTCTTTATTTGCTTCTCCACGCTCCATCCTGTCTTGGAAGCCTGCCATTTCATTCATTTGACTGCAAGCGGTACTGCCCCAAGCGACGTCGTTAGCATCCATAAAATATAGCACCCGAGGACCGCTTGTCTGAATAAAGAAATCAATACCTTGCGAGCCACTCGCGCTACACGAGCTAAACGTTCAATTAAGAAACAGAAAGTGTATCAAATTATGCGATATTCATTTTACACCCCGCGCTTGGAACTCAGAGCTCCTAATATTTACTAACACTTCGAGTGAGGTGAACATTTATTGAACGTTACTTTCAATAAAAGTGTTAGTAAGAGCTGTTGTAACTCCAATCTTCAGCACTGCAGCGAAGCTACACGCGTTAATAGGCGCAGGTTTCTGGTTTCTCTGTTTTGGCATAATCACGCGGATCCCAGCTAAAGTCTTAATAATCTTTCTGTTACAGACTTGCGGTGAGCGACTGTGCGCCACAAACGTCGCGGGTCAGCTCGAACTTGCACAGCAGCAGTAGTATGGCAGTAAGCCGTGTACCAAGCCCTCCACCACCGGAAGTGAACACCCCCGTAGCCGAGAATTGGTGTTACACGCAGGTACGTATCAGATGTTCCCATCTGAGCAAGGTTCTCCTCAATCTTGCCCACTAGTTTAGCCAATAAAGATCTGTGACCAACACCTTCCCTCTAAAATAGATACTAGGTATTCCACGGACCGAAAAATTCCCTCGCTCCTCGGTAGCCTGAAATTCAAGAACCCTAAAAGTTCTTTTAGCTCTGCCTCGAATCGTTAAACTCTCCTGCCACTCGTTCCCCTAATTTCGTCGCTGCGAAATCGAGGCAGCAACGAGCACAGCGTTAGTGCACTGACCAGGGCGCGTCGATATCGCGTCGGTACGAAGCCGCAGTGCAACTTCCTATCCCGTTTCCAAGATTGTAGGCAATCTACGCGGGATGTGGCGTAGATAAAGCGGTCCGGCGGGGAGCTAGCCGAGCCCCGGGAGAAGTTCGACGAAAGGCCGGGCGAGCAGGAGTGCAGGTGGCTTCGCGGCGACGCGTTACCCTGGTCGTCTTGGGCCCCGAGTGTCTTGCGGTCTCGTCTTTGTCGATATCATCGTCCTCGTCTTCGCGGCGTATGAGAGCACGCGCTCCTGGCGCTCTCGTTCTATTTTTACTGCTCGTCCCCCTCGCGATGTCAATGACCTGCAACTAGATATCTCTCCTCTCCTCCCAGATTCCTTAACTCGAACGTAGAAACGTTTGATCGCTTCCCCGCGGAAGATTCGCCGCCACCCCCTCGCCGGCCCCGGCACACGGGCTTGAACGGGCACCGCTCTCGAGGGGCACTCTCCGTGGCCAACCCCGATGGGCTTAAAACGCCGTTCTGGGCTTAACTGGAGCATCGAAACGCGGCGGCGCTGATTTCAACGGTCGTAAAAGGGACAAATTGCACGCCGCGCCACTTCGGCTGGGTCGCCAGGCTCGATCAGAACTGGTCGTCCTTCCGTAGGACAGTTATCGGGGTGGCTGGCTATGTCTTTTAGATTCTTGGGGGTGTCTGGGAGTTTAGCTGGGGAATACCCGAGCGAACTTTGCAATAAGAGTATTTATGAAATTAAGCATCGAGGATTCTTCTTTGTGGGTGCTAGGTATTCGTGCGATGGGTACTTTTCTCAAAAGTGGACGATCACTCCTCTAAAACGACACTACTTTCACCTGGGAATTTTAGATACTTTGCGCTCCAGAAGCCTGTATAGAGGCATCACAGCTTTAAGGGGGGGATTCTCGTCTAACAGCCCCAAAAGTAACTAGTGATTGATATTTTTTTTCTTTTTTTTTCTTTTAAACTGCTGGTCATATTATATTAAACTCTTTTGGAATATAAGGAGGCATCTTTAAACTTGCAGAAAATATTTTTTTATGTGGATTCTTCTCATTCTTTATTAATTATTGTGGAATCTTGTCCACCTCTTCGATGATGTAATTCTGTCGGCGGGATATGTAGCATCTATCACAGTCATCTGATTGCAAAAAAAAAGAAAAATGAAACTTAAACCCCCCCTCCCATGATGCTAATTTCGACTTGGTATCCTTCACTTGTTTATTCTTCCTATCTTAAGCTTTGGTTAGCGGATTACAGAGTGTATTTGGACCTATGGTAAATGCCAAACCACATGTGGTAACTACAATGGGGTACCTCTGACCAGGAAACTAGATTCTTAAACGGATTTCTCTAGCATCTGTTGTATAAGAGATATTATTGTCGGACAAACTGCATCTTGATGTAGACAATCAAAGCTATCCAAGGCAGTTTGTCTGAGAATAGTACCTGCTACGTAATAGATGCTAGAAGATTCTGTTTTCAAATCTGGTTTTGTGGTGAAAGTTACGTCACTTGACGCTACTCATTATTATTATGGCTTTTTGAAGAAAATGAGGATGTTGAATCACGAAATGAGAATGTAATGTAGAAGCTTACTACGAAGTATGTGTATAAAGGACATTGAAGCTATCGATCACCCAAGGGGGTTGACTGACAATTTTTTTAATATCTGCTAAACCTCTACGACTGAACGTCCCTTCAGTGGCAAATTCCAAATCAAGCATATCCCAATCGAAGTTCTTGAAATCCTCCGCAGCCATTTCGCCGCGCCAGTCGTCCATCTTGCACCAGAATCTCTCCCCCACGAACTACCATGTTGGATAAGATGCTCGGTTCGCCACGTCGCCGAAGCGGGCCGGGAGGAAAGGGTCCTTTGAAAACTCTCCGTGGCTTTACGTAATGCAGAAGTTGCGGGACCCCCAGAGGTTGGACTCGCGGGAAAGATTGGGCGCACTCTCGATTTTCAGGGAACGCGATGGCGAGCGTGAGGGGGCCTCCTCTCTCGCCACCGAATCGAAAGTCGATTCGTGCTCCAGTTAACTTTCGTAATGCACGCCGATTTCGCCTCGTCAGCAGCCGGGAGCAAACGGGCCTGGCGGTGCAGCAATCGTGCGCACCATCGCCGCTGAATCTGTCGTAACTGGCAGCAACGGCGATCGATGGGCTCGATAAAAGCGTAGAAAGCGGGCGGATCGCGTTGCGCCGAGTTTCGGAATCGCTCCTCCGACGACAGCGATCGCTGGCTGTCCTTTTGTAATAGCGCGGGCGGGATGCTTGAATGCGAGCGGAATGCTTGAATGCAGGTAGAATGCCTGGGGTGGTTGAAGATTGATCGATTCGAGACGACTGTGTCATCGATTGTAATCGTGTTCCCTGTTATCCTCTTGGGGCCTGAAGGTTCAGCTCCCTTTAGGGGGTTAAACTTTCGGGTCGGGAATGGGGAGGGAGGACTTTTGCTGGTGGTTTGATTAGATACATTAGCGGCGTCATCTGACGCGAGCTCCATAATAGCCATTATCACTCGTTGCCTTTCATTTCCACGTCGTTATCTCCAGGCACGTGTTCCATTCTAACGCTCCACAACCGAGCTGATACCCCGTGATCGCTGTGGATGAGAATAAGGTCGCGCGAAGGGCCGGCCCTCTTCTCATCTTCTCTGCCCTTTTCTTCCCTTCTCTCTTCTACTCCACCTTCCTCTGCTCTATTCCGATCTACTCTGCTCCTCTCTGCTCGTTCCCTGCCCGGGTAAACAACCTCCCAACCGCCCTGCAGACATTATCCACGCAGCCGATCCTCCAGGAGCGATCGTTTACCTCGCGGATTTGCTCGCTGGTGCTCGAGCACCGTGTCCAGCGGATTCTACCGGAAGCCTCGACTTGGTCTGGTGCTTGAACCCGCGCGCTCGCGCGCACGCAGCCATGAGCGCTGCTCCCGTAAACGGGCACGGGTGATTCAAGGCCGATCGTCGACGAGTTGAACGACTCCTGGGGGCGTCGACCGGGCCTTCGGCCTTCCTTCCTTCCTTCCTTCCTTCCTTCATTCCTTCTTTCATTCCTTCCTTCCTTCCTTCGTTCCTTCTCGCCACCACTGTATTTTCTTCCACGCGGAAACGTCCGAGACAAACTTTGTACCCCTTCCCTCCACCGGCATTACCCAATTCCTCTGCTTGCTGGGTAAATGCCGCTCAATGTGACCATAAAAATGCAAGCACACTTTGACAAGTTGATTGGAAGCTATCAGGATTCACAGCCCAAGTTCTTCTGTAAACGCGCAAAGAAGCTGACGAATACAGCTCCCTTCGTTTCCGCTCTCGAGTGGCATACGAAACGTTTTATAACGAATTTACGAGCACCGATATAGCGGACGTCGAGTCCCACTCTCCGCGGTGGGTTTCATCCGAGAGCTTCTGCAGAATGTTATTTCATCTCGAAATAGACTGGAAGTCTCCTGATGAGCTATCTCTACGCTCCGAACAAACTCGATCTTCTCTCTCTTTAATCCCTCCGTGGAGGAAGCTCGCCACGGCGCGGGGCGTCGTTCTATCCTTTATACCGGGCCCCCGCGAATTTTCCCTCGAACCGGTAACGAGACTCGCCTGATCTAAGAATTCGAATCCGAGACTCTTGTCAGCCCGAAATCCGCTTACGCCAGCTGGGTCGCGTCCGAGCTGCCGGAGAATGATCGGGCGATCTTTGACCTATGTCGTTCATGAAACGCACGATTCAAGGACGATTATGGTCGATCATCGCGGGTTGAACGACTCTCCGGGGCCATCGACCGTACACCTCTGATTCCTCGTTGCCTCGTTCCAAGGAAACGAATCGTACCGATAGGCTCTCTCACCTACTTAGCTTAACAGTACCCAGGATCGATTAACAGTATCTCTCTGGTGATCGGTATGTTTTCGCCGGCTTCTTTGCCTCGCTTTTTTTTTTCTTTTCTTGGCCAGTCGATCGTGGAATGTAGGATTCGCCGCGTGCTCCAGGATGACTCGCTCGATCGGAGTGTCGCTGCTCCCTCCATCTTTCCCCGGTCCGAGCGCCGAATTTCACAGCTCCGAGTCTTGCGCAAAGCTGACGTAACGAATAGAGAGGAGGGTCACTGTGCGGGATCACGTGGCCACGGTTAACGAAAGGCATACACATGAACTCGCATTCGAGGGGATCAATCAAACGTGTGGGCAGACTTGGAGCACCGCCAGCACGTACTATTACGTGGAGGATACGGAATTAGATTCGGAAAACAATGCTGCCCGCTCCGAGCGACCGCCTCGTCAGACGCTGATATCCTTTGTTTTGGAGATCACCGAGTGGAGATCGCTTCTTCGAGGATTAAATTATTAAACTCGCAGGAACTCCGGGAACTTTTGATACAAAATGTACACCATATACTTCGGGGTGGAACTCCGTATTCCATCTTGAGAGAAATCGGCCAAAGCAAACAAACTCCTTTATTCGGGACTTGTTACTCTAGCCACCAAGGTGTGTCCCTTTCAGACACCTCTAACTCGGAGGCGTTAGTTGCCATTAGGAGCTGATAGCGTGCGGAGTTGCGAAGCATTTGCATCGCGCCATCGCGCTGCGAAGCGTCAGTTAGCGTGTAATGCCGCGGCGTGAGAGAAGCCACGATCAGGGCTGTAAAAGGTCGAATTTCATGACTTCTCCCAAGGCAGTTAACGCGGAGGAACCCGGGGAAGCGTTTTCCAACGGAGAGCCGACGTCGTAAGGCGTAACTGGTTACGAGATTACGCGTATACAAGCCCAAGTGCGTTGAACTTGTGAGATAGCCGCCACCTCCTACCTGTTTCGATGCGAATGTTGACCTTAAGCTTCCGATGCGCGAAGGTGACGACGTGCAGAGGATCATCGAACCCTCTCAGGCGCACGTGAACACGCCGAGGCTGTATTCAGCTTGAGGATCATCTGGACGAGGTAAAGCAGTTCCTGGATGAACAACTCTGAATACCAAATCTACTCTTCCAATATGATATCCGAGTACTTGATAATCCTCTACCCGCAAAGATTTGCGAGTTTAAAGAGAGAGAGAATACACTTCCCAGGATCAACCTCAAACATTCTTGACATTTGTTTAAGATCTACTTGCACCTTCAAATCGAGGAATAAAAGAAGCTTTCACAGTCGATTTCTTCGTTCGATCTTTACCTTCTTCGAATACCTAAACTTTTTTTTTTATTTCTATTGAAATTCATGTTCTGTTGTTCCTGAAGAAGGAGGACAGAACATTATCTCGAAGGACCTGTCGATAATCAGTTTGCACTTCTGAGCAATTAGAAGAAACGTCAGCTGGCGGTGCGGTTGCGATACTTCTCGGTGGCAGCAGTCGATGGAACGGTGTTGCATGGATTAAAAGGACCCATCGCTCGCTAACGAGCGCCGGAGGTGTTTCCAACGATCCTCGGAGAGTGTCGTTTAATTTATACCCCACCATAAGCTTGTATTGTTTGCAGCGAACAAGCGATCAAAGGGGGGCAGGAGAAAAGAGACTTTCACTTGGTGTCTTCAGAGTCGTTGTGCCTCGCTGTCGTTTCTCACGATTCCTTTTGTATCGATCCTCCCGCATTTTAACGCGAGCTGGGTGCTGGGCATTTCCTCCTGGCGCGTTTCAACAATCGCCGGGTGTCGATTGTTTCCAAAGTAATCGGCTCGTTCACGGTACAGCGCCACAGCGATCAAACTCTCAATTAATTTACCGCGTGGATCGAAATCGATTGCCCGTGTCCCCCCTTGGTCTGTTTTTCCCTCTGTCTGCCCTTCGATTGGCCCTCGAGACAGCCAGCGATTAATTTAACGCGGAGAACGCGAGATTTGCCAGATTACAGGGAAATCGGCGCGCCATCCGCGTCGAGTGGCCTCGCGTGTCATTCTGCGGCAGACAGTTGAAAGCAGATCGAAACCTGGATGGGAATTCTAAGCTTGCAATTTAATGATACAGAAGGGGTATAAAAAAAGTAGTATCTAATTAAAGCAGGTAACTTTTATCCTGAAACTTTATTTCTATCTCTTACAGATTCCGAGTTGCATAATTAAAACTGAAAATCGTGGATTTCTCAGGGATTAATTTCACCCCCTTAAACGAAATTTGGGCAGCAAAGAAAAATTGCGTTGTAATCAGGAGATCCCCTACATATTCACAAAGTTGCATAATTTTCTAAATTTCACAGGTTGCCTAACTTCCCTTGTGAGTACAGTAGAAGAGTTCTTAAAAGTTTTTATTAAAAATGTCATCAGCAAATCTTCCCCCCATCTTCTATATATAAAAATGGTGATCTATCAGGGTCCAAAACCAAGTATCAAAAGTTTCCATATTTATTTAGCTCTCACAGCTCTCTCCAACGATCTTGGGAGATCCTCAGAAACGAGCTAGTCAACCAGAAGCTCCTAATCACCAAAGACACCCACCCCTGGTTTCCCGTGACATAGACGTCGCACAGAAATCTCATTTACCGATCAATATAACGCTACCGATATGTACCGCGATAAGGGCCGCTCAGGAGGCGAACTGGACGAATAGATTTTGGCTCTGGTCTTCGGTATCGTTCGCCAAGGTCGACACACGAGTGACGTCAGGGATCGTTGACTTGTTGGGGCTCGACCTCGGGGCTTCGTCTTCCTCTTCCTCCTCCTCCTCCTCCTCCTCCTCCTATCTGCTCATCCTCTTCCCTCCCTGCTCCATACGCTTCTTGGTCCGAAAGCTCCTGGAGCAAATTCTCAGACAATTGTGCATCCAAAATAAAGAAGCAAATTCACCGCATTCCAAAAGCCTCTGAAACTCCTAATCACTTTGTGTATCGCACACGCGGAAGTGTCTTTAGAAGCCAACACTTAGAAATATAGGAACCAAAGGATTCTATTATTATATCTTTACAAATAAGTGTGCTCGCCTATTTGATCATTTATTGTACTATAATTTACATAGCACGTGGGCCTCTATAAAGCATCCTTTCGCAATCCGTCCCGTCATCGAATCAGAAAGAGAGAACAGCTACCACCTCGCGAGTCAGCTCCGCAAAGGTAGAATCCTTTTTCCGCGCGTTTTTCAAGGTGATTACATAAGACAGAGATATAAGTCGAATCTGACCCTGGGGGGTCTCTCCTTCCTCTCTCCTCACGCTTGCCTCTAACACGTGCTTCGTACTTGTAGTACTTCGCTGTGCTCGTCTGCTCGACTCGAAGGCCACGATCAATTTAGTCTTGGGGAACCTTCGACGTTCCCCTCGAAAAGGAGTTCCCTCTAGTAGCGGACGGTTCCCTCCCGGCATCGAGCGAGCAAATATATCCGAGGACGTATAAACCATCTGTCACGCGTACACGCGAATTTCGACGACGGAAGCGGCCGACACTCGCGGAAGCGCTCCCCGCGATAAGAATAAAATCGCTTATCGCTAGTCCCCATCTAAATAATCGAGCGCGCCAGCGATTGGGAAACTCACTCTGAAATGAATTTTTAGTCCCGCGACACGAGTGGCGCTCGCCTGTAAACTATTGCGCGAGATCTCCTTTTCACAATCCCATTACAACTCTCGCTCGGTCGAGAATTCTATTAGCGGGCAGCGCCAATTATGTTGCTCCCTTTCCTAACTGGCGTAAGCGGTGTACCGAAAATTATCAGAATCCTCTTTACAATGCTCCATTCAGTTCCGCACTTTTACTTCTAACTTGATTTTAGACTTTAAGTGTTGAAATAAAGGTCCGCGAATTGCGATAATATCCGGGGACGTTGTTAAGGTGTAATTTAGAATTGTATCGTTTTTAAGTTCTACATTTATTTTTATTTTTTTTTTTCTTTTTTAATTCGAGATGACGAGGGGCTACCGCGGCGATGTTTGCGTAAACTGTGTAGAGTATTGCGAGACAGGCGATCGCTGAGTAGCCCTTTTTAGTATAGATAGATTAAGCTAGTTTCCACGGGACGTATTCTGACGTGGTGTCGCATTTGAAGGTCTTGTGTGCACAGGTGAAGGTGGTTAAGTTCAGCTACATGTGGACGATAAATAACTTCAGCTTTTGCCGGGAGGAAATGGGAGAAGTGCTAAAGTCGTCCACCTTCTCAGCAGGGGCCAACGATAAATTAAAATGGTAAGGTTCGGTTGATTAAGAAGCCCTTTCCTACATTTTTGTCTGCGAAGAGACCAACACGCCGCGATCAATTCAAACGCAAGAAGCGTTGCGAGCCTAAAAGATTTGTCGCTTCTTGATTTCTGCGTAGAAAGTTAGCCAGAAAAAAATTGTTTAAGATTCTTTGCATTGCATACCAACTGTTTGTTAAGTGTAAGCTTTGCTTTAACGATAACTCGCGGCTCCTTTCTTTGTTCACCTCGCCGCGCATGATTCTTATTCTCCCCCGATTTTTATTTCATTTACGTTCTTAATTGTTCCGTAGAAAATATTTCACTAGCTATTATGCCCCTGTACGTTATACGCTCTTTGCTTGACGCTTGGTTTTTTTAACACAGTATTCACGAGACACGTAGACCTTATTTATTCTACTTTTATTCTACTTATACCATAAGTGCTATATTAAATATTAAATATTTAGTAAATTTAAATATTAAATATTAAATAACTATTCAAATGCTTCATTACTTCCTAGTAATCTAATTAAAATTCATCATACCGCATACTGTTCTCCTCGATACACCTTTCTGTTACATTCCTTATTAAAGGCACTACAGATCTACATATTTTTATTTTTTTTCTTTTTTTTTTAGTAAGAAATTTAATTAATGAAAACTTGCTCTTACTGTTCATCTACGTGTCCGCCTGTAGTGTGTTAAAGTGAGACTTTCAGAAGAAAGTCTGACCGCGAGTGCTACCGAAAGTTCAATTGTGCCGGTATACCGTCTCGTTAAGCGAGGCTAGAAAAGCGATAATAGTAGCGTGCATGTAAATCTGGGAGTGGAACATGGCTACCGAATGGATACTACATGATCGGTAATTGATTCTAGGTGCCTAAGAGTGAATCCTAAGGGTCTGGACGAGGAGAGCAAAGACTACCTGTCTCTGTATCTCCTTCTCGTTTCGTGCAACAAATCCGAAGTCAGAGCAAAGTTCAAATTTTCTATTCTTAATGCCAAAAGAGAAGAAACCAAAGCAATGGGTAAGTGGAGACAATAAAGAAAAAAAAATGTTGCGATCGTTCGCCGTGAAACGGATGCAATGCAGGGCATTTTAAAAGATTTTCGTCTCGACCACCGACAGCATCGACACTCATCCACCATCGACCAAACGATCATCCATTATGAAACAGCATACGAGCCTCCGTCGCATGCCGAGATCACCTTGCTCGCGGAGACAAATATCAAAAAGAATTTACAGCCTCGCGCGAAGAATGGCTGCTGACCTTTAGAAGCAACGCCGTCGGAAATCGGTTTCTATTTTCTGATTTGTTTCTCTGGTTTGACCGTGGAATTTTTCGAGTGACGTTACAAAGATCCGCCCGACTTCGGAGCTCGCTACCGGCGAAAACTTCTCGTCTGCTGAGCTTCGGGTCTCCTTTGTAGATCGGCGCCCGCGCGGATTCGAAAGGCAATAACGTCCGGTGAACTTTGTGCTTTCAGAGAGCCAACGTGCTTACAGGTTCGTCCAAGGTAAAGATTGGGGCTTCAAGAAGTTTATTAGGAGAGACTTCCTCCTGGACGAGGCCAACGGTCTCTTGCCCGACGACAAACTCACGATATTCTGTGAGGTATATACCTTTGTATGTTAATTGTTTAATATTCGTATTTGCCGCGTTGTCGTCGAGCCAGGATTTCAACGGGGAACGCTACGTTACAGGTGAGCGTGGTGGCGGACAGCGTGAACATTTCCGGGCAGAGCAACACGATACAATTCAAAGTACCGGAGTGCCGGCTGCCGGACGACCTCGGGCTCCTCTTTGAAAACCAAAAATTTAGCGACGTCACGCTCACCGTCTGCGGGAGGGAGTTTCAGGCGCACAAAGCCATACTCGCAGGTGAGTGTACAGTTTTCCTACGGCCCTGCTGTATCCACGCCGCTATTAGAGCTCTTCTGCATAATGCAACGTGATATAATGTACAGCTTGACTAAACGATCATCACAGCCGTGAGAAATTCCACCGCGCAAGGCTGGTGCTCGCTTTAACACTTTGACTGGCGTCGGCGTGTTTTCTCTTAGTTTTATACAAAAGTTTATTTGGAGCTTAAATTCTCCTAAAGCTGCTCGACAGAAAAGGCCTAAGGTTATTGAAACCTTGCGCCAGGCAGAGTGTTGATAAATTACATGGTGTCAGGAGGCTGTGCTCCTATAACGATAGCTTTTAGCAGAGTGATATTGACTTTTAATGGTACATTTTGGTTACTTAGCGCGGAGTCCGGTTTTCTCGGCGATGTTCGAGCACGAGATGGAGGAGAGGAAGCAGAACCGCGTGGACATCACCGACGTGGACCACGAGGTGCTGCGGGAGATGCTACGGTTCATATACACGGGGAAGGCAGCGAATCTGGAGAAGATGGCGGACGATCTGCTAGCCGCGGCGGACAAGTACGCGCTAGAGAGGCTGAAGGTGATGTGCGAGGAAGCGCTCTGCACGAGTTTAGCCATCGAGAACGCAGCCGACATCCTCATTCTTGCCGATCTTCATAGCGCTGATCAGCTCAAGGCGCAAGCCATAGACTTCATTAATACGTAAGTCTCTGGGTTTTCGAAATTTGCTGACGAGCTACACGCTCGAGACTCAAATCTCTTAATTACCCTGTGGAATATGTATTCGTTTTTCTTTTCCTTTTTTTTGTGGAATATCTACTGTATATTCTTTTTACAACTATTCGCTTATTTTAAAAGTACATATATGTAGCGCGGAAGCTGTTTCGTTAAAGGCACTATGCGGCGAGCACGATTTCTCTACGCCGGGTCATCTAAAATTAATCGTTAATTAAGAACAGAGTTTGAGCAAGAAGTCTGAAAAAGTTTAGAAATATCTTGCTCACCGATATCAAAACATCTTCCGCGAGAATGGCCTGTTATTCGTTCATTTTTAAACGTTTCTCTATAACAAAATTACTCAGAATTTCTGCATATATGTGATTTTAAAATAAGCGAATAGTTGTAAAAAAATGTACAGTATCTTTTTCCGCCAAGGCAGGGAGAGACCTTAAGCTTCCTAAGTCTGAACTTTAATTGCACTGTATCGTTAGTTTAGTCTGCACGAGCTTCCTCCAATGTGTGAATGGATAAAAGTGGACGTGACTTGAATTGTTAACGTTGCTGTTCACAGACACGCGACAGACGTGATGGACACGGCGGGTTTCAAGTCGATGGTGAACTCCCATCCGCACCTGATAGCGGAGGCGTTTCGAGCGCTAGCCACCCAACAAATCCCGCCGATCGGGCCGCCCAGGAAGCGAGTGAAACAGAGCTGAAAACAGCCACCGCTGACACCGGGCACGACCTCCGCGTCGCCCCCGCCTATCTTGCATCCCTCATGACTTTTTTGTGTACAGTGATTACCGAATTTGGAAAAAGAGAGTAGTGTGTTCGAAATAAATGTTTCCTAGTGCGCCATCCTCTGGTCCGCTGGAATGGAACGGCGGCGGAACGAAACTGGAAACCGTTCCCCGCGTGTTCGAGGGGTAGAGGACACGGAGTCGGAGTTTTCGGCCAGTTCGAAGCGAGAGAAACAGAATGAATTCAGTGTAACGGGAGCCGATTTCGCTGGGCCCTCTCGCTCCTTCTGTCACTTGTAAGTGCGGCGAGAGAGAACTCGTCGAAAGGGAACTGAATGCTGAATCTATCACATGAAAACTGATGACGGGAGAAGGGCGCAAGAAGCAACGCGACGGAAAAGTAAGCCTGAACGGAACGAGTAACCACCGATGACGATGAATGATGAGCCAACGTTCGTTCCAACTGGGTTGGACAACGCAGGACATGCTAACGACGATGATAATGATGATGGTACTCTTTCTTCTTCAGTTTCTTCTTTCTAATTTGTTTGTAATTGTGCGGTTCAACATTATCTGCGTGCGAGCAAACGGTGAGGCACCCCGCTCTTGTCCTTCGAATGCCAGCGAGCCTAGAATGTCAGCGATTTTTCAATGCGCAACGTTCGCGGTCCCGCGCGGATTTGTTTTTCGTTTCTGCGACGAGGGGACAAGCTGGAGGCGCGGTTGCGGCCGTCGGCGATCGGGGGAATATCCGAAAGCAGTCAGAGGACCAAGGCGAGATTGAAACTCGCTGAAATTGCTAACGCCACACACGTACACGGCATACAGACGCGCGTACACCTCGTCCACGCCCACGTACACAGAACACGGGAGAGAGACACAGAAAAACAAACACAATGCACGAAGGAAGTTGTGATAGACGTCGGCCAGACGATATTAAAACATTTTGTTCCTTTGTCGAAGAAGAAGAGAGACGAAAATACGGATCAAATGATGTCCCGGGGCGCTTGTTCGTCGTGCAACGAGCAAGGAGAAACAAAACAGTTAGATACTATGTTTATTACTGATAGTGATTTTTAGTTTTAAAGAAGAAACAATACAAAAAAATTAATAAGGGATACAAGACCGTGAAACTCTTCCAGGAACGGAGAAAATGATTCTAGTTAGTGTTTTTTATGATCTCTTTCTCTCAACATGTACGACTACTACTATGATTACTATTAATGCTACGCAATCTGTGCTCCCCAAGCCTTCGTCCAACGCCCCCCTCCCCCTGTATTTTTGTATATTTTTTGTCTGCAGATACCACCCTCCTACCACTTAACGGGGCCCTTCCCCCCCCTTTCTCCGACCCCTTATCACTTGGCACAGTTTGTTTTGTTTTCTCGAGTATTGCATAGTAGATGAAGTGATAGATTCGAATTATTATTATTATTATTATTATTATTATTATTGTAATATTATATTATTATTATTATATTATTATTGTATTAAATTTAGGGTTGTCCATAATTTATCGAATTTTATGTTGATTATTACGGAAATGTCTGTCGTACTTGTGCGCAGGATACGTGTATCGATTAGAGATGTTAACAGAGAATCGCAATTACAAGAACCGAAACGAGCGGGGCGTACACGTCCTATAACGTGTTAATTATAAGAGACGAGTATATATGAAAAGAGAAAGGCGGGAGGGAAAGAATGGGCGCGAGGCGCGAGAAACGGCAGAGAGGAAGAAGGGAAGGATGGAAAAATAGTGTAAAATAAAAAAAAGTTAGTCAATTATCGATATAGCGCGAGATATTAATCGTTTTTTATGTAATTAATCGTCGAGCCGCGGAATCGTGTGGTCAATGATTCTGAAATTATGGGCAACCGGAAAGAAAGGAAACGCAAAACAACAATAATCATCATTTAGTACACAGTACTGGCTCCCTGATCCTCCGACGTAGCTTTACCGAATATGTTTCTTTCCTTTTTCTTTTCTCTTTTCTTTCCCCCACCCTTGAGTAACTTCGAAATACACACCACCCCCGCTACAAACCCCCCTCCTCCCCCCCCCCCTACCGTTACAGGAGAGAGTAATGATAAATCGAAGATTTAATGCCATACATGTTCTGTGATAAGACCACTGTAATTACCGCAATTGTAATCTCATACACACACACACACACACACACATTATACACGACACGTACGTACATACACCTTTCTAGAACTTCTGACGATCCTGGCAGCCAGTGGAAAAAAAAACGTAAAATAAAAATGGAATATATCTTTTAAGAAACGGTCGCTACACCCGGACAGTCCCAAAACTAGCGTCCCTTTCGATTTTAAGGTTTTTACTGTACATATCTGCTGTATTTTATAAGAACTGAACACGAACGGAACCATAACTTTTACGATGAAGGGTACAATAACCAACTATAATTTATTCTATTTTACAGACTGTGCTAAACTCATGTTCCTTGAAACACTAGCAATGCTTTAAGTAAATGTATAATGTAATAATGACAAATTAATACGATGAGGAACAAGCGTGCGACGCGACGGGGACAGCCAGCCGTCTCTTTGATTTATTCGACACGCGCGCGCTCGTCCGTTCGCTCGCTCGGCGCCAAAATGCGTTTTACGCCGGGATCGAGCGAAAAGAGAGAGAAAGAGAGAGAGAGAGAGAGAGAGAGAGAGAGAGAGAGAGAGAGAGAGAGAAACAAAAAATCTTATGGGGAACATAGTTAGGGAACGTTTTTCCACCGTTTTTTACAAATGATGTTTTTTTCAGTCCGTAGTTCGTTAGGGCTTTAAAAGGGAAAAGGAAAGAAGAGAGCGAAACGACAAAGTCGGAGCATAGAAACGGAAGAAAAATGAAAAGAAAAAAATGTTAGGGAAAGAGGAATAAACAGATAAATGTAAGCGGTTTAAGGAACAGATTTTGGCCGTGCTCGCTCAGATTTTAAAATTTTCAAACGAGAAATGATAAATGAAAACACGTCTGCGTCCATTCTACCCATTCTATCTTTGGGACTGTGCGGCAAATATCTCATGAAACTCGTAATGTTGAATGTCTTTTTTCTCTACAAAAACGAAAAGGAAAAAAAAAACAAAACGAAACTAATATTAATCCGTACGGCAGTTCGAGAAAGAAACTATTAGATGATGCAAAGAATTTTGAACCAATCTGCATGAGCGTATGACTGGATAATTTGATAAACTAAGTACAAGTAAGACAAGTGTTACCTCATCATGAAAATCAGCATGTCCATGTCGCACTAGCTACTACTGCGCTGCTGTCTGATACTAACACAGTTCCGTTGTACATTGCATTTAAAACGAAAGAAAGAGGAAGTAACCCGAGGAAAGCTTTTTTGTAACTGAATAGTTGAGCAGTGGTAGCTGTTCGAAGTAAATGACTGCTGTTCATCGAACCCAGCTCATACAAACGTTCATTTTTCCATTTACTTTAAGTCATTGCACCACATCAAATAAATGACATTTTCATTATATAATCATTGGGAATTTTACGTGAACTTCATTATCCCCGACCGAACGCTCTTCTGTTCCATCGAACAGCGAGGACGTACCATCAACTTCCTTAAATAACGCTGGCGGGGGCTGTGATTGAAGCGACTTCGATGAATTTTGTGAAATAGATAAGCCATCGGTTTCTGCCACGCGGAATGCACCGGTTCTCGTCACATCACCGAAGTTAAACTGCGCTGGGCACAACGTCAGTGCTTAAACGTGTGTGCTGTTGGCCAATCTATAGATCTTTCCTGATTAATGCTAGTAATGATTAAGCGGAATTGGAGATAATTAACTTGACTAGTTTGTCAAACTTAAACTAAATTTATTTCCTGCTTACAAACGTTTGTATAAATTAATGGGATTATTAGTGCCATCTTAAACGTGACACAGAATAGAGGAGGCCTGATTGCTTTGGTGCGGTGCTCTGTCAGCCAGTTTTGGTGTATCTGGGTACGTAGGTGGCGTATCAAACATAGATACCTAGAAAGCACAAGCACATATGGTGGTCAGATTTTTATCTGTGGCTAGCTGATAATAGATGACTGATAGTAGATACAGAACTGCTGAAGCTTTCGTTATCGATAGCTGTTTTATTACTTTTTATTATATTCTGGTTTCAGAAGAAACTGTCGAATAAGGGTCACGTACTCTGTTGAGAGGTGCTCCGTAAAGTGGAGGAGCACTGCAAGCTTCGGTGTAAGTCGGTGGCCTGTCCAATGATTCGTATATCGTATACAGTTCCACCGCATTGGTGTTTACATTCTCATTGTTACGTTCCCTTCGCCACGGGCCAGACCCTGAATGATCCGAGTGCGATGCCCTGCAACTGCTTATTAATGATATTCATATCATTTTATACTTTAACAATTCTGTTTATATCGCTTCAGTAGCTAAGAGACTGACAGCCTTCAAAATCTATTAACATTCTACCATGAGCGAATATAAAATTACCAAGGACAAGAACCGTACCTGCTACAAGTTTTGCAATACATTAAAACCGCAAAAAAGAAGCCAAGTACCAGCAACAGAAAAATTATAATTTGTGAGATTGTCGCTGTGTTCCAATCTAAAGGTTCCTGCGCAGAGCAAAAGAACTGGAATTAGAGAATCAGATGGCCAGGATTTGCAGCGCCTGTGTTCGTATGAGAAAATTAATCTTACCGATAGAAATCGCAATCAAGGCATGCATAGCGGGGTAAAGTATGAGGTGCCACAGAAAAAAAGAGAAGCATAAATAGAAAGAATCTAACGCTTTCTTATTCGAACAGATTTTTTTCTCTACCGAACTCACCTTTGTATTTTAAACCCTGCGCGGATCTACGAATATAATCGACATCGTCTCCCCCATGTTGCAGAGTAATTGGATTTGCAATAATCGACGAGGTATCTAATTCTGTTAATGATTTATTTACTACAAGCATTACGAGCACTACAGATGCGTCAGGAAATAAAAGATTGATATACGTACCTGTGTGGTTAATTAATTGATCCATGGTAACCATTTTAGTTTCACAACAGAATTCTTTATGAAATGGCGAAATATACAAGTGCACAGGGAAATGTACCGATGTTAGTATGCCATTATCACTTGAACACAAGCAAGAGAAAATTCATGGCGCTTTGTGCGTGAAGAAAACAATTTTCAATGATTTCGCGCAATCTCTGAGCCCTGCTATTGTTTCAAAAGTACAAGCAATGCTTCACCTTTCACAGGCAGATAAACACCACGCTTTAAGCTGGAATATCAAACACTTATTGCAAGTATAAAGTCTACAATCTTATCAACAGGAAACTCAGATAACACATGTAATCCGCGTTTCAATTACTTTTCCTGATATTTAAAACACCTTTTAATACATTACTAGGTAAAGAATCATTAGCGCTACGGTGCTTTTAATAAGAAGTAACGGGAAAAGCAATGGGAAACGAATATGGAATCACTTGGAATATATTTTATAGTACGTATAAATAAATAATAATCCAAGAGGCATAACAATTCCTAAGATGATATAATTTACAATAGAATTCAGACTTGTGCAATCGTTTTCTTCAGATTGGTCCTGTACAGTCAATTTGTTAACGTGATCAATGCCTCCACGACGTTCCCCCTATGTTCCCTAAGCGTTTGCTCCGCTACATTCCGATTTATCTCTATTTCTTTCATCTACAATGAAGCACACGATTCGATCAACCCTCTGTAACTTGTCGCACCTTCTACTAGCCAGTAGCTAAGCTCTATTAGTAACGACTTTGTCTAGGATCTTACAATGAGATCAACGTCTTCTTTCTTTATAGGAACTCTTAGCAATTCCTTCTCTTTTGCTTTCTTCTCCGCAGCTTCCTTATTCCGTCGATCCCCGATTATGCTCAAGGCCTACAATAACAAGCTCGCTATAGAAAATCTCACATTCTACGCACATGCAATTGTCTACGAGCTGATAGCTCTCATCTTTTTCTTTGACTTTGTTAGAAACATTTCACGAATACTACATTCCGCGTGTGATAGTGTTATAGGGAATTCCGCGTGTGCTCGAAGAGTTTGAATTTGCGGTGTTGCGAAATGAAAGGACGTGACATTGTTGACAAACGCGAACACGTGGAGTAAAAGGGATTGTGGGTGACTCACGCAAGAGAATCCGTCAGACGACGAAATTTCTTTCTCCTCCGCGTAATCCGTCACTTTCTCCAAATCGGCCGCGCCGCTGTCATATTTCGCTGCCTTTTTCTGCGATTTCTCCTGCTGCATTTCGTCGGAATCACCATTTATATCGTTGTCCGCCATTTCTCCCCGTTTGTCTGGCGAACTTCACATTCTACCCAGTATCACCGGTTGCTTCTGTTAACTTCAGTACGAACAAAGAATAGGTATAATAAGAGGCGTCACTCCGGGAGGAACCTTTGAAGTCCTTGCTTGACCTTGGCATTTAAATTGGTTGTCTATTCGAGCGGGATATTCAAATCGACTAAATGTACCTTACCGCAGTTGGCTGATCATTGTCGAAGTTTACCGATCATTGCCGAATGGGGCCGAATGGGCATTTAAATTGGTTGTCTACTGATTTCCCTAGCTTCTTCTGTCCTTGTCGAGTGACGCCTCTTATTATATCTCCTCTTTGGTACGAAAGGATATTCAAACCATTCAGCTCAATTCAGCTCTATACTAACTGGAGAGCATGGACCAATGGACATAGGAATATAGGGACAAAGGAATAGTTGCTGACGTCGATATCCTTGCGGGAGGGGCAACGAGGTATCATACGCCTTCTTTCTATTGGCTGCTGCATCGCACAAGCGCAGTGATGTGTAATGATAAACGTTTGTAACGCGTCGCAAGCATAGACATATATACCTAGACGGAGCGTGCTGAGGGGAGTTGCAAGATTCGCGGTAACCCAGATAGCACACCTCGTCTTAGAGACGTCTAGTTTATGTCTATTTTAGGTCTGAACGTCTTGATTTGTAACAAGACGTCTTCAAGACGTCTTTAAGCCGTCTTTAAGACGTCTTTAAGACTTTACCAGACGTTTTGCTACTGGGTGGGAAGAGGAGGACAACAACATACGACATTAGTGCCTTAGCCTTTAGTAACGACACAGAAATAATAGCCAACTGCACATGCCTTTGCCAACATGAACACACAATTATGGGCGCGTTCCGATTCACGCATAATGCAGCATAATGTGCATGAAGTGCATAGAGTACGTGACATATCCTATGCAGTCTATGCGCAGTATGCGTGAATTGAAACACAGCCTATAAGTGATTAAACAAAACAAAACATATAATTTTCAGATAACAAACTAAGACAAAAAGGATAAAATTGGACAAAAGAAAGAAATAAAATACCGTGGTACCAGCGAAAGCTAAATCCACACAAACACTATATATATATATATCGATAATTAGCGCTATAGACAGCTGTCGATGAGAGAATCAACCTATTTGTTTCAACCTATTTTGTTATACCGAGAACGTATTAATTATTAATTGTTAGATTATTAATAGTACTTCTCTTCTGTTTATAGGTAAGCAACATTTAAATCCAATACATCCAATGCGATCATCTGCTGAATTTTACACTGCATTCAGCGACGTGAAAGTGATACAATAATTGTTACACGGCCTATATACGTCATGCATATTAAGAAAACAATTTTATAACTTCCACTGTATTGCACTTTGATTATTTCAATAAAATACAACAAATTGATAACAAAGTATTATTATTCAACTGGCCCTTACTGTCATATCTATTCCCTTTTCCTACATCACATCATATGCACAAAAGATAGCCCAAGTTGCTTTTGAAAGACGTCGCCGTAAAGTATCACTTTCAAACTGAATTTTATCGTCGAAGGCCTTTCGAAAACTCTGCGCCTCTGCGTCGAATAGTTCACCGCCTTAGATTCTCTCTCCGAAGATGCTAACTTTGTGCCACCTCTTTGCACATCATGTTCTCCTGTTACAAAGCTCAATTTTAGAGCGTAGTGAAATTTTTGGTCAGATTTTGGAGCGCTGTATCAGGAGAACATGAAGCGAAAGAAGGTATCCTGAATTTCATCGTCGAAGGCCTTTCGAAAACTCTGCGCCTCTGCGTCGAATAGTTCTCCGCCTCAGATTCTCTCTCCGAAGACGCTAACTTTGTGCCACCTCTTTCGCCATCATGTTCTCCTGTTACGAAGCTCAATTTCAGAGCGTAGTGAAATTTTTGGTCAGATTTTGGAGCGCTGTATCAGGAGAACATGAAGCGAAAGAAGGTATCCTGAATTTCATCGTCGAAGGCCTTTCGAAAACTCTGCGCCTCTGCGTCGAATAGTTCTCCGCCTCAGATTCTCTCTCCGAAGACGCTAACTTTGTGCCACCTCTTTCGCCATCATGTTCTCCTGTTACGAAGCTCAATTTCAGAGCGTAGTGAAATTTTTGGTCAGATTTTGGAGCGATGTATCAGGAGAACATGAGGCGAAAGGAGGTATCCTAAATTTCATCGTCGAAGGCCTTTCGAAAACTCTGCGCCTCTGCGTCGAATAGTTCTCCGCCTCAGATTCTCTCTCCGAAGACGCTAACTTTGTGCCACCTCTTTCGCCATCATGTTCTCCTGTTACGAAGCTCAATTTCAGAGCGTAGTGAAATTTTTGGTCAGATTTTGGAGCGCTGTATCAGGAGAACATGAAGCGAAAGAAGGTATCCTGAATTTCATCGTCGAAGGCCTTTCGAAAACTCTGCGCCTCTGCGTCGAATAGTTCTCCGCCTCAGATTCTCTCTCCGAAGACGCTAACTTTGTGCCACCTCTTTCGCCATCATGTTCTCCTGTTACGAAGCTCAATTTCAGAGCGTAGTGAAATTTTTGGTCAGATTTTGGAGCGATGTATCAGGAGAACATGAAGCGAAAGGAGGTATCCTGAATTTCAGCTTCAAAGGTGCTTTCGATTCTCTTTCCTGAGACTGGCCCTGATTTTGGCGAATGTATTGTATTTTTAAGGAAATACCATAGATATTTGAAATCGAAAGTTGGGAATTTGGATAGGACTACGTAAAGGTTTTTTCTAAATAATAATACAGTTCTTTTCAAGTTTTTCCCATTTTATTTGCATAAAAGGCCTTTACAGTGTTACAATAAAATAATATAAGTATGTAAACATGAATACTGATACAATATTGTATTATTATTAAGTAGAAAATATTTTATTTCACTTTACTTCATATATAAAATCACTATGTCATATATAAATCACATCATGTTATCCTGTTACGAAGCTCAATTTTAGAGCGTTGTGAAATATTTTATACTACTTTTTTAAAAATCCACGTGCATGAGATTTATTACGTTATCTTTAATCGCTCTTGATTTAATACGAGCATTTTACTTGCTTTTATTGGAAATCTATGGAAATAAGTTCTGTTTCCATTTACGTTCAAAGGTTTGAAAATTGTTTAAGTTCGATTTTAAAGTTTGCGTCTATATTCTGAAATTACAAGTTTCAACGCATCGTAAAATGACTATAAACCATTACGTCATCACTGTACGTGTGTAAAGAGAATCATTCGCTCAAGAGAAGTGATTAGTATAGGGAAGTTGACAAAGGGGTAGGGATTCACCTATATTTTATCATTCACAGGAGCCGCAGAGGACAGTTACGTGGCGATCAGGTCACGAAATAGATGTTCAATCCGCGTACTCAAAGCGTTTCAGTTGAAACAGTTTATTTTGAATTTTATAAATATTTGAACGCGTTATTTCACAAAAGTGAGTTGCTTAATTTTAAACTCACGAACATAGTCGGAATCACAAGTGTCGGAAATCTGTTCTCTCTGATCGCCCAACCGACACGATTAAATCTATTTCTAGGGGAGCCAGAGATGGAAGATTTTCTTTAATGTAGACACGATTTCGACCGACTGTAGCACGTGCATTATTCCTCGAGATGATAGCATCGAAGGTTTTGTTGCTCCTGTATCTCAGTACGCTCTACTTAACTTGCTGTGATGCAAGCGATACAGGCGTGTCGGACCTCTGTAAGTATTATCGCGAAGGTGGGAAGCGTTAATCTTCTATTACAGACCATACGTTGAAAGTCGAATTATAAAAATAAAATTCATTCAGAGGCGTAACGCGTGGCTCGAAAATTTCAGCTGCCGCAGACGATGTTAAGGACACGCAACACGCGACTTGCACAATCGCCACGGAGGAATTGGTCGCGACTGCAAGTGCCACCGTTACGAGAGTGCTCACAGGGGCTTGCAACGCGAGTAAAGAAGGCATTTCTTCAGCCAAGTTTCTCTTAACTGACCTCCGCCTGACTAGGAAGGAAATATGTTTCAGAGACAATCGACGAGAGGCTGCAGACTCTGGAGAGAAGCTTGACCAAAAAACTGGAGGAGATCAAGGCGATACTTAACTCTGTTCTGGCGACCAAAAAGGAGACGCCTGGATTGACAAGAATACCCAAAACCGAGAAGAATATAAATTACAAGGATGATGTTACTAATAGTAATTCCTCTCCAAGACAGTCAGAAATCGATAAACTGAACAACACCGTTCAATTCTCATCGGCAAATGGTTCGTCCGTTAAATCCAAAATGCATCTCCTTTCTTTCTATCGCATCCCGTGTGCGGGGGTAAAAATTCGTCAGAGTTGTGCAATTAGAGGCACGCGAGTTGTCTTAATATTCGTTGAACCTAGAATTGCAATGGCTGATAAGAAGCGTAACTATTTACGGACGTATAATGTACGTCTTGGTACATTTCAGGGCCCAGCTTCTTTTATTACTGGCAAACGAGGAGTTTCGACGAGAAGCTTACGAGTTGGGATACCGCTCGCTCGGAGCGCAGCGAGACGTTTTACGTAGGCCAGAATGGGTACGCCATGTACATGAAAGTAACCCCACGATATTTCCCAGACGGCACTGTCTTCGTGGGCGTCGGGCTCACTCGCGGTCGTCACGATTCCGTCCTCCAATGGCCATTTCTTCACAAGATACGCCTCGAGGTAATAGAGCAACCAACGGGCACCCATCCTTCTCGCGTTTGCCAGATTCGAGCCACGGGACTCCAGAGGAAAACAAAATACCTTTTGTCCCCTCTGTGAATGTAGTAGCGAGCCTCTTTTATGCTTCAGGATATATAGGAAGATTTTTTAATTTCCAGATTCTGGATCACTCGATGGTACAGTCGCGGCAAGATCGACGTTCCCGGATCTGGGACCCGTCCACGCTGTGCTCGGAATATTTCTGGGGCCGTCCGAAATTAACTGGAGAACCGGACAACCCGGAGTGCGTCGGTCTGAGCGTCTCGAGACAAGCTCTTTTCTCCAAGCTGGGCCACTCTACTCGACCCACGAAATACCTCTGGAAGGGAAGCATCACGATAATGCTGACGGTTTACCTTTAGCTAGTTTGCCCAACGATCAGAATCTTACAGATATCGCAGTGGCGACCTTTTTATTCTTTAAATTAATTTTTTTATATTCACATAATAAATTTTATTGAATAAATTATTATTATTATTATTGTTATCATCATCATCATTGACGGGAAACCCTTTGGAGTACCTACAGAGAAATGAAAAAATAAGAAAAAGGAGAATATTTTAATCCCTTCAACCCGGCTCCACGCTTCTAGTACCTACGTTCCTCTTTTTTATAATAATTCACTGGGTAATAACGACACTCTGGCATACAGCAGTATTATCACTTTTATTGATTCCACTTTGTTTCCTGACAAAAGCACGAGCAACATGGCGTGAACGGAGCGTTGAATCGTTACTCTATTCGATGGTGTCTTCTATTGTGCTTGAACGAGGTATAGGCTACTGAGTAAAGAAAGAAAGGGGCAAGTAACGTTACTTAAATATCCACACCGTGCGACTGAGCAAGGTCCGCGTCGTTCAAGCTTGCGAATTTAGTCGAAGGAGGTTGCTGGCACGTCGAGCCTCTTGCGAGGCATTCCGGATAGATACACCTGCGGGATGTCTGATAATCGGTAGTCATTCGCGTCGCGGTCCATTGTGCTACGGATGTTCTCAGTCGCAGCCCTGAGCAAGGCTTTGTAGACAGGAACTGGAACTCGGACGCTTCCGCTCGCTTCCAAGTCCTGCGTCTCCGAGCTCTCCTGGAAGCTCCTCTTCTTACCACATCCTGCCAACAGTCGCGCAGCAGAGAACACGACAGATCAATATTTTATGTTGGAACTCCAGCTATGTAGCTTCCACGCGAAAAGATCGCTTTACCTGTGAAAGCATTGCAAAACGGTCTCTTCACCTTCAGCGACTCGTCTGTGGTGAGCACGTCCAGAAGCTGCTGTTGAAGCTGAAAAGCAGGTCGCAATGTTTCTTATCCGGTAATATTTAAGGGGGAAGCTGGTGTAATTGGCAGAAAGCAAGGTCCTTTTGGGGGAATTTCTTCCGAGGAAACTATACATGTAAGCTTTTTGAAACTCTCAGACTATTTTATTATGTACTTTACGGAGAGAATAAATATCTTTTGGTGTAAAAATAACACGATAATTCGAAATAATGCAAGTATCCGAAACACCGTTTTAAATTACCGCGTTATTTTTAAATAAAAAAATGTTTCTTCACTGCTCGAAAAACATAATAATATAGCCTAAACATTTTAAGAAGATTACATACTTAATTTCCGTACAAGAAATTCCCCCCAAAAACCTTGATTTCTGCCGAGCACACCAGGTTCTCTCTTAAGGAGTCTCTCATACTTCGATAGCCTGAACAGGACCGCGATATTTGGGATTTTTTTTAAGAGAAACCCTCAAGTTATATTAATTGAAAACTTTAAACGTGTCTTTCTCAAAACGATGTTTTTCGAATTACTTAGTTAGCATGATATCTCAAAAAACAATCACCCGATTTACTCAAAATTTGGTATACATCTTCGGTAGATGTCCACTTTCTCGTTGTTACTAAAACTAAGTCTGTTTTTTATAAAATTAGACTTTTGCGACTTAAAAAAGAAGCGAATTTTTTGCAGAAATCGATGCCTGCTTCGGACGCTGCCATTTTTTTTTTACTTTTCAGTATTTCTCATTTAATCTAGTTCAGACGATAGCCACACCCATACAGATTGCACAGATTTTTAAATTTTCTATTTCGAACAACTACAACGGCTGATTTTATGCTAACGATGCGCATATGATTTTCGTAAGGCGCTCTATTTGAAGCACTACAACTCCGGATGTAACCACTATTTTTGCATACGATTTTTTTTCATATTCTCTAAAGATTGAAAAATGACGCCACGATGCTGGAAGTTAAGATATATAATGGTTTTGTTATAAAAAATTCCCAAATGTCGTATGAATTTTCGTCCGTCAAGGTAGGGAGACCCCTTAATTAACGGTATCGATGGTCTACCTTGTTTCGAGACTTCTCAGAACGCACCACTTGCGCCAGGCAAGCGACCAGTACGAGGCAGCGGACATAGTTGATTGCCTGCCGGCAGAGAATCATTCGTGATTTCAATAAGTTGACTCTCTTTTTGTTAAAAATTTGTTTGATTAAAATTTACGGCACAGTTGGTGGACGGCACGTTAATTGAAAATGCACGGAGTCGCGGACAAAAGTACCGATAAAATTACCGGGCCACGCGTAATTTCTAATAAGCGCGACGGTTATATAAGCCTCGCACGTGAAGCTTCCAAACATGTGAACCGTTGTAATCTGCTTATGACTTTAATCAGGTTTGTAGTTTGTACTGCGGTTAATTAATGTCCAACGATACTCCCGGGTCGATCGTTCCTCCGAGCGATGCGTCGGCTCGACATGCAGGCAAATAATGACTTCTAACGGGGGCGTCTCTCGCCGAAAGTGTACAAAAATATAATGGCAATTAACGAGAGAGACTAAAGAAGAAATCGGTGGCTTGTGCCATTATTATACAACGTTGCTGAGTCCCTGACGCGGGATCTCATTAAATGGACACACCTTCCCGAGCTTTCCAATATTCTTTCCGCAGCAGTTTCTCCGTGAAGTGTCGCAATAGGCAATTTCAAATGCAATTATATCGTTGACAGGGGATGTAAATTGAAAAACGAAGCGCCCTTCCAAGCGCCGTCGAGAGGCAACCCGACACACGATTATACTTACGTCAAGGGGATCCAGAAGAATTATAACGGAAAATGCTCGAGGAAACAGCGAATTAAATAATTGGATAGTAAAATTCGAAACTTCGTTCCCGTGTGAATTAATCTTTCGATATCTATAATTAAATGAACAGGACAGATGAACTGTATAACTCTAACAAATCTCAGCAGACAACGATCACTTCCTTTTACCGAAGAATTAAAAGATCCGCGCAAAGATACTTGCTTGGGTTTGAAAGAAAAGAAGAAGCAGACGGACGAATAGAGACGAAGGAAATTACCTTCATGCTAAACGCTGAGCTCTTTGACGACGAGCAACTTTGGCACACGTAGATCTCTGGATGTGCTCCGGAGGACCGCTTCTCGACTTCTAAGCTTCCTGCCGGTCGGCTGCTCCTCGCGACAAAGGGTTGTTGCTCGCGTAAGGAGGGAAGTCTGCGTATGGGGGATAAAATCGCGCGCTCCGCTCTTCAAATACCATCCCCTCCAGTGGCGCCGTTGGAGGGTGTAAACACAGGCGCCGGAGGAAGGCATGATCGAATCGCGTTGACTCGCGTAATGGCCCTTGTAACTTGTAACGCCACATTTCACGTTCTCCGTTGCGGTTAGTTCTACATATCTCCTGTAATTCGGATGCAAGCCTCGCGCCTGTCGTCCTCTTCCTTAATCGCGAAACCGCTGATGCTTAAAAGGGAAACGATCGTCTGACGAACAGGGGGAAAAATGGCAACTGCATCTTCCTCCAGAGGCTTGGACGATATCTGCGAGACACCGGGACCGCAAGCTGGCGATTGTATTTTAATGAGATTGCGGCAAGAATAGGGAGGAATAATTTATATTCTGTATTTGCTAAGAAGAGTGAGAGCCGCGCTTCAACGTCCCTCGCTTTCTCGGACAATCTTCGGCTACTGCCGAAGGATGTACATATATACTCTCTGAGGACTTAATAGTTTCCAACCACCTGCGGCGTTATCCTGTTCCCACCCCTCCCCCCCCCCCCCCCGCCCTTTTTTTGGTAGGAACGGAACGGCGAGTGGCTCGTAGAAAGATATGCAAACACCGAAAACAGAAGGTTGAAGTGACGATGGACGGTCAAGATGAAGGCAGGAAGCGGCGAGCCGAAAGCTCGCCGATAAGGGACCCTGTGTAAATCAGAGGAAAGCAGCCGGGGCTAAGTACTTACAACGTTCCCACATCAGAACCCGCTGAGTTACGCTACGGTCGTTCAACCCTCGGCAACCACCCCTCCCTGATTTTTTCATTTAAATTTTTCAATCGTGTATTTGTGTATGTCTGACGTGGGCTCTTATTTCCAATCAAATTTTGGTAGTTCGCGCGGGGGCAAATAGTGAAATTGCGGGCGTTGAACGTAAATTATAAATATAATTGATATATCCATGAAAGTGATGGAGGGATCGGAGGAGGTATTTCAGAGGCAGGATTTTTAGTATTTTTACAGGTCAATTTACTAAACATACTTGTTGCGCAGGGTTTGCAATAGGGTTGTACTGTTAAGTGTTTGCGCAACAAGATTGTGTGTCGTTGCGTAGTTAGTGGTTGGACCAATACCGATACTGTTGATGATAATCAATTCGATACCAAAGTACCCAATTGGAGACAACGATACGTATCGAAATTTTTGCTACTTGGTGTCGATTGTTCCGCAATCGATACTAAACAGCAGACATCGTTGCGGTGCAACGTATGGGCAATCCGATTCAAAACCGGTTTGATAAAGTCGATACAAGAATTGATTCTGGAACCGTTTCGGAACCGACATAGAACCGAAAATATAACGATTATGGAAGCGATACGAGGTGGGAAATAGGAACCGTAACCGAACCAGATAATAATTCGAAATTTCGGTTCTTCATAATAGTTATTTGGAATAATAGATCTCCATAACTGTTTTAATCAGAACCTTTATATAACAGTTTTAAACAGCTAGTTTCGGAACCGATTCAAGCCCTGCAAAGAAGTATCGATTCCTTTTGATACCTTTGACTTTGATGTTTATCGCATCACTATGCGTACTATCGCTTACGCGCTTTGGCTCCTTTTTATTTCATTCTTTTCTCCACTTTCGGTATAATTCAAGCCGTTTTCAATGGTATGCCAAATATATGGGCAATTTAAAGTTAATCGACTTAATATTGTAAATCACGACGGGCTCATGCCTTATGAATAACAGATGCGTCGAGAGCAGTATTACTTTTGATATATGACTGGCTTTGAGCGTAAAATGAATGAACCCCGCGCGAAGGGCTATATTCTTTTCGATAAACACGCCTATGCGAGAACGATTTTTATATAAAAATTCAGGGAAATCGATTTGGAAACGTTCAAAATTATTTTTCAGATAAGGAGAACACTAGTGTTCTACCTGATTCAGTTCAAGTAAAATAGACCGATAATTTTCGTTTCTCTTTTAAATATCGCCAAAGAAAATGTAATATTTAATAGAATTGTTGAACAATTTTGTGTTTACACGCGCATCAGCACCATTGAATTAAAAAGAAAATGCTCCGTTCGCCCGGATAGCTCAGTCGGTATAGCATCAGACTATATAGGGGTTTTTTCATTTTCGACTCTTTTTTTCCCCCGCGTCCTCAGCGCATCAATGATGCAGTATAATGATTACAATAAATGTGAAATACCCATCAGATGGTGTGCTTGTGCATTAATGGTAGACCCCGTTTGGCTATAAGTATCACACGCGCTGATCAAATAGCCCTTTCCACATATTCTAAGGGAGAATGGTTGGTATGGTTTTTTCTGGGTTTATGGATACCAAAGAGTTTATTTTAAGACTGTACTTTATTGTGTCCGTCAATAAACACTTTTAGAAAAAAGTAGAGCATCAGACTTTTAATCTGACGGTCCAGGGTTCGGGGCCCTCTTCGGGCGTGTATCGTTTTTGATTTTGGCGTAATTTTAATCGTTTATTTAAATAAGCGATGAAATTGTATCACCTAGTTTATCGTGGAGGACGAAGAATTGGTCGTGGAATAAAATAGAAACTATCGAAGATTGTATAAAAATTTCTATTTTATTAAGTATCCACTTTCAATTTATATCGTATGTGACTGTTTCATTTGTACACAAGAGCTTATATGATTACTTGAGCACCAAGTATCGCGTACCACAGCACGAGTTTGTTATTTATTAAAAAGAAAGACTTGATAGTAAATATATCTTATAATTATATCAAGTCTTCCGTTTTTTCCCCGCAGATTAAAATAATAAAATCTAAAAACCAAGTAAAGAGAATGTTTCAGTCTATGCAACACAATCTCTTTAAAAATCTGTGTATACAGAAATAATGAAGATGAGTAATGAATACGAAGTAAAGATGAGAATGCGTTACCACCTTAGAGGTAGGACAAGAAATTTAGGATTACTTAAATCCTCTCGTCACATACTCTTGCACTAAATTCGAGTCAATAAGTACTTGAACGAGTGTTTGAATAACACTATAGCTGTTCCTTAACACTACCATCGGGCATACCGAAATACACCTTTTTCGCCATTTTTATGAAAAGCCCTGTTTCGATCACCCCAGGTATCATCGAAATCTTTGTATTGATCTCATTCCAATTACTCAAGTCTCGTGGAAAGTCCCAGTCCAGAATGAAATTACCATTATCTGTTATAACTGGACCCTGCAGATAAACCGGAACGAACGTAGTTCACGTAGTCGTGACCAGTGTCTGGGAGAAGAATGCAACAAGTACTTACAGCCTTAGCTAATGCCATTCTAATTTGTACGGATCCTCCGTAACTATCTTCGATTCGTCTTTGAATAGCTGTATACGCCATAGGAACTACTTCGACGGGAATGCCTTTTTTGTATTGTTCACCAAGCCTCTGAGAATTTTTCCTGAAAACCGGTAGAACATCTGGATGAATATAAGTGTCTTAAACAAATCCCTTACGAATACAACACTCACGTGTAATCAGCTATTATAACAAGCTGATCGGCACAAGATGCAACGATCTTCTCTTGAAGCAAACATCCTCCTCCACCTTTGATCAGATTCATTTCCGAATCAACTTCGTCCGCCCCGTCAATTGCGCAGTCCAACTGTTAACGTTGAAGCGACGATATAGACATTGATTTGGTAAAGAAACCGAACGAAAAATTCTCTATTACTTTGGGATAGGTTTCTAAATCACCCAGCGAGAGATGATTGTTCAGTATCAGCTGGCGAGCTTGGAACGAGGTTGGAACGCAGACAATATTGAGCTTCTCTTCCTTCACTCGTTCAGCTAAAAGGTACAACGCTCTTCTATAGTCGAGAATCGTGACGAGGGTCAAAGATCGGTTTTTCCGATTATCATGCGCAAATCAATCGAAGCGACGTAATCGTGGATAAGATCACGCTACTATAATAATCGCTGGTAGTTAAGTACGAAATGAAGTGTTCGTTACCTAGTCTGAGAACGGCGTATATTATAGTAGACCCGCTACCAATTCCGACGACGCTGTTATCCTGTAAAACAGTCATACGAACAATTCAAATGAGTGTCGACCGGCGCGCTCGTATAACCTATCATTATTCTGCAATCTCATTTATAGACGGCGATAATTACCTTCACGTATTCGTCGACGGCCTTGCAGGCCGCGATTTTTTTGGCATTCTCGAGAGGTCCCATTTTCAGTAAGCTCCTGGAAAGGACGCTGGCAATGGTTGTTAACGCACGAACGTGTAAACGCGATCCTCGTCCATGCACCATGCGATTCACTATTCTTCACGGTTGTTCCAGCATCCTGCAATGCCGACCATCCCGACGGTCCGAATAGGGGCAGAAAATCACAGAAAATCACAAAAAATCAGCGGATAATCAGCGGATTTAATTTAAAATAAAATAGAGTTGGCTGATAGAGAAACTTCAATGTAGCTTTCGACAATTTCTCCCTCGCAAATAAGTTTGACTAAGAAAATGTTGGGCGGCAAGAATCTTATAGCGAATTTGGACGGTCGCACTGGTGCGCACCGAGTACGACTTTCAGCCAATTGGAAGCGAGAAAACTGGCACTCAGTACGCACTAGTGCAGGTTGCCGAATCTGCTATTAGCTTTTTTGGTTGAGCCTTGCTTCCTCGAACATGGGGCTAACAAAACCCACCTCCGAGGCTCCGCGCTATCGTTGCTGTATCGTCGATAGGAACGTGCGCAAAGTGTTGGGACCAAGTATTCAAAACGCATGTTTAAGTTATTATAATCAACTTATCAATAACCGTTTAATGTCAAACAAAACATTTACAAAACTCGTTGCAGAAAATAGCTAAGGCTCTGTATATATCCAGATGCGATTGCTAAAATCCATTAACCATCGAAGAGGGGCGGGGGGAATTAATAAAAATTTACGAATATGTAGCATAGGTACATACTGATGACGCTGTCACATGTTCAATTAATCCCACCAAACTATCCCGGGCACCTAAGTACAGTTAATTATAAAGGAAATGCATACAAAAGTCGTTACTGAATGTATCTATATATAGGATCATTATTATACGACGCGTAACGCTAAAAGTCTATCCAGTCTCTCGACTTGTAAGAATAAATAGAGACCACCGAGACTCAATCGAATTTCCATTATATTCAGCATCAGAGGCGAATAACACAAAATACAACCAAACACAATTTACAGTTCAATAATTATTATGTATAAGATTTCACTTTAATTCTCTATTAGTACTTTAATAGTAATATTCGTCTCAACGCTATCCGTATTAACGTACGACCACGCACAATGTTTCTTTCTCTCTCTTATCATAGTCTCTCTCTCTCTCTCTCTCTCTCTCTCTCTCTCTCTTTCGTTCTCTCTCTCTTCACTCCACTTTCGTTCAACAGACAATTTTGCATCGGTCGACGATTCTTAAAAATCAGGTAAAAATTCACGAGCGACCTTTCGCGTGGATGAAATCCCACGCATGTACGTATTCGAGCGGGCTAGGAAAAAATCTTTAGCAACAATCCATGCGTTTCGCGTCAATGCTGTCCCAACCGATGCAACAACTTGCTTTTCCTCGCGACCAAAAGCGACCGGGCTCCACCAATCAGCAAGACCGAATGTAAGGTAATCTCGCGAGCGCACCAGGTCACCGTAAAGAACGCAAACACTAACGTCGATCACGCTTGGATCAGCCTTGCATGGTAAAACCAGGGCACGCATCGGATGATCGACTCGTGCGATCCTTTCGACAGAACGGGAAAACAGTTTTTTTTTCGAAGCTTACGCACACGAAGCTCGCGAATACTTTCTATATAATGGCGCTATTCCACAGTTTCTGTACCGAAAACCGCGGGTGTCGTGCCAACGAGCAAGTCGTGACTCGAGCTGCAATAACGCTAATTATAACGTGTAGGTGCGTGTGTGTGCGTGCGCGCGTGTGTGTGAGACGTTGAAACGCGTGTTTCCTATGTCTTGTTTCTGAATTGTCAAAAAGTCGTTGAAGCGGAAATTGTTTACAGTAACTGGGGAAAGGCTGTTCTATTACTTTCTTCGCACAGGCACGCGCGACATATCCACACACACACACGCGCGCGCGCGCAGATTCTCTTTCTCTCTAGCTGGTTTCTCATTCGCTTTCTCGCACTGTCCCTACCCGACAAACTACTTGGAAAGGACTCCGTGCGAGGCATCGCCTCGACAAGCTTGCTTTTGATTCTACCCTCCTGTCCCGTACACCACCCTCGATCGGGTAAAACGAAAATAGGGGAAGGGAAGTCGTGCCTATGGGCGTTTAGAGGGTCACGGAAGCCGCTACAATTGTTCTTTTAACCCACCTGTTGGCTCTAGTGCTGATACATACAATATTAATATGCGGTTCGCTATTTCCTATAAAATTGTTCTATCGTGCTCTCCTCCGTACACCTCTCGCTCTACCCTTTGGCTAGGATTGCGATTGAAACTCGCGAGGCTCGTCAGACTCTCGATGAAAAATACCAATCGCTGTTAGGATAATTAGGTGATATTATGTACGCTCGAAAACAACGCAGCGCGAGCTTACTTTCTCGCCCTTCGAAACGACGAGAGCCACGCCGGGCAAGATATGGCACGACGTTTTATTTTAAATGTACTCGTCGAACGTTTCGTTGAAGAATCTCTTAAACACTTTCGCACCGTATTCCCCCGGCTCCAGCGACGAGCTTCCTTTCAAGGGAAAAGACAGCTCCCGACGTGAGGAAGGCAAACGCGACAGTTGTTGATCGTGCACACACGTATTGTATATCACAGTACAAAAATACTGTGGAAAATATAGTATAATAAATATCCTTAATGAGAACAGAAAAGGGGCTTCCTTTTCTCACGTTTACAGCTTATTTTTTTTTTCTCTTTTTATCTCGGTTTTCCTCGCGCGTCTTGTTTCCAATCGGCGCGGTTTGCCAGCGGTGAAGTACTTAGTTATACGATCCAGAAAGTGATTTCAATCGTGCCGTCAATTGCGCGACGTTGTTTCACGCCAACGACACGCCCCCTTTCGTTAAAATTATATCGTAGCATTATTATACGACAGTCAGACTCGTTCGTGGCGTTCTTTTTATCCTTCGGGGCCACTGTGTACGCACAAGCCCTAATATTAGACGCTAATAATCGATTATAACGATAAGAAACTGTAATCGCAATGAAAGCGCAGTGTACAACGATAAGATCAATGAAATTCGCAATTTCTCTCTCGTTTCCACTACAGAGCCGCTTCTTCCTGCCAGTTTCACGAGCCCAGCGACTCTTCGCTTCGTCCTCCGGCTTACACTCGACTTTTGCCTCGCGTGCACGCGCGCGTGGATGCAATTACACGACGCTGTACATACAACTGTACGCCTACGCGCGAAACGCGAGCACTGGAATTTCGCGGCCGGCGCGTAGGCGTGCACGTGGATTTTCACTTTGCGTGCTCTTTCTCGTGTATACATATGTATATATATAATTATATATTATTTATTTATATTTATGCGGTAGGCAATGATAGGTAAAATATAGTTCAAATTGAAATTTCAATTCGTTCGAAGGGGAGCTGCTTCGTCGAATAGAAAAGGGGGAAATGTCGTACGCATTCTATGTATTCTTCTTCCTCTTTCGCTTAATCTTTAGTTCGAAAATAAAACCAAGATTTTGACGAGCAGTTTCAAGAATTCGTTGTGAAATTTCTTACGTTCGATCGGTAAATATCCATATTCCCTGATGCCACCTTCTTCCTTGCCTTTCGATTTTTATTTCTGGGTAAAAGCAACGGTTCAAGCCACGGAAGAATGTCTTTCCTTCCCGCCCGTTAGCCATTCTCCCTCGACCGTTTGGCTCTTCTTCCTGCAAAAGGATATCCGGGAGGATCGTCGGCGTTGACAGAAACCGAACAGAGATTGCTTCCAAAGACCATTTAATTTCTCTCGAGAACTTTCGATACAATAATCCGAGAGAGCCCGAATAATTCTTCCTCATTTCCTCTACATCTACGAAGTTTCAAGAAAACGAGTATTAAATTACGTATATGTTATCGTTTAAAAAAAAAAAAAAAAAGAAAACAAAGAGAGAAAGGAAAGGAGGCGCGAGAAACTTACGACGATACTCCGAGGCACCCTTTTCGTAATCTTAACGAATAAATATATATAATGTAAAAAGCTGTCTTGTTAACGATTATGCTGAAATTCGAGAATGAAAGTGGGAGAAAGTTGTAACAATAAAACTATAACAGTATTAATACAGCATTCGACTGTTCGAACAGGCGCATCACATCGTCCCTTCGAAACCTCCCTTGGCCAATGTCGTTATAGTACATCGTAATCAGCGTTAAAAAGTAACGATAAAAATAATATTAATAGCAAGTAGGCGGTGTTGAACGGTCGATGATTTTACAATTCGCAAAGTGACGTGGAAACAAGGGGGAACCAAAGCTCGCAGCACTGACGGAACCGAGTAGAACGAAGAAGAAACGCAGTTCTAATTCCCTCGATTTATACGTGGAACTCGCTCGTCGCGCAAGCAAAACAATCATCGTCTATCCCCTCTTTGATCGATGCGGCTGATTTGGCGTAGCACGGGCGCGGAGTCTTGCTTCGTTCTGATCCGTGTAGAATTTAAAGCGACCAACTAAAGGAGCAGCATAGTTTTAAATCGTTGACGAGAGGCGCAAATCATTCTTCCTCGTCTCGGTGCCCGCGAATCGTCACTTCGAATAATGCACGCAATTTATTTATTCAGCTTAGACCAGTATACAGTAATCATCTTGGGTTCGAGGTGTATCTCCACCGTGTAAAGGGTTTTTTGCTAGACACGCATCCCTCCGAAACACGCCCGAAGTATAGTACTCCCCCCGTTTAATTTCTCAGGCATTACGTGCTAAGGCAATTAAGTAAACTTCTTTCTTCCCCCCTCTTCGTTATTTTCCTTCGCATCGTTTTTTTTTTGTTCGTTTCACTTGTTTTTGCGCACTGCCGCTAATTCACACATCATAAAGTACACGAGTGGGGTAGTGGTGTGGTGGAGTGGGCGGCGAAGGGCCGCGAGGGTACTACACGAGAAAGGTGCACGTTAGTACGTGAATTGTAAAAGGTACGGTCGAAGGGTTGTTTGGGGGAGAGTACGAAGATCGAACGAAAGATCCAGGGGAGGAGAGAAACGACACGATATCTCGTCTGTTCGACACCATTGAGCTGTTTCCCTTAAGATTAACGGTAAAATCTGATTTCAACTTTGAATTTTTGTTAGCGGAGAAAGCCTGAACACGCGACAGCTGTAAGACGATTGAAAACAAAAATAGAGACGAAAAAAAATGAAAAGTCACACGCTACATATTTTATATAATTGTTTCTCATCGGTTTATATGTATATATGTATAATTTCATTCTGTTGCATCATCCACGTCTCGCAGATACACCCACGAATATAAAGCAACGTAAGATTCAGGGGGGTAGTACGAAGAAAATTAATTACAATGTAAAATGTACACAGATAAACGAGACATCTATGCGGGAAACGAAGAGAAAAAGAGGCGGGGGGGGGCTAAAGCGGGAGGTAATTGAAATTTAGTTGCCGCTCGTTTTCGACGAGCGCCCTCGAATTTCGAATACACTTCTACTTTTAGTAGAATCGTTAATTCCGAATATATTCGCGTTGCGTCACACGCACGCACGCTCGGTACGTCTCGCCTTCTTTTCCTTCGAATAAAACTTTCCTGCTTCGCGTGGTTTCCATTCGGTCAATTGCTTGGAAAAGAAGGGGTGGCAAGCAGCCCTTAGTTTTTCTCTCTCGGTGCAACGCAATAACTGTTACACGTACCAAATCAGTGAAGCTTCTATTACCGGAAAACAAAAGGCACACGTACAAATACTTAATCGTTTCTTCTCTCTTTCTCTCTCTTTTCTTGTTTTGTTTTGTATCGTAAAATGGAGCGATTAGATTGAATAACGGGAACATACGTACACGCGCGACGTTATCTTTAAAATATCAGTAACGCCAAAGAGAACGAGGGTGGCTCCCGGTGGAATACTTTTAAGTAGATTCAATTTTTCACGGAGGCGTGTGGTTTCCGAAGAACCGTTTCGAGCCTCGGTCTAATCCCTCCATCTTTGCAACACCGATTTTCAAGCGGATGTAACACGCCAAGGGATGGCCCGCCAACCTAATGTTCATAATTGTGTCATTCCGAGGCAATGCCGATGCGATCCGGCGGGTATTCTTATCTCTTTCTCTCTCACGGCCAAGCGTCCACATACATGTGTAATTTACGTTATTCTGCGAAGCATGTAGATGGCAACTTTGAAAGCCTTTCCTTTTACGCCGACTTGCTGCCTTAGAACATGCGTCCGACGATTAAGGGGGCTTAAACGCGAACGGACCAGCCCAGGCAACAGTAGATACATAAATCCTCTCCGTATAAAACGTGTTTGTACATTAAAAATACATAATATATATTTAGCAGCTGAGTGCCTGAGAAAAAGTACACGGTGACCAAAGAAATTCGAACCAGTTGAATGTCACGGGGCGCGAGATAAGCTGGGGCGTACGATGGGTACGGTGCGCCTTCTTTCTCATTCTCTTTTCTGTCGCTTCTGAGTATCCTCCTTCACGGATCTAACGTTGCCCATGCAGCCGCCAGTACGTGAAGTTAATATCGTTTGCCTTATTCGGTTTACTTTGCTGTTAAGTCGTCTTCTTGTTCGTCTCAATCCTCGATCGAACGTAGCGATCGACCCGATATGGAAGAACGTGGCAAGACTCGCTGAGGAGCGTGTACACGAGGAAGTGTATAATGACTGCAAGAAGTGAAGTTATGTACATTATTTGCATGTGTCGGCGAATCAGCCCTTGCCCTTGTTCCATGTCACATGTAACGACGAAAAGAAATGGCGAGATTAGAGGTTTGGTTTCTTTTTTGTGGAGAAGTGATAAAGATTGGGAGGGTGAGGAGGAGGGCATTCGAATAATTATTAATATATAATATTATAATAATAACAATAATGATGAGGTGTTCTAAACAGTGCTAGGACTAGTGCTAGAGGGTCCTGTGAGGAGTCAGGGTGGGTGGGTACGGGCTGAGGAGGGGTTAGTGTGGGGGCGGTGGCTCCGTAGATTGGTTTCTGCCATCTACAGCCCTAACCGGCTTCCTACGTGAAGGACCTGTTACTCCAACTGGACCGACTCCACCTCTAAGGTACGCTGATGCCGGGGTTGCTATCGGTTCTCTCATAGTTCTACTAATTGGTGGCGGCAGTGGTTGCTGCAGAACCTGTAAAGAAACGAAGGGACTGTAAAAAACGAGCTCCAGTCTCCTCTTCGGGGTAGTCTCGTGATGTCGAGCTGTCTCAAGATCACGGGCTTTTTATAAATTCCTGCCTACTCACCAGCGGCTGAGGTAATACACTGTGCATCAGTGTTTGAACCATAGGCGTGTTTTGCGACGCGAGGTTATTCGAATTCGGGGGCAATCCTTGACTTTGCGGGCCTATCCCCACACCGCCAGCAGCAGCTTGAACGGTATGCGTCTGTTGCGCAGACGTTTGGGTTACGTGTTTACTCGTCGCCTGATCCCTTTTCGCCTCCTGAGTTGAACTCAATTTCTTCGTCGAGACCGCGGGAGCGTTTGCGTTTGGTGTTTCGTGGCTGGTCGTGGCAGTGGTCGCGCCCGAAACTGGTGTCTGCGCGGCGGATTGCTGCTGTATCAACTCCGGCAATGTTTGAGAAAGCGTCCCGAGAATAAGTTCGCGCGTGAAGAGGCTCCTGTTCGCACTCTCCCGTTCAATGTTTTGTAATTGCGAGTCTGACAGAGTGGTTGTAATGCATCTGTAATAAAAAAAAGGGGGGAGAGCTCAACGCCTCACTCTACTGAACAGTATAAAAATTGCGCAAAAATCATGAATAAACACGAGCTTCGACTAAACTGAAAGCGAGAGGAAAGCTACGCGTTCGTTTTACTCTCGAAAATCTATACTTCGAATGGACGGTCTTAAAATATAGCTTTTGGCAGCCGCTGCACTGGCCATGACACGCAGTTTTGCATATTTCAGACAAAGAAGTTGCATATATGTTCGCGCAGGCACGTGCGTAAAAGGTCGCGCGAATGCCAGTTACTTTTCATGAATATTCCGAGGTTGATAACGCGAAATGTTATTCAAGTCCGGAATACGAGCAAATAATATACCTTGGCAACAGAAACATATAGTTCTGCGAACTGGTGGACGATGCACCGGACGGGTTAGCCATATGGGTTGCATTATTGTTACTACTCGTACTATTTGTCACCACGCTAGTCATAGTAGTAGAATGACCACTTCCACTAGTACCTCCTCCGCCGCTTACAGAACCAATAACCTGAGTCTGCCTCCTAGGTAACCGCTCCAATTGTTGCCTAGCAACCTGAAACCACGTATCTCTTGCATCACTTATTCCAATCCAATGAACTTGGATTCAAAACATTTTTATCGCCAGTAGTATATACTGGCTAAATAGTTTCGGGCAATTCTCGTGTTTGGACATACTCTAACTTGCTGTCTCTCCAGCTGTAACTGCATTTGCAGCTGTTGTAATTGCGATGGCGTTGACGAACTCTGACCAGTTACTCCTCCACCACCTCTACGAACACCGGATAATTGAGAGAGTAATTCTGCAATTGGATCTATACCATCTCGACTACTTGGACTCAATCCCCCGGACGAACTGAAATGCATATTGGACCTGCAGGTCCAATGACACGCCAATGAACATTATCTAAGATGAGATGACGATGATGAACTGAGGTTAAAGCCTTATTTCGCGTTCCTTCTTAGAAACATTTACGGACCCGATATACTTTTCGCCGTCAAATGTGTATGCAATGACCACCAGGCATGGTTACTAAGTCATGTTCGGATAAACAGACTGATGAAATATATCGTTAAAGTGGAAGAATGATGTTTAATACGCATTACATGCAGCCGAATTTGCCACTTGAAGGCGCATATTCAACGAGCGAATACATTCATATTATATGCAACAATTATTATTATCAAAGCTTTTTGAAGATAGATTGGAAGAGTAGTATTCGAATACCTATATCTGGCATCATTTTGATAGATTCTCTTTATAGTCGTGTAAGCGTACAGTACTCTACTTGCAAGGTATACTGTAGTGTCTTTTGCAACTACTTAACTTAGCGCGTACGTTAACAGATATGCGTACCTGCGAGGTCGTGGCCCACAAACACCTCTAGATGGATGTGGTATTCGTCTACTACTATGTCTACTTGAAGATGGTTCATCTAGGAAAGAGATTAGGTCTCTTGGTCCGCTACGATGCTCCACACTCAAATGGCCCGCAAAATCATCAGTCACATTATTAGGATCTGCTCCTGAGATAAATGCACATACTGGGCAAATCTATAGCAAAATTATAAGTTGACAAGTCTTTCTGTGCGTAACCAGGTACATGTAAACATTTTTTAGGCGGATGATATACGTACAACTTCGACAGAAGTATCTGGGTGTTCTGCAGCAACGTGCTCTTGCAATGTAGCCTCAGTGAAACCCATTCTTGTACAGTAAGGACAAGTTAAGGATTGTGGCTGTTCTATACTCACTCCCTCTCCGCCATAATATAATTCTATTGAATGATAAATTTGAATTATCGATCCTTAGATGATACTTAAAACCACCGTCGCTTGGAGGATTCGGTAATTAACTCACCAAAGTCAGATCTAGTAAGTATACACTGCATGGGATGATCAGTGAGGTGACGCGTAGTACTGGCACCTCCTTCGTAACAGTTGGCACACAAATCATAATCGTAGCAGACGAGGCACTTGTATCTGCGACCCCGAAAATTCCCCTTTAAGCAGGCGTCACAACTTACCCCTGAAATGAGCGCGATCGTATAATGATACTTTCTAAGTAAACCGTATTTATAAACATGGGAGTAAATTAACTGTAGTGTTTGATCTCGAAAACAAGATAAATGCAGTCATGTATAAGTATCTGATACATGAAATACAACGAAATAATAGTACGCGAGATGAATATTAAGAAAAACACAGTTGTTCCTACAAAAGATATTTATATATCTCTTATACATGCATATGTGTGCAGTAACCTTGAACTGAATCTATAAAAAGTAACTTGCTCGAGTCTACTTTTAAATCTGTATAGGAGCACACATACATTTCTGCTAACAAAGATTATTGTAACAATATGTACATTTTCATGTATAACTCTATGTAAGAGTAATCATCATTAACATTTTCTCCAAAACAATCGTCCGAACAATGGTTAATTACACGCTAATTAAGTTTTCGTCCTTCGTAGGTAGAAGTACTTTTTGCTGAGAATAAAATATTATTTCCTATTCTCCCTGGTGACTTATCATTATTATAAAACTTGAATATCGATATGAGAGATATGTATGCGAGAAGGGAATGTTATTTAAAGATGCGTACACAACATATGTCTACACATTGAAAAATAAAGACACACGAGAACGAGGTTACTTTCTTGTAACGTACATCGCAAGGATCGATATATTTGCAGGGACATGAAAAATGACGACACTCTTGAAATCGAATATGATATTTGTAATCTGAATTATGTAACATGCACGAATGTGACTTGGATAGAAAAAGTCCTGTGTTATTATCGTGTCGAGGCGCGAGTACCCTTAACATTGCTAATACCATTGTGAAGCTTAAAATTCAAAGCTCCGGGGCATTCGATTGTTTGACGTCGAGACCTTGCTACTATTTAAACAACAAACAACATTGCGTTACATAAAGGAGCTGCGAATTTCTGAATTTAAAGGAGACTCAGCGAAGGGGTTGGATGAATGACGAGGAACAAGGGGAATGCGCCGCAATATGTTTTAAAGGTCTGAGATTATCAGAAAGAGAAGGGGATTGATGAAGAAGAGGAATTTGGAAGCAATCAGCTGGTAGGGCATTCTGACAGCTGGTGAGAAATCATTTCCCCTGGCTCGCGTCCGCTCCCGCGCGGGCGGGCGGTCGAAAATAAATGACATAGCGAAAAAATTCACGGATATCATCGAAGGAGAACATTACAAATCCATAGAAATTGGAGTAATTTTTTTATAAGTGCTGCCATCTGGCCTCTGACATTAGACCCTTTGGTACAGGGCTCTCTTGCGAGAAATGTCTTGCGAAAAATCTCATGCATTGCAGATCCCGTAACCTCGACCACAAGCCTGCACAGAATTTCTACGTGCACACGCGAATGCCCCGTGATTCCGTGGGCCTCGCCATCGATGCGAATGAATTCTAGCGAGCTGCGAATCCGTAGACTGACTTGCTGAGTCGGGAGCAGAGCACACGTACATACCTTCATGTCGATTCATTTTCCGTTTAAAATCTCATATACGCCGATAGCGCGGTGTCTCGCGATCGAACGGTTTACGATATGCGATTACTGCTCGCCACTGCGTTAGTTCTTCACGTCGCTCAGTGCAGTAGACACGATGGGGAAAACATTAATCGTCAAACAAAAAATTTTTCGTTAGAATTTCCAGCGTAAAACCTAACCCAACTAGGCTGCCGTGACGTCACACTAGACCTACGCTCCCGGAGAACGTTGCGGGCAGGGTCTCTGTCATTGCAGCGTTGCCATCTGCTCGGCAACGGGCGCGGCAAATTCAAATGTCACGGATACAGTCGCTTGTTAAACATTCATCGTCCAGGCTGTGGCGTGTTTAATTAACGAATCTCTACGACGGAGCTATTCTGTACTCAAATTTCCAAAGACAGACAGATTTTGCAGATTTCTCGGGAGATTTTATCAGATATTATTTATTGTACGTATTATATTTAATCGTCACTTTTTCAATTCATCGTAGAGATTGTATTAAATAATTCAGGATTGAAACGGTAATAGTTATTTTATTATTTGTTAGATAAATATGAATTTGAAATGTTTCAAGAGGTGTTGGTCTGGTTATTATTTATTATTAAGAAGTATTAATGAAGTATAAATATGAGATGCTATATTTATAATGTGCACGACTCACGAGGTATTTCACAGTTAAATAATATTAGGTAGTCGATTGGTAATCTGTTATTATAGTTTGTGCCGAAATCTGGCAATAGGGCACTCCTATTGCGAACTTTTCCGAGTGGCTCTCGTTCGACTTCGTACTCTTCCGTGCAGAATCGCGAACACCCGAAACCTATTTCGCGAAGTTGTTTCATTTATTGAACAATGGCGACGGTAGCTGGACGCGTTCTCGTATATGGTGGCAAGGGTGCATTAGGCTCTGCTTGTGTTTCAAAATTTAAATCGAAAAATTGGGTAAGCGACTGACAGTAGAACCTGTATTACAATTGAGAATTTTGAACGTCAATTTCGTAATCGAAAACATTGCGTTACTCTCGGTAGAGGAAAGTTCCGGCTTTTCCTTGATATTTATAAAAATCTTGAATTTACAATTCTAGTCTAACAACTTCGCGGACCCAAGATCAACTCATAGAACACTCTTATATTGGTTAAATATTAATTTCTCGTTAATTAATTCCAAACAACTGTTCAGTGAAAGTATTCGAACACAGATTTCGTTGCGCAAGATTTATCTCCGGGAGATAAATAAAAATCTTTGCTTGTGTAACTTGTGTTTTCTAAATGGCATTTCATTCTCCATGAAAATACATAGTTTACTAAAAAAACAAATGAAAAGTTTCGTACTGTATTCTTGTTTCTGAATTTTCGCTGTAAGCTGATAAAAATTTCGCGCACTTTTCGAATTTTATGAAATGTAATATTCCATATGTTGGGAGAAATACTGTGTACATATACATCAAGTGCCAATCATTATTGTATTCAATATAGCTATTAAAATATATTATTAAATAACTTATATATGGATTTAAGTGAGTAAATAAATGTTTCGTGTAAACATGTATTAAGAAAAAGGATTTAATTGATGACTAATCCTAAACTGTACAGGAAAATCACATCAAGGTCATAACTCCTGAACTAAATCCTTTCACAATGTATCATGTCTTGCATTTATTAACCTTGGAATTAAAACTTTGAATTTTGCTCTACTTATTACACTGAAATCCTTTTAATCATTGATTACTAATTGTAATTACTTACACCTATAATTTTCTCAAATTAGAGAAATAATTATTTTGTAATTGCTTAAGTATAACTTATGTTTGTAGTGGGTTGGCAGTATTGATATGAAATCAAATGATCAAGCTGACACAAATGTAATTGTAAAACCCGAGAACAACTGGCAAGAACAGGTAATCTCACAAATTACCATTCCCAAATACATAAAAAATACATAAAAATCTGTATGCATTTGTAATTCCTTTGCGCATGTTACACAGGAGGTTGATATTCTCAAACAAGTTACAAGTATTTTAAATGGGGATAAAGTAGACGGTGTGATTTGTGTGGCTGGTGGATGGGCCGGTGGGAATGCTGCCCACAAAGATTTTGTTAAAAACAGCGAGCTCATGTGGAAGCAAAGTGTGTGGAGTTCAGTCATTGCTGGTAGCATCGCTGCGCATCACTTGAAGCAGGATGGCTTTCTGTTACTGACTGGGGCTAAACCAGCGTTGGCAGGGACACCAGGTTAAAAAATTTTTTCAGTATTAATTATTTGTTTCACCCTATTTTATTGCCAATTACACGATCTTCTTGAAACAGGCATGATTGGCTATGGAATGGCTAAAGCTGCGGTTCATCAGCTTACAAAGTCCTTGGCGGCTGAGGGAAGTGGTCTCCCAAAGTATTCTTTAGTTGCGGCTGTCCTGCCTGTTACATTAGACACACCTATGAATAGAAAGTGGATGGCTGATGCTGATACGTCTACTTGGACTCCACTTGAATTTGTGGCAAAGTATAAACAACTTCTTTTATTTATTTTATATTACTACAGCCTTTTTACCAAATTGTACATTTTGTGTAACAGCCTTTACTGGAAGTGGTCACAAAATGAAGATCGACCTGCTAGTGGCAGTCTGCTGCAATTAATTACCAAGGACAATAAAACGGAGTTAATTACTGCTTAAAGAGATAAAACTGGAATTTTGGGAACAAGAATCCTCGGGTGCTATCATGATAAATATATATATTGTAAATGTTCCATGTTTGATTTCGTCTTCTAATAACTCCGAATTACCTTCGAAACATTTGTTTCGCGTTGTCTGCTGAAAAACAGTGGGGCATTGTAAATATTTGCGAATACGTTCATTTGTGTGTATTTTGAAATATTCTTGTGATCGCTATATTGTCCATTCCACTGTAATAAGTCTGCAAAAATGAAAGACTGGGTGACTAGAAGAGTTTCTTAATCATTTTCGAAGGAATTTTAACGAATTTGGTATTGTTTCGTATATTTATTTTTATTTTTATATGAATATAATATATTTTGTATAATGAAACAATAGATGATCCATACAACTTATCTATCACATTCCACAGGGCACTTATGCTTGTTGCGTTAACATGAAATAAATCGAAATACTGAGATTGTTAATAATTAATGATATTGAAAAATGTTACAAAATAAAATAAAGAATACTGAAATGCATCATACAATGTGTTATTTATTATTAAGACATTATGAACTTTATACCTGCCAAGTTCCTCTTTCTTTCTATATTACCATCTTAATATGTGTAGAAATAGCTACATAACAATTGCTTTGTGAAAATTATGATTCAAGTTAAAGCTATACCTATTTTCATTAACTGTATTTATGTTTATAAATGTAAACATGTATTAAAAATAAAATTTAGTTAACAATGTGTTTTGTAAAACATACTTGGGACGCCCGGATAGCTCAGTCGGTAGAGCATCAGACTTTTAATCTGAGGGTCCAGGGTTCGAGTCCCTGTTCGGGCGGTTTCTTTTTACTCATAAAAGCAACTTAAATTTTTCATGAATTATACGACATATCGCAAGATCATGTATAAATTTTTGATAAATAAATGTGAAACAAAGTACTTATATTTGAAAATACAGTATAACGTATCGCAGGTTATTTGATTTGAAACGTATACATTGGGAAATTTATATCGTCTACTGTAGATTCTGACCACAAGTAATATCACTCTTTAGCTAGATCAGCTTGTTGGAGCACTTAGCTCCTTTAGCCATTTCTTCGCAGCTGAAATGGAAAGCTATATAGTGTAAAATTCTACTGACCGAAGAGATGCGTGAAAGTAAAACGTGAATGCATTGTACTCAAAAATATTTGTTATATGATTTGCAGAATCCCCGAAATAGTTGACGTTTCTCGTTAGGAGCATGATCACCGGCGGATCTATCGTCGTCACCTGAGACAACAATAAATCGATTTCTCCATTGGAATTTGCAGTTAACGAGGGGCTCCAGCAGGACACCGTTAACTCGCCAATCCTTTTTAATATCTTTCTAAGTGACCTCTAAGCCTCTAGGCTTCAATAAGCAAGGAAACGCGGGCTTTTGGCCTTCACCGACGATGCAGTTATTTCTGTGGCTGGGAATAGAGTAGACGTTGTCCAAAAGAAGCTGGACTCCCTTGTTGACAACGTCAACGGATACTATGTGGCCTGGGACCTCAGGCTTAATCCGTGGAAATACGAAGCGCTTCTTTTCCGCAAGCTTCTCGACCACCTGACATCCAAAACCAAATCGGGAGTCAAGTATTTCCAAATTTTTGGCCACAGTCCCGGGCACTAGTAATAAAGAGCTGATACCCCACAGGAAGATTGTCAAATATCTGGGTGTACACATTGACTACCCCCCGCGGAACGTCAACTACTTCGATATTCTACTGAAGAAGGCTTATAAGAGCCATCGGACACAACGGCAGGCTCTTCTATAATAAGTTCCTCTCCAGTAGAGCAAAAGTTAATCTGTATATGCTGCTCGTGCGTCCTATCAACAACCTCAACCACACTTGTAATCGAAAAAATAAGGACCATAGAACGCAGAATTCTGCGGACCCGCTTGCGCCTTTACAGAACCATACAGAACTCAAACTTCCGACTGGCTACTGTTATACGCCGGTAGAGTAATTAGCAGTGGGGGAACGCCGCGACGTCGAACCAATCAACGCCAAGGTGGTTGAAACGAAACGGCGCCAGCGCCAATCCTATTCCGTAAGCCACTCGATAGCCTGATGTGAAAAGTCCTGCGGGGTAACAAGAACTTTGACCTTCGACTGGAAAAGGCTTACAGGGCCAATGGCAGGCTCTTCCATAATACGTTTCTCTCCAGTAGAGCAAAAGTCATTCTTTATATACTACTTGTTCGCCCCCTCACACATATGCTGCCTCCATTCCCTTAAATGCAGAGTTCTGAGGACTTGTTTGCATCTTTATAGAACACAAATCTCAAAGGACAAGGACCTTATTAAACCCCTGGTCATTCAGGACAAAGCCACAACCCTCTTGCAGGGGATAGTGTACAGTAGTACTAATGTATAGTCAAATAATATGTAGTCATAACTGAGCGACCTGTCCGGAAGTCGCGACAGCGTTTGAGCAACTGGACACTGACAAATCATCCCAGATAATTGAGCTCTTTTCTTATGTTTGATGCATTCGTCAATTCCACACGAATCTACTCCATTCTGTCAATAAACATCACGACAAAAAAAAAGTAGAGCACCAGACTTTTAATCGGAGGACTCAGGGTTCGAGTCCCTGTTCGGGCAGTTTATTTTTTTCATAAATTACGCGAGATATCACACACGTGGAATATCTATTACAAGGTATTATATAAATTTTGAATACAGAAATTGAAACAAAGTACTTATATTTCAAAGTATAGTATAATGTATCGCAGGTTATTTTATTCGAAAGTATACAATGGAAATTTTATATGCAACATCTACCGTAGATTCTGAACACAAGCTTGTATAATGGTTTCTTTATTCAATAAACAAGTTGGTAGTAGCCAAGTACACTAACAATAAAGTAATATCGCTATTTAGCTGGAACGACTTGTTGGAGCGCTTAGCTCCGCTAGCCATTTCTTCTCAGCTGAAACAGAAAAACGTACGATTATAGTGCATGAAAGTAAAACTTAAATGCATTGTACTATAAAATTTACAGTCTTGAATATATCAAAGTGGTGTCATCTTTACTAGCGATTATTCTCACTGTATCCTTTACCTTCCAAAGCGAGCCTCTTCTCTTCCGCAAGCCTTGCATCCCGTTCGGGCTTTTCTCTCAGTGCTTTCTCACGAAGTGCCTCTTCTTTCTTGCTGAACCTACGATGATGGTAAGCTCCGTAGAGAACTCCTGTTAGCAAAAGACTCCATCGAGCAAACTGTATGGAACAATCGTTAAAAAAGTAAATACCTCTGAAGCTTCACACGAAACTACTGTAAAACTAGTAACAGACAATTGAATGCAAAGATAAGCCTTACAATGATATTATACAGCGTTCAATTGTTTTAACAATATACATATACAATTGAAACATGCTCATAGTAATCGATTCAGAAGCTTACAGAATAATCTTTTAATTATCGACAATCTATCATTAAATCTATTAACATGTCAGCAAACGTGAATGAATAATTTTCACATTTATTTTCGGGGGTAATTAATGAAAGATAATTCCATGAAATCCCATAAAAATTATGTAATGTAATCGCAGCGCGAAAGCACTCGCTCCGCGGTGCATTTGTTTCCTGTAAGAGGAGAAAATCTGAATAACGTCTCGTGGCAAATATCCTCTTAAAGAATGCTCGAATACAATTTTAAAAGATTCTCCTGCAACAAATTGACGATGCTTACTTTAATCACAGGCGACACCCGCAAGGGCCTCGGAGATGCCTCGGCAGTCGACATTTTGCCAGTGCGCCAGGGAATAATTATTCTGAGTAGACCTCTTGTCAAGACATCCCCACTGCGCCAGAAACGTTTCAAATATTTTGGCGCGCTTACCAAAGTCTAGTAATCATTTCTTTCATGAACATGTATTCAAATAAATATCGCTATTTATCTCTTAGGAAATGTTGATATCGCGTTTAAAGGATTCTAACAGAATGATATCAATGATATAAAGAATATAAGACTAGATTTGATTCGAGTCTAAGGTCGTCTACACGAGACTAATCAGAACTGCCTTATCGTATCGCCATCTAGCGGCTAATCTGTAAAGCATTAATCGTAGACGCGTTTCTGTAATTCGCATAGCCACAGGTTCTCAACGAGGGATCGTTTAGTTTCTCGGACAGTTCTCTTCTCGGCAGTGAGCAAAATGGCGTCGTTGTGGATGGTGATATCTTTGACGATTTCGTTATTTTTAACACCTTTTCTTATGTTCCTGCTTGCCATTATATTTCTGGCTTCCATCGGAAAGTCGCTCGGAGTCAGAAGGTTATACATAAAATTGCTGCTGGCGCTATTTGAGGTAAGACTCTCGCGCGGGACGGGTAATAATCGGGCTTGTCATGCGTAGGAATTTTGAAAATCGTGAATTGAATCGACGATACATGTCTGGCGGATTGATACAGTACGGTGTTACGAATAGAGAACGAAGTAATGCCGATGTACCTGTACAGGTTATATCGTGCTTGATATTCATTGGTCGCGGCGAATCCTTTCGTGCGGAACACGTGTTAAATATAAATATATTTCTGTCGGGAAATATGTAGAAATTAGGTGGATGCATCGAAACCGTTTGCATAATTGAAGTGGCATGTTCGATTCGGGTGTCGAGATTTGCGGCAATTTTCGAACGATCAAGTGCTTAGATGCCCCCTGACAATTCTGTTTACACGCCGTTAATAATGCCGAATCGTCGGCCGCGTTTTGAGGCGTTCGATCAATGAAACATACAATCGCGAGCCTCGGCCCACTCCATATCTAATTACCCATCAACAAGTAGCGGTAATTCGATTTACCATTCGCAATGTCAAAAGACCGTTCCACGGATTCCTCTTGTCCAATTTCACCGTCGAAAAGCACGTTGCCTCGTGACAGCAGCAGCAAACGTCATCTCCACGAGACGTGTTCGTTGAATAAAAACCAATGTCCATTGATAAAAGATAAGGGGAGTCGGTTTATGTAATCTGTCCGCGGTTTAAGTACTTCGAAATCATTTGGATACCCGGGATTTTGCCGTGAAAATGATAAATACTTGTCTAATCGCTAATGAGTGACCTCTCCGATAAAGAGTGATGGCATAATTCGATAAGAATCAAAGGTAACGTCGTTTTATCTGTTTTCGGGGACCTTGCGAAAGGACCAGGCGTATAGGTGATCGAAAGTTTCGTTTATCATCAATATTTCTACATCGTGTATTTTCTCTGCGTCGTCACGTTTCGGAGCAGTTGCTGGCGTATTTATTATTTAGCTATTAAGTGCAGCGGCGACGAAGGTAACGAGGGTAATATGGCCGGCGAAATATTAAATTGGAATTAATTTAAGCCGCAGTTTGGCGAGCCCGTGACGGTATTGCATCGCGTGTAACGTGCACGTATCGATTTAAAGCCCTAGTGAAATGGCAGGCCTCCAGCGATCGAGTGTGTGTGACCGGTGTACGAAAATTCAATGCCTCCGGGACAAGGCTTTTCCGTGTATCGGTCGAGTGGCACGATCCTTCGCGGACAAAGATTCTAATACGCGTCGCGTGCATTGTGCCAAAACACTGTCCAAGTGACGGTTGAGGCACGCGGATAGGTATTCTCGACGTTTCGAAATCGAGGAATTCGACTTTCTCGCAACTTCCTCGCTGTGATTCGAATTTTAATTACGTCCCGCCGAATCGCCCGCACCGTGTGCGGCCGTATCCTCGGAATGCAGACAGCAATAGAGCGATGGAAATCTACGAGTTTTACGCTGCTTTTGTTTGTCGCAGCCGATGGTATTAAAGTTATCTCGTTTAATCAGTACCGGCTGCAGGGAGAATAACCGGACAATGCCTTTATTAGACTCTGTGCCAGGCGACTTCTTTTCATCCCCGATCGTTGCAAATATCGCGTATCAGTTTAATCGTGTCATCGATCAATATTCGATAAGCGATATTTTTACAAATTCTGATAACTAATGGTGTAAAGTCCGCTACCGGCAATGAAATCAATCGGCTTTTCAAGGAGCACGCTCGGAACAATAAACTCCACCGCGGGGTGAAGGTCGTTCTTTTGAAAAGTCATTCCTTTTTGAAATGATCATTGATTTCCTAAGTATTTTATACGACGCCAGACATTCCGTTCCGAAGACATTAACATGCCAATTCGTTTGAAACGTAAAGTCATCATCGACGGAAATATTCGCTGTGTGTATCAAATTTATTGAAAGCGCAGCCTGTTAATATCCGAGCGCAACTACTTGAATAAACTGATAAATGATTCAGCGGCACATTATCCTAGCGATTAGGTATAAAAGAATTCAGTGGACAATGCACATCGTGCACGTGATTGGGTGCTCCGTTCAATGGTATCGATTTCTACTCAATTGGGTCTAAACAAAGAAAGTTCGCGGAGGGACTTTCACTTTTGAAAGTAGTGATTTTAGAATTCTATAGATGCATAAAGTAATTATTCGCTTTAATTCGAACTGACCCCGAACGTGTTCCTAGATTGAGTTTTCACCTAGCCAATCTAAATCCAACTCACACGATCGTACGAAATTAAATCTCCTTCACCCACCAACGCGGCAAATGGTTCCTGGAAACCGTAGGTCGAACTAAGAAGCACCGTTACCGTAATCAGGTAACTCCGATAAAACTAATGGTACACGTTTCCTTGATACGCAAAGTACAGCAATTCAACAGCATTGAATTTCTTTTTTTTTCTTTCAGCAATTTCGTGTCGTTGCGTCAGATGGTTGACGTGGTAAACAAGGCTAAATATTGCAAGCCAGTCCACGTGTCACTTATTCTTTAATATTCTTTATCCGCTTTGAAATGGAGTCAATTTCTTCTACCACTATTCAGTCGTACCAACGATAGTATTACTCTCGCAGAATTTTACGTAGCCCGTATCACGTGAATATATACGAAGTAGATTGAAATTCTGATGCTTCCAGGGCACCCAAGGAGTTCCTAAGAAAACAGTACTCCCAAAGAAGTCTAATAAGATTAGAATTTCGTAAGACGAGAGATGTTGCGGAAATTGTCTCCATAATCTGGCTACTCTTCCATTCGATCACACGTTTCGCTCGTGATCACACGGAACCGAGTTACATGCCCGCTCGTATCGCTTTATTTTCAAAAGCGAATGAAAGTCGGAAGGGAAGCCGAGTGCGAAGTCCAAGCATTTGTCTCCATAAGTTTTGCCACTTATCGATCACGCTTTCGTCATCGGTATCGTCCGCGAAGCCCGGCGATCTATGGAATAATTCGTAAGCGCGCGGAAACACGTGCCGAAATCGGCCGGCGTTATATAGGCTTTGGGTTTTGAACTGCTCCGCAGAAAAGAGTCGACGCGGCGATTCATTTCTGCCACGCGATCGACAAGATGGCTCCAAACAACGTCCCCCTTTTTTATCTTTTTTATTCGAAGACGTCGTAAACTGTCGTCCTTGGCGAATTTTCCACGCGGAGCAAATGTTGTATCCACATTTCGAAAGCAGAAGGAAAACTTACGAAAAGTGTTACGCCATCCGCTGCATATGCTTGTGATTCCGTTGGAGGGAACGATTCGCTTGCATATCAAAGGAAACTGAATGACGGGACTGATTTAGACAGCGATCACTTTTCTTTTTTCCTAGAAATTGTTACGTAAGAATGGGGGCAAGGTGTAAAAGCGAGGAGGTTTATTAAAATTAAGTTCAGAATTAGCTAGGAGGATTGCAGTGCGCGTTAAGTCGAACGACTTTCTTTAACGAGTCTTACTAATTGCCAGTAGCTACTTAGGTTTGATAGCAATTGAGCTGCGCTCGGCTTTGTTTACAAAATGGGAGTCGCGAAATACATATCATCACGATGAAACGAACGTCTACACTTTCCACGCGATGCCGTATCGCATGAATATTACGAGACTCATTAATTACTGATTAATGCAGTTGTAATCGGTTCTTTGTTACATATACTCTCAGTCATGCCACTATTCGCCTCATCTTTTTTACGTTCTTTTTTTATTTCTCACCGTCGAATGTTTAGCGACCCCGCTGATCTCGGTAACGCTGCCACCGATGCTCGAAAAGAGTGAATTTCCATGATAGATACTATCAACGCTCGAGACTCTTTGTATTTACTTGGAAGCCAACAGAATCACGTTGCCCGCTGCGATTCTCACTTGCTATCGTTTATCAGCCGGCGAGAATCTGGTTGCTCAGACACTTTGCCCGTCTTCCTCGTGTTTGAGCAGCTTGTATGTAGATCGTGCGCTAAAAATAGAGGTTCGATAGGAGTAATTGCTTTTCAATTCATCGAATTCATGAAATTTAACAATCGCATTTGACTATCCGTCCTAATATATTTACAACGACATTATTTCCTGTACGCTGTCGTTTCCTAACCGGTTGTCGCTGAATTCCATTATGCAGTTAAGAATACACGTGGGTAGTAGATCATGATCTTTGAATCTGATATCCTGTTTTCGTGACAATTGCACTTCAATTCCATTTGTGTTTTTTCTTTTGAATTTAATTTCAAACGTGATCTCGAGGATGTCGAGTGGAGCGGGAGTGATGTTGTTCCACTCCCATATCTATGTTATCTTCCGCGTATTTGTTTTGTTATTGAACATAGTAGCTGCGGTACCGTTTGCAGAGACGGCGCGGCGCGGCGCAGATCCCTCAGGGGCATTCTAACATTTCCCCGGATAATTACCGAGCACGTTTTTTGTTGCAGTACGGCAGGCAAAACATAGAGAATGTCAAGAAGAGGAACGGTACTTGGCATCAGGATGACGATGCGGAAGAGGAGCACGAGCCGCTCGTCGAGAAGCAGAACATACAGAACTCGACGAGGGCGAGGCACAAGTTGCAGAACGGGGTTCTGGGTAATAACGTGATAGCCAGGTCGAAGGACCTGATTCTGGTGCCCGAGCCGGAGATGCAGAATCACAGGAACCATCTGGAGGAGTCCAAGTCTCAAGCGTCCACTGTGGTTGGTAAAAGCGAGGTACCTTTCGTTTTCCTGAAGCTCTGCTCGGAGATTTTTCACGCGATTAACGCCAGGCGTTATCGTTACAGACCCTCATCCGCAGAGATTCATTCGAGACATTGAAGAGGGAATTCGAACCTGCTATTTGCCTGGAGTACATCAAGGCTGGTGTGGAGGCTATTATCGAAGACGAGGTGACATCGCGTTTCGAAGCTGAAGAGCTTAAGGTAGGCTTACTTCTGGATCGAATTACTGCGAGGCAGTTACCGTCATCTAATTACTTGACGACAGATTGGTATGCTTCGTTTCAGAATTGGAATCTGTTAACGCGAACGAATACGAACTACGAATTTATTTCCTGGAAGCTGACTGTCATATGGATGTTCGGATTCTTCATGCGATATTGCTTCCTCCTCCCCTTGAGGATACTCATCTGTTTTATAGGTGTAAGTCGAGCGATTTCTTAATGTATACTCGTATATTATAACAAGGGTTCAAGCTTCAAGCTTGCAGTCTCAGGTAACAGGAGATTGTACTACTTTCAATCGTTGAACTTTGTAGTTTCAAAATGACTAATATCAGAGCTCCCTAGGTACAGTACCTTGTAGTTTCGACATTTTTTATCGGCTTGCTACCAAATGGCCGCGTTAAGTGTTGGGTGTACAACAAGGCTAGCCTCAGTGCGTTCAGGATAATAGCGCAGTCCCTAACATCTACGATTACGATCCATAATCCAGAGCACAAACCAAAGAATGGAGGGATGTGTGTGGCAAATCACACTTCCACGATCGATGTGTGCATCTTGTCCACGCAGCTGACATGTTCTTTGGTAATACACCTTTACGTGGATGGGTCGTGTTTGTTTTCGAAATTCCTCTTTCACTGGGCATTATTATGGCTTGAGAATGTATCTGTTTAAAACACGTGTTTGTTGTCCTAAATATATATGGCTGGGGATCTTCCTGTTACTCGTACCATAAACTTGGTACGCTAAACTTAGGAGGAAGCGAATTTTCTGCCTCCCGTCCTGTAAATCACCCCCCCAAAAAAGTACAGTACACATTACTTTCCGACAGAAGTTGCCAATGCATTAGTAAATGTTACAGGTAACAGTATCCTGTAACTTTGCTTTGCAGGTAAAGCTGCTCAGCAACGATACAGAGGGGTTCATCGTTTCTCAGGTGCAAAGCTTATGGTTTACAGGTGATGTGGCTGACAGTATGTACTGCAGTTGTGGGCTACATTCCAGAGGGTAGTTTCAAGCGATGGTTGAATTACAAAGTCTCCATAATGTGCTTCGGTGTGTTGTCGAGTGCCCTGTCGTCAGTAATCACCTACCATAATCCAGCGAATCGACCTGTCAGGGGCATATGTGTGGCTAACCACACATCACCCATAGATGTTCTCGTACTCATGTGCGATAACTGTTACTCCTTGGTACGTGGTCCCCAGTTCGCCGAAATAATCTTTCTTACTTCTGTCACGCCCTTTAATTTTTTTTTTAATTCTTGCACGTTGTACTTGATCGCCTTTTAATGTCACTCGTCTGTTAATCCTGTGCTTGTGTTACCAAAGTGTAACTTTGTTGCGTTCATTTTGTAAAACAGTTCGCAACCATTAATTAGTAAATATTAATTTAGATAGGTCAGAGGCACGGTGGATTCTTAGGGATCTTTCAAAGAGCTTTGGCTCGCGCTTCTCCTCATATATGGTTCGAGCGATCGGAAGTTAAAGATAGGGAAGCAGTGGCGAAAAGGTAAATTCAAGCACCAACGACTCTTCCCTCTGTACAGATGTATTTCTTGAATTCTCATTTTCGTTCACTGTCTGTCTTTTAGGTTGAAGAAGCATGTGTCCGATCCTACGAACCCGCCAATTCTTATATTCCCAGAAGGAACGTGTATAAATAATACGTCAGTTATGCAGTTTAAAAAGGGCAGCTTCGAAGTTGGCGGTGTCATTTATCCTGTTGCTATAAAGGTAACTTTCTCCGCGCGTGGTAGCTCTACACAGTAGTTGTGGACGATCTAATTTCATTTTGATCCTTTTAGTATGATCCAAGATTCGGGGACGCGTTCTGGAATAGCAGTCGCTACTCAATGATACAATACTTGTATATGACTATGTCAAGTTGGGCCATAGTTTGCGATGTTTGGTATCTTCCGCCAATGTACAGAAACGAAGGGGAGAGCGCCATTGATTTCGCAAACAGGGTGAAGTCTGTGATAGCGAGACAAGGTGGACTGGTCGACTTGCAGTGGTAGGTTAAACGTTTACAGATTCATTTCTGTTAAGGATGTATCGGACCTATCTTCAAAATGGTACCAAGTTCTTGAAACTTTGTTAGATCGTTCCTTTTAATTTTTCTGACGTGCTCCAAAAATTTTAAACCAACTCACTATACGGTTGCTGAGTTATAACGATTTTAATTTCCACTGGTTTTACACGTACTCTTATGGAACGAGACGATCTTGACGGACAAAAATGGTACCAATGTGTTTTTAATTGTGCATGTAGTATACGCATGGACGAAAATATCTGCCGAGTTTCACCACACCCTTTTAAAGAAATAAATTATAACTTAAAAAAATTTCGAATTCAGGGCATTTTCACGGAGTTGAAATAAGGTTCCGCAACTGTCGTACGAGTTCCTTACATCTAGATTTACTATGCGTAAGACGTAGATATTCAACTGTTTCAAATTTCATATACTTTTGTCTAATATTCTACGTCTGAAACGTCCTTAAACCTACAATTCGTAAAGGCATTTTGTTGACGCAATGAAATCTTTTACAGGGATGGCCAGCTGAAAAGAATAAAACCAAAGAAAGAGTGGAAAGAGAAGCAGCAGGAGGAAATTAGTAAACGACTTAAAGTCGAATAAACTAAGTCATCTCTAGTCGCACCTTCACGATTGATATTATGTGTGATATTTTGCTTAAACCGGAACGTTTCATCTGATGCGCCGTTCTGTATTTGTTGTGAATATCTGTTTGATGCTGGAGGGAAAGAAGGTAGTCTGTCTGTGTGTATGATTCAATTCGTTTAATTTCACAAATATGGTACCATTGCATTTTATCGTATTACCTTTTACGTGCGACACGATAGATAAATTTCCATAGAGGTGTCTCAATTTGTCAGGTGGAATTTTTAATGATATCTTTCTAAATCAGTTATTTATATTATTAGGTAGAAATGTACTTCGTGGTTACTTCTTGAAGGTGGAGAACTGTGAGGAGCATTTCTATCGAGGAATTATGGAACAGAATTTTTATTAACGTTACATTTGAAATACATAGATGAGACACTGCGAGTACCATATTTGTCAGTTTTTAATAGCGAGGCATTATGAATTTATTATTATGTATACATTAACGAAATGTCTCGTGTGGAATGCTGTGTCTCAATGTTGAGGCGCTGTGCGCGTATGATTGTGTGTAGCATCTCAAAGTCATCTCATTCGTATTCTAACATTTTTTAGATCAACCCCATCATCTCATTGATTTGATACGAGGATTTAAATTCATCTGATATCGTATAGGGAATTGCATTTTTCTGTTCTTTTTATAAAAACAGTAGGGAAGAACATTATGTCTCTATTGTAGTCTAAAAAATAAACTATTTATTCATATTTCTCAACGAAAGAAGTTAGAGCACGCCAGGTTAAAATTGTAGTACCCATCCCTTGGATATTGTTTAGAAAGTCATATTCATTGCAACCTAATTAAGAATGTATTTTACATATTTTATATTTTTATAGTTCATATCATCAAAATTAAGAGAGAGAAAAAAAGGAACGATGGTACAAATGTACGCGTGAGTTGAAATGCGAAGCTCGGTTGAACTACACTATTTCATATATTTATCAAATGAGAAAGATTATAAATTCCAATGAGTTGCTGCAAAATATTTTACATATTCTCAAGTTGGTATTTTAATTATTTTAATTGAAGTTAAGTATTATATTTGTTATGATCGCGATATTTTGTATTAATATCCCTTAATCAAAACGCTGAGCATTGAATAAAAGAATAGGCAGTTAAACGGTTGCTGCAGTATTTTTTTTTTATCAAGTACAGTTTTTTAATTGATATAACTAGTGTTCACACATATTAATACAAATGAAGACTAAATCGGTCACGCCGAGGAGCGTAATGTTTTATATTATATTTGTGGATTGTTATAAAAATGAGAGAAAAAAGTAAGAAAAATAGAATGTCTTATGTAACAGGTAGAATTTGATAGTGAAACGATTAAAGTAACTTAGTTCGAGGATTAGTTTACGTATTCATTTATTCAAGAACTATGGTGCTACATACGATGTCACTGTTCAATTTTTTACATGAAAACTAAAATATATTTTTATATAGCAATGAATATGTAGGCCGTTGTATAAATGAGAACTTACAATTAGAGGGTAAATATTATGTAACCGTCACGATAAGTTTGACGGTAGCATTAAATACTATTAAAGATAGTACACGCTGATCCTTAAATTGTAATTCTGCTTCTATTACGTATTAAAAGATATTGCATATAAGGTAATATACTAGTCGTTCTTATACTTACATCACAGAATGATAGAGCACAAATTAACGATTACGTTCGATTGTTATACAAATCTTCTACGCCTTACTGTGTGTTGTATTTCGTATTTTAGCGAAGTATATTAATTTCGTATAAGTAGGATAATGAATCATGTGTGCTGGAAGTTTGTGTACACCGATGGATGGTATATGTGAATTTACAAAAGTTCTATACATTTGTTTTATAGCAATTAGAGACTTATATTCCTTAACAGACTTAGGCAAATGATTCGATATGTGTACATACATTGAACTTTCTATCTCGATATTAGATAGACGTATTTATTAGATTCTTTTGTAAAATAACATGCAAAATAATAAAAGAAAAGAATGTTACTTAGCAAGCGTAATGTTATATTGATTCAGAGCTCAGAGATGTGTAATTTTATAGATTTATTTTTACACGCTATTTATTTATATACAAGATTGCCTAAAAGTGTTATTCAATTAACATTTTCTTGGACCTTCTTTTCTTCCGTAATATTTTCAGATTCCTGTTGTTGCTTGTATAATTTCAGCAACTCCTCTGTCGCCGTAGTTCCCACTTTAATAGGTGCGCCAAGTTTTCTCTGAAAATTGATTAAAATGTACAATGCATACGAAATTTTTGGAGCATAATGTAATCGTTAAAAAAGAGAAGACGTATTTACATCCGGATACTGTGCCTGGACCAAAGATGGCTGTTTGAAGGTAAAAGGAGTCCAAGGTCCCTGAATGGAAGGGAATTCTGTATGCCACAATTTAAGCAGTCGTAAAGAAGAGCCATCCTGATATTGCGTTCGTAATACTTCCATCCATTGTACAATATCCTCTCTACTATAATTAGCAACCGACATCCAATGTCTCTCTCCGTTCACTAAAACGTAAACATTCTTACACACCCACGTCTCTTCTCTTTCCAGCACGTTAACTTACAATATTCCGCTGTTATAACTGGACTCCTATGTCTTCTCGTCTTAACGTACACCACAACTCCAGGATTCTCCTTGGCGTAATCGAGCAAATCATTCTCCAAGAATTTCCTGCACAGAACAAGACCGTTTAACCGTGGCAAGAATTCACAGGTGCGTTTGTGCAGTGTGCATAAATGTCCCGGGTTACGCTTGACAAAATGAAAGAAGAGACTAATTCACTTCTTGTTGGGCACCATCAGCGCACAGACAATACATATACCGAACGTGTTTAAAGCAAACAGGTTAGGAAATCAGAAGCACCTTACCTAACTCCAATACTCGCACCGTGATTTTTACAAAACTTCAAAGTTACTCTCTGAAGTTGACCTACGTAACGTCCAATGCCGAGGCCAAAAGGTGCACGTGGATAACCACGCTTGAGGAATAAATGACTGTTTGACATTCTTCCGAATAAAAACGTAAATAACGCTCCTTTAAATTACGCACACCGCCATTCAGCTCGGCGGCGTTCATCGATAACGCTAACGCATGCCCGTAATATTCAAGCTTCCGCGTTCAGCTTCCGGTATACAATTCCAATTTTCCAATGCCTATAAAAGCACATTTGTGCCAAAAATTATTAAGCTAACGAATAGCAGAACGGCGGTTTGAAATCAATACTCCAATTACTCTATTCGAAAGGCAAGTGTATTCGCATATTTAATTCAGCGCTCTACAATTTTCTTATCAGTCATTCTCGGGCATCGAGAGGCCTCGACGGAGAAAGAAGCATTCAGGACCATGGAGCGTTAAATGAGCGTTCCTTTCAAGGAGATTTAACTGTTGTCGAACCAGCGAGGCTCGATTACGTTGCACTTAATGGGAGGTAAAGGAACTGGCACTATAGACGGTAACGAAGTGGGTAAAAATTCTCCTGGCCAGAGATGAACGGCGTCCATAAATAGAAAGCCGATGAGGAGGCCGTGCATAAGGGGAGCTAGGATCCTCAGGAGCCTACTCTTCGGTGGTTTCTGGGGCCAGACGAAGATCAGTCGAGACCCGTCTGTTATATCAAGAAGAAGCATTGGTTTTAGTAAACGAAGGATAGGTAGAGTAGAGGGTGCAGGGACTTGGGGGGGACGAACTTGTATTGCGACGTATGATGGACGATTTAACGTGGTGAGGGCTGACGCCTGCGGGTGCGCTAAATATTCCATTTCCAACGCAAGCTTTTCTTCTTTTATAGCTAAATTTACGGCCACCACTCTGCCCGTACAATACGCGATCCTCGAAATTGTAGTTGGCCCTGGTCAAGCTAGTTATCGTGCTCCCTGCGCTGTCCTGAAAGGAGGCGCTAGTTCCGGTTATCAGCGAACATTTGTCATCGTCCGTGTCACGGCCGGTCAGGTCCTCTGTTCTTCTATCATCAAATATTATAAACATCTTACTCATACGTTAGCCTTAGCGCTTAAACTTAGAGAGCTATTGTTTCAGAGGTGCGCGAGGCGCATTACTGACTCTTCACTAAGTCGAGAGGTAACATTGCTATTCACTTCGATCTCCTCCAGATTTCAAATGATCCAACAGTTTTTACACCTTTTTTTTTTCATTAATTAACGCGTGACTTTTGGGGGGCTAATACATTTTGAGCGACTCGCAGACGATTGGAAAAACAGACGCGCAACTTTAACCCGAGTTACGTTACGTCTGTGATGGATCACTTTTTTCTCTGTTCTTTTCAATGAAGATAATTTCAATCGTCACCGATCAAGCTACCAGCTTCACACAAGTTCGCTCTGCTAAGATCGCGATACTGACAGGCATTCTGCTCGAAACTGTCAGCGGCAAATTAGATGCGCGATGTGGAAATTCTAAGGGGAGGATAATGAAATATACCCGATCAGAAATTCTCCGTTACTAAAGCAACGTGATGCAACGAGGCTCTAAAGCTCGTTTATTTTACAGTGCTTTCCTTTGATAAATCCTGCTTCGGCAAGGAATTACATCTACCAGACGGAAAATGTCTCGTTGCAAATGTGAGTAACGGGGCCGGTAAACATTAATCGAGTGACTTCATGCTTTGTTTCGGTTGCCAGGTCCCAAGCCGGACGTGGAGCCGAGCGAGCACTGCTCGCCGTACTTGGAGGACATCACGACCAGGATGGAGGAGCGCCGTTGCGATCTTATAGGTAGACAGAAGCATCTGCGGGACAAGATAACGACGATGGAACGCTCGATCCCGGCGTTGATGGCGTTCAGCATGTGGAAGGCCAAGGAGAAGTGCGAGGACGCCCCATACTGCAAAGTTCGCGAGATCATGAAGGCGTTCTCGCCGTTTCCGGACCAAACCGAGAAGCTTCTGATGAGCTTGAAGAAGACCGTGAAGGAGCTTAACGGGGAGACGGCGGAGTTGCATGTACGATTGACATTCAGCGATTAAACGCGGGTAAATCTCGCCAGCGTGCTCGAATGCTCGGGCTCTACTAGTAGATACATCTGCTATTTCACTTTACGGGGTTGATTCGCGCATCCCCGCGGGCCGCATCTATGTAAATATCGTGTTTAATTGCAGGAGAAGATTATTCAAGCCGACGTTAAGTTGGAGGAGACTGTCATGGAGCTGGAGTCCCTGGAGCTGGCGAACAAGGAGATGAGCGGCTCCCTGAACGAGTTGGAGAAGGAGGTGAAGAGTTACAGGACCCCGAGCCTCCATTCGATACATTCCGAGGATCTACTATGCCTGTCGAAGATCCGCCAATTGGCCGAAGAGGAGTTGAACTTGAAGAATTGCATCAAAGAGCTGGAACATAAAGAGGTCGTGTTCAAGGATCATATGGATCACTTGCTGATGTCCAGAGAGTACAAAAGCGTTTGTGGTAGAAGGAAGATGGCGAGTTGCCTCGAGGATTTAAGCTGCGGTCAAAGGATGTGCTGCGTGCCTAAGAAATGCTTGTGGCATAAACCAACCGGACGTCGCCCGAACAGGATGGCCGGAGGGGAAGAGGACGATGTTGTTAGTGCAGAATCATGTATTGTCGGTGATAAGAGTTTTATTGCTCGGTCAAATGGTTGCACGCGAGCCCCAGGTACCTATGAAATGCTATAGCTTCGCGAGCCCTATCCGCTCGTAAGTATAATATATATGTACTTACCTCGTATTATAATCGAGGCGGATGGCGTGTTTACGACCTCGTTATCTCGTTACCTCTCGCTTGAACCGTTCGACAAGCGGAGCAGGCAAGGAGGGGAACAAACCGCACGCGAGTAGCTCGGCCCTGATTTAAAGTATAATATGTAGTAATAGGATAAACATGTTCGCTTCTGGCACAGGCGCGAAGTGACGCAGTGGTGTCTACTTCCGACCACAATCTTAACAACCAGGGGGATCAAGCAAGCAAGCCGGAAATATCTGAGAAGAAAGTGGAGAAGAAGTCTTCGTGGATACCGAATTGGTGGAAGGGCAACAATGGAACTAAGGAAGCCTCGTCTACTAAAAATGAAGGAACGGCAACATTACCCGGCACCGATAACGTAAGTCACTTTATTTTATCATTACAACTAAAGGCAGCATATCGTATGACGCGTTAGGAAATCGAAGCACCGACGTCTCCCGGTCTTGACAAACAATTAAAGGAGAAAAAATCGGTGGACGATAAAGCACCTAAATCGCGGAAGACTGGACATACAACTACATCTTGCAAGCCTTGTGGATACGGTGTATGCCCTCCGCCATCCTCCACGACATCTCCAAAGCATGCTCGTAAACCGTGCGCTGGCAAATATATGATGCCTTGCGACATCCCTTGCAATAAACTTTTCAAGGCTCATTCGCGCCGCGCAGCCGCGGATCACGGTACGCGATGCAGCTGGTCTTGCGTTGACGAGGGCAGGAACTAATCTTCCTCGAACTTGAAGGCATTCGAAAGTCGTGCAAGCCGCTCATGCTGCCCTGCGAAATGTGCCCTTCCATGACATGCAAGGACTTTTCATGGCCAGTGGGGAACTGCAAATGCAACTGCAGGGGCAAGTGTTCTCGCGGCATGTCGGAGGCGGAATGCAATTGCAGCGACGCGCCGTTGGAGCCGGAGGAGGAGTACCAACCAACTGCCGAGCAATTAGCAGATAATAGTAATAGCGAGGATGAGTACTGCCAATGCTGTTCCTGCGGCTGCGAAGATAGCGATGCATCTGCGTCCTGCCAGTGCAACTAATCGTAGGTATATTTAAATTGATAAAAAAAAATAGATTTATATCCTCGTCCCGTCTGCGCACGACGGAATTAGAACTCTCCGTTGAAAGGGAAATATGTATGACCTTTAGCGCCGAAACTGAAATGGAAACAGAATTGTTAGAAGAAACTATACTTTACATTGTCTCCAAAAAAAATTCCCTCAAATTATTTACATACCTTCGCGATATTAGCAGTCTGTTGTCGCAATTTAAGTTATTTATTGCATTCATATCTTCAGCGTTTATCTGAAAATCGAAAATATTGAAGTTCTCTTGAATCCTCGACTTCGTCACCGACTTGGGAATCGCTAGAATCCCGCGTTGTGTCTGCAAAAAATTAGATTAGATCGCGCGAACTTGAGTAAAAGTCGGACACGGGTCTTAAAATACGTACTAGGTATCGTAATATAATTTGTGCTGGAGATTTATTGTACTTGGCAGCAAGCTCTTTAATTTTCGGATCTTCCAATATCTTCGGATCGTTGGGATTAACGTTATCTCTATCGGGAGCACCGAAACAGCTGTAAGCAGTGATGGTGACGCCCCTGGACTTGCAGAATTCCGAAAGCTTCGTTTGATTCAAATATATGTGGCATTCCACTTGATTCGTCACTGGCTTTATTTTGCAGTTGTCTAGCACTCGTGCCACTTGCTCGGCATTGAAATTGCTCAGGCCAATATTCTTCGCGAGACCCTTCTCTACGACCTTCTCCATGGCACGCCAAGTATCAAGGTAATCTACGTCCTCGGATATTATTGCTCCACTAGAATCTGTAGGAAAATTTACGTCGCCATCTGTAAAAAAAAGGATCATTTCTTTCATTCTCGGTGTACTATTTCGTGCGCTCGTTTGCTATAACAGAAAAGCTACCCTTAAACGCCATTGGCCAATGCATCAGGTAAAGATCAAGGCTTTCCAGGCCAAGGTCGCTCAAAGTCTTTCTTAAAGCAGGCTCGACTCGTTCGGGCCGATGCCGAGTATTCCACAGTTTACTCGTCACAAAAATGTCCTCGCGTTTGATAACGCCTTCTTTGATCTTCGAGGCAATTCCTGCACCCACCTCTTTCTCGTTCTCGTAAACTGGTGCACAGTCGATATGACGGTACCCAATGTCAATAGCATCTTTTACTGCTTGGGTCACTTCGTGAGGCTTGGACTGTTCAGTGAAGAAAGAAAACATAGAATCATAGAAACATAGAATCTTAAAAAGTGGATACACATCCAATTGATGTAATAGATAATAATAAGTATCTGTTGCGTAAGGTGAATTTTTCGTAAGGCCTGTCCAGAGACCTGCTCGCACGAACAGCCACGAGTTGCTCTTCGCTCTCGGAGGTACCGAGCCAGGCAGCCAGGCCCAAGAGCAAAAAGTCGTCTTGGTGGAGGAAACTGTTAACGCCACTATGGCCGGTATTCATAAACGTGTCTTAAGATTAAGCAAATGCTTAAGCATTCGGCATCCTTTACTATGTTACTAGGTTAGTAGAGGACGCCGCATGCTTAAGCATTTGCTTAATCTTAAGACACGTTTATGAATACCGGCCTATCCCTACTCTTTTACGGCTGTCGCTCTTGCCCGCCGCTGCTGTAGTCTTCGCTCGCAACCAGCCGCGCACACCCGTGGCTGCTCTTCGAGGGCAAGAGGAAAAGTTGAACAGGCCTGCTCTACATAGTTGTATCAACTGGCGCAATAGTTGAAATTGTAAATTATAAACTATTACATACCTTCCAGGTACCCAAACCCAAAATGGGGTATGTGTTACCATTATTAAACTTCACTGTTTCGTGCCCCATGATGAATTATGGCGCACTGTCGGGAACGTCAGTAGACTGAATGAACATCTTGCTTAGTCAAGACTGCTATTTATATTCTGCCGTTATCATATCTGCTGACCATCTGCAATCACTTCAACAGCTACTTGATTCACATATTACTTATATATGATGTGTAATTGCATCATTTTCCAGCTCTTATCGGAAGGCCTTGAATTTGATAGTCACCGTCGTAGTTTTAATAGGAAAACCAGAGACCATAACTGTTATAACCTAAATTTTAAAAGTTATGGCATAAGAATTAATATCTTTCTTTAAATGATTTTGGTTATGAATAACCATTATTGTCGAGGGAAATATTTTTTGGTTACTAATAACCGTTATTGTCGACGGAAATATTTTTAGGTCACTAATAACTGTTATTGGCGACGGAAATTGTTTTCGGTCACTAATAACTGTTATTAACGACGGGAATTGTTGTCGGTTACGAATAACCATTATCGATGACCAGAACTTTTTCTCAATGATTTTTTCGAAAAAATTTAAAAAAACTTATTTCTGGTCTCTGAGGAAAAGGATAATGTTTGTAGGATATCAATGTACACGCATGTTTGTTTTATAATGCAATTTATTTTATATGAATTCCCGTAGAAAATGAACGTACAGGGCTGTATATCGTAAATATTACAATATCAGTTTGTACAGATTTATTGCTTGTTTAATTAAGACTTACTTAAAATGGAATGTTAAAGGGGTAGTAGGGGCTCACCTCCGTGCTGGAAAAGAATATAAATATTTATGTTAAACATACAAATTGCTTTGAGGAGAGCAACGCGACGAGCTGATAGTGGAAATATATTCACCCTATCATTACACAGGTTCTGCCATCGCAGTCGAAGCTATTGATATATGCCATATCTTTAGGTTCGAGTTTGAAATCAAAGACTTCTGCGTTTTGAGCGATTCGTGATTTCGTAACAGACTTTGGTATCACTATGTGTCCGCGATCCAACTGGAAAAGATTTGTGAAGAGTCTCATATGACTCAACAATTCGAAATAGAAATCTAACTAATAATTAAAAATGTTACTACATACCTGATATCGAATGAGAATTTGGGCAGGCGTTTTCTTATACTTCTTTGCAAGCTCTCCCAATTTCTTATCTTCCAATAGTACCGGGTCTGTGGGCTTGGCCCATGGCCTATCGGGGGAGCCAAGGGGACTGTACCCAGTGATAACAACACCATTTTCTTTACAAAAATTGGAGAGCTTCTTCTGAATCAAATACGGATGGCATTCGATCTGTAAATACATGATTATTAGAAAAATCTACTTATCAAGCGTTACTGTAGCTGCTCGAGCGGAATTGTTGCTTACTTGATTCGTAACTGGCTTAATGGTACAGTTTTTCAGCACTCTCTCTAGTTGTTCAGAATTAAAATTGCTAACACCAATATTCTTTACAAGCCCTTTGGTTACTAAACCCTCCATAGCTTTCCACGTGTCCAAGTAGTCTGTTTTGCTCATGGCGAAATTATCATCTGCATCTTTCGGGAAGAGTTCGTCGCCCTCTTTGTATGCCATCGGCCAGTGAATCAGATAAAGGTCCAGGTATTCCAGACCCAGATCCGCCAGAGTTTTCTTAACAGCGGGCTCGACCAAGTCTGGTCTGTGGAAGGTATTCCACAGTTTGCTTGTGACGAAGAGGTCCTGCCTCTTCACGACACCCTCTGCAACTTTCGCTTGGATAGCTGCGCCGACTTCTTTCTCATTTCCATAGACATGAGCACAGTCCAAGTGACGATAGCCAATATCTATGGCATCCTTCACAGCCTGAGTAACTTCTCCCGGTTTAGACTAAAATTCAATGGTCGGGTCGTTACACGTTATATAATAACAGGAAGGAAAATGATATTGCACAAGAGTGAAGCATTTCTTTTACAATATATCATTCCATGTTACGATACCAGCAATTTGAACTTTGATAAATAGCTTATCTCTTCTTCCTCATGTAATACTATCTATCTAAAGTAAAGATAAAAAATTCGTTTATACCTAAGTACTGCTACAAAACTTCATATAACATCAAATAATTGATTCGCTTAAGTATAATGCTGCTGAAATAATAAAATAACTTTGTACATCCTCGTCCCAAAAGATTGATCATTTACAAGAAATTTAAATGTCTTTTCAAAACCTAATATGCTAACTACCTACGAGCAATATTGAACACAAGTGCCAAGAAATAAACCTTGACCTCGTCAAAGTCGCGATCAGAGAAACATTTATATTCCTGGTATAATCGAGCAGAATATTGTAGAACATATTGCATTTTAAATCGGAGAATATCGCGGAACTTGCAAACGTATAATTATGAATTAAAACAGTCCGATTTTAACACAGAATAATATGTAACACGGATCATAAATATTCGAGAAAATTCCGGTAAGATGATTCGATAAATTTGATTAGCGTGGATGAGTTACTGACCTTCCACGTGCCTAGGCCAAAAGCTGGCACCTCGTTTCCATTGTAAAACTTCCATGTAGGTACGTTCAGAACCATTTTCGATGCTTTTTTATAGAATTTATTGCTCGGATGAAAAATATGTTTGAACACGATTCACGCACGTTTCGGGATTTGATACACTGGCTATCCGCGCGATCGAGGGTACAGTGCCGGAAAATTAATAGCGAGCTCCTTTTATAAATATTGCCACATATCGAACTGGCTCCGTTCTGCCCCCATCCGAAAGCAGATCCATACCCGTGCATACGCTCGCTGCGGCACCTATACAACGATAGAATTTCCGTTATTCAAATTAATATGATATGATTATGTACCCGGCTAAGGTTTCAGCCAGGTAACAGAAAACATATTTGTACCCGATATACATTTTTATCGATTTTGGAGAAAGGAATACTAGATGGGTAGGTTCAATTATTCGTTTTTTAGAATATTAGCTCGAGTTAAAGGTAATGTCTACTGACGTTATAATAGTAGCATTACTCTTCAAAATTAGAGAAATTCATTAAAGACTTCTTTACACTCGAAGCCTATTTGTTCCTCGAAATGAAAGAAAATAAACACTTTAACATTGTTCTTCGAAATTCATAATTCCCCGGTAGCTAGAATTAACGAATGATGTAATCAAAGTAACAATGGAAGAAGCGTGAGGAATCACAGGAAAATTCCATTCTTGCTTCATGATATACAATAGTATAAAACATTGCTAAAATATATAATCAATGCGAGGAAGTGGCCCCTTCAAATTGTACGGCCCTGTGCCACAGGTCACTTGTGCGCATGCGTCTGACACTGGGCGCGCGCGTATGTGTGTGCGATCTTGCATAAGCATCCCATCTGATCCCATCCCGGGAGTGCTTTGCGTGCCAACGTATATATCGATCGCAAATTCGCTAAGCTAATACGAAACACAGACCCTACGGAAAATTACGGAGAGTCCGTTACGATCGGCAAAGGACGCCCGGATCCCTTCACCGCGGACAATGAATGAACGAGATCATCGTGAGCATCAATGCCCTCCCGTCAACAGAAATGGATCATTCTAGAAAGCGAAGTAGCATTTCGTGTCACCATCCATTGGATTCTGGATGTACGCATGCATGATGTACCGTTACGATTACTAGTTATACTATAGATAGTCGGCGATAAAGTTGTCCTCCAACCATTTCCGCAAGCCTTCCATACGGCTAGCTTAATCGCAACACACGTGCGCGTAAACGATTTATCGTTTCTAAGATCAACCCGTTCAGATAATGTATCGTTACAGGCATCTACTGGTTGCTCGATCGATAGGTTAAAATAATAAAATTCCGATAGCGCGTAGTAGATATATAAAAGTATGTATTTCAGATTACATTGGCGTGTTCTTTTATGCCGGTACTTAAATTCGATGCGTACTTAGTAGTCATCGATATTTCCCTTCGCGCTTGATTCTCGCCGATCTATTGAAAAGAGCTGTTTGATGGTCCGAATGGAAAGCATTGTTGTGAATTTTCAATTGGAACAATGGGAGGATGACCTATTCATGTTTCTTTTCAAATAGATCGATACGTATGGTAGGTAAACCTTCTTTTGCGCTGAAGCCGAGCGTAAGAAGTTTTTACTGATAAAAATACATTTACAGTTGCGCAACTGTTCATTATCGTGATAAAGGGAAATTCTCCTAGAGTTCGATTTTAAAAAAAAAACTGTGACGTTCTTACTTCTTAGTTCCATTGTTAGAAAAATCTTAGAAGCCTTTAAAACTACATAGCGCTGGCTGGATTCAGCTCTGGCGTTACAATAAATACGTAAGATACAATCATATTTCGTAAACAGGAGTATAAAATGTTTCTGCTAGTGATTTACATATGTAGATGCTCGCGATTCTGTCTTTTCGTTTATCTTAATCACTCGGTATCAGGCAAATCCGCTTGCACGCTTTATCAATTTTATAATCGTTGAACGAATCAAATGGGTCACTGAAGCTAAAATCAAGCCACAATTTCGCGTAGTAATTTATACCTGGCGTTCAGTACAACCGGGTAGACGAACGTAAATCGTATAAATATATAAATACACAATACAAACAGACGAAGATTGACGTGCAGTCGAATCTCTTGCTGCACGTTGCGAAAATATAGTAAAGTCTAAGAGAATTCAGATTGAAAAGTTATTTTCGAAACCAGAATCTTGCACGGCGGATTTTCGAGCGGGGGAGGGGCACTTTTTAGCCCTGTACGAGTAATCGCGGAACGTGGAGTTGATTTGTGGATTTCCGACCCCGATGCCGGAGGAATTCAAGCGTTCCGACGAGTTCCACGGTTTGGCAGAAAAACTGTCCTCGATGTCGTTCGACCAAACAAATTCCATGGCCCCCTGGGTGTAAGAGAGAAACGGTTCGGCGGAGATTTTCTTTTTGCTGGAGCGTGCTTGCGTTGACGGGGCTGTTGCATTTTCTTGTAGAAATTCCTCCGTCACCTGCTTCTCCAGCGCTAGAAAGGACTTGATCGAGTCGTTGGCTGTGGCGTCCCAGCAACGGTTGAACGACTCGTCCGCGTTACAGTTGCCATCAATTTCCTCCGCCAGCGCGACAAGCTTCTCCATTTCGCCCGAGTTCAGAGTGGAGCTTCTTATCAGGACCCTCTGATCGCTACTGGAGGCGACGATATCCTTCACAGGGGACACGGAATTCGTTGATATTAGACTGACAAAGGGATGCGACTGTCCGTCCGAATCTGTTCGCTTGGATAGTACCACGCCGAAGGTTCTCGACGATTTCTCGGGCGTTATGATGCTTTTAATCGCGTCGCAGCACTCTTTCATTTTGCCGAACACTTTGGACCGCCAGGAGCCGCAATGAGCTACCGTGGGCGACGAGATGTCCTCGGGGGATAACATCCTGTCACAGCTGGGCGACTTGGGCGCGTTCAATCTGAAACCGTTTAATAATGCTCTTCAGGATTCCATGGAACAGATGACTGGACAGCATGGTGAATTCAAGGCACTTACGTATGAGCGATATGATTCATGGTGTAATCCTTCATAGGACGAAATTCCTTGCAATCTCGGATACGTGACTGTACACGGACGGCTAGCGGATACTTTCCGACGCGATACCGCCTTTGCCGTATTATCGTAGCTTGAAGGTCGTGCCAGAATTATTAAATACCACGGGGTACGTGGTAAATTCGAGTTTAGTCTCGCGTGTGACTTATCACGCGACGCAGGTGTTTGGCGAGAGGGGAATTTCTGAAATTGCGCGCATCTTCAAGCTCTGTAATGCTGAAGGTAACTGAGGAGCTTGTTCCCATAAATTTGCAGCCCAACATATTTTTACTACGAAATAGCATGATATTTAAGGAATATATCTCGCGATTTCTCTTAGGCCTAACACAGGCGGACCACTTTAGAACCACACCACAATTACAATACACACGCCACTTTTCATTGACGATAAAAAAAACCACAAGCTTATTACCAAAACGAATTTCGAAGAGGAAACACTGTTGTTGCTTTTGCTATTGCGTCGAAGGAAGCGGCGTCGTAGAAATAGAAGTTTTTGTGAATTTTGTGGTGCGGTTTTTGACGTCGATACGGACTTGAAAAAATATTTTACTTTCTCATCGTGCTTTTTTGCGTGGACAGGTGGGAACGAGGACCATGGAAAGTACCATTGAACGATGTTGCAACTGAGCAGCGAAAAGTTCCATGCATATCAGGGGGAAGGTCGAATACAGAACGAGCAATTTCGCTCGTTGAGCGAACGAGTCTGAAAAACGGCCCTCGCCCACATAATCTCTCGCATTCATTGAACTTGGGAGCATGACCCAGAATTCTTGATGAAAATGAATCATAGTCTTGTTTGCCATATCGCGCTAACGTGCAAGAGACATCCTTCTATAATCGATATAGAGCTCTATAGAAGCTCTGTTCTCTTCAGTCCCACAGATTTATCGTACGTTATAAATTGTCCAGTAAAAGTAGCTAGAAAAGTCCCATTAGAATAGAATTTCGTGCGCTACAAGGCTAAATTGTTGGTCCATTGTTCCTAACAAGACAGAGGTCCGATGACCTCCGATTTTTCTCCACATCGCTAATTGCGTTTCCGCTTCCGCGATTCAGTCAATCGCCGAACACGATCCTAACGAGTTCTTGGAATCCCAAGTTTCCCTACGTAGCTCCGAGAAAAGATTGTTAGAATATCGATACTTGGAACAGGAGATGGAAAAAGAAAAGGCTATTGTTCACCATCGCGTGGTTTCGCTAGAATTTTATTCATTTAAAAGGGACACACTTTGTAATCAACGTGAACATCTATTTCGTTAAATTACTATTATTTACAGCAGTCAGGTTTGTCGCGTCTGCGCCCCTTGCGGTGTGTCATTCCGGTATCGAAATTTTCCATGACGTTCAATATACTTAATTGACTAGACAAGGGTCAAATGGGTGCCGAATTACTGCGTGGGACTGCGCTGTTTCAAAGGGGATATTTCACTCTGCTATTACTTTGTACTGAATCTGACAAGTCGTTTCCTGTCGCCTCGTGAATTTCCAGGAAGCCATTTACTAGTCGAACGGATAGTATTTGTGGCCCTTCGCGCTGCACAAGAAACCACAATGTAGCCATTGCATGCGTTTGAACGCCAGTTTCTAGTAATTAAAAGGATGCCGATACTCACTCGCCAAACCGCGCCACGCGTTGGCCAGTCCCGATTTTTGCTATGCCGTCCACTTCCTCCGGCGTCAAGGAGAAATCAAATATATCCATGTTCTCCTTTAATCGACTGGCCGTCACGGTTTTCGGAATTATAGCGATACCTTGCTGCAGCTGAAACGTTTTGGAACCGATAAATTGACTCTGCGCCCAGAGATAAGCGATCATTGGTAGCACACGTGATGGGTTACGTTATTTCAATATTTAAAAGCAATGGCATCCAGAGACTTGTTTCCAGGGGGGTGGGGGCAATTTTGGGATGATGGTAAAGAAAAATATACCCCTCTTGTTTTTTTTTAAACCCGTCTTGTAGTGCCAATTTAATTAAAAATTTAAAACTGAAATTTAAAAATATTCTCTTTTTCTTTCTTCGTATAAACTTAATAAAGATCAGTTTTGAAAAATAAGCGATTTTTTCTCAAAGGCCGCGAGGGAACTGCCCCTTCTGTACCCCCCTCCCCCCTTGTTTCTGTGTTAGAGATTACTGTTTCACGATCGATCGATTTCTGCTCACTCATCTTTCTAGCTTCCACTCTGCCCGATAAAGGAACACTTTGCTCAATTACTCACCACGTATCGTAACGCGACTTGCGCCGCCGATTTGTTGTACTTTTTCGCGAGCTCTGTAATCGTGGGATGGTCCAAAGAATTCGGTATTCCCGATCTGTTTCCCGGCTGTCCCAGCGGCGAATATCCAGTCACCGTGATATTCTGTTCACTACAGAATTCTATCAACGGTTTCTGATTCATATTCACGCTGCATTCGACCTGAATAATATCCAGCGAATAATAGACAATTTATTTAGAGTCGCGCAGATTAAATGAAACAATAGCAGTTAATTACCTGATTGTTTACAGGCAGGATCTTGGCTGCCCCGAGCAAACGAATGAGTTGTTTGATGTTGAAGTTACTGACGCCGATACTGCGGGTCAATCCCAAACGCGCGCATTCTTCCATTCCTCTCCACGTTTCGAGGTAATCGGTATCAGTCATTAAAATAGCACCGTTCTCGTCTGTGGGCTTTAGATCACCACCTTCCTAATGAATGATTAGCAAACAGTCCCTGGCAATTTTCTAGCTTACCTGAAAAGCGAACGGCCAATGGACCAAGTACAGATCCAAGTAACTCAAGCCAAGATTCTCCAGAGACGTTTTACATGCTGGTACAACGCTCTCCTCCTTGTGAAAATTATTCCAGAGCTGCAAGAAACGTATGTAAAGTTAATCGTCGTAGAAGCCTATATTAAGACAGAGCAAAAAGCTTGTCGTGTGTCGGTGTTCGTTTCACGGAGGACTTGTAATTCATTACTATATTACCTTTGTAGTGACGAAGAGGTCCTCCCTTTTCACAGTGCCGTCCTGAATTTTCGCTCGAATCGCGCCCCCGATTTCTTTTTCGTTTTGGTAAAAGAAAGCTGTGTCTATGTGACGGTACCCACAATCTATTGCCTCCCCCACAGCTTTCTCCACCTCTCCAGCACGCGACTGACAAATAAAAAGAATTCAATTATGACACACTTGTTTCGTTTCTACCAAGGCTGCAAAATTGAACGAGGCCCGTCCGCGCGACATTTGAATAAGCCGCGCGACGAGCCACGTGGCGTGGATGTCGAAATTTTGATGGCTGAGGATTAAAGGTTCCTCGGTTACAGCCACGTTTCTCGCCGTTTCGATAATTAGCCAGAGCACTTTCATACCTGATATGTACCAAGACCTAGAACGGGCATCTTGTGTCCATTGGAAAACGTGACGTTGGGTATTCCAGCCATTGCTGATTTAATTATAGAACTCGGAGCTCGGAACTCACAGCTTGTCAGTCACTTCGACGTGGTCACGGTCACTTCCGTATTTCTTCGGCGCGCTCGCAGGCGAAGTTTTGGGGTCGCGTGGTATACTGCACTATAACTAGTTGAAGACTATTGCGTCACATCTTATTCGTAGTATTAATTGTAGGCAAACGTTATGTAACGTTCATCGGAATGGGCATAGTCAGTCAAGTTCACGTATCACGATACTTGATGCGTTATCACATCCTTTTTTGTCCCTACTCGATGAGAGGACCGTGTAATGTTTGTTAAGAAAAGATAACATCATTTGGATTCGATCATGAATGCATGAGTAACAACGCGCCACTTATATCTTGTAAATATGTAAACCGAGTCACATATGCAAATATTCTGCAGTTTATTAGAATTAGAATGGAAGTTACAGATCTGGAATTACATATTGTTACGATTACACATAGATGGTATATATATATTTTAAGAAGGCGGATGTGAGATCAGTTAATATAGGGATTGTCTGAACGGTTTCTTAAAATTCTATATTAAATGGATAATCCTTGTGTCCCTTGAACCTGAACATAAAATCTTGTGTTAGAATGCGGAAGATATAACGAGCGACGTTTATATAGCGGAAATTAGAATTGAAGGATATTTCTAACTGTAGATTGAGACTTACTCCGCAGCGGAGCATATGCGAGCCCCGCAATCAAGTTTGTCTATCGTTGCAATTTCCTCTGGAGTCAGTTTGAAGTCAAAGATACTGATGTTCTGACCGATGCGCTCTTTCGAGCTAGATTTCGGAATGGGGATGGTACCGATATCCACCTGCAATAACAAACTCTTATTTCAAACATAAACGTTCCTCGCAAAGGGTTCATTTATACGATTAGTCGCAAGCCTCGTTTACCAAGTATCTCAGAACCACTTGGGCAGGTGTTTTTCCATACTTCTCGCTGATCGCGATAATTTCTGGCGTCTGAACGGTGACCTTCGGATCTCCGGGTTTCGCCCAAGGGCGCGCAGGCGAGCCGAATGGACTGTAAGCCGTGATAGCTATGCCGCGTTTGGCGCAAAACTCACGCAGCTTCTTTTGATTCAAGTTCGGGTGGCATTCCACTTGATTCATGACGGGCTTGATCTCGGCGACCGATAGAATACGCTCGATCTGCTCTGAGTTGAAGTTACTGAGGCCTATGCTCTTGGTCAGCCCTAATTTCACGCATTCCTCCATACCGCGCCACGTATCCGTGTAATCCTCGTTCCCGTACAGAGCGTTCCCCTTCTCGTCCACGGGAAAGAGACCTTTAGCGTTTTCCTGAAACAATGCGTTTAAGTTTTATTTATTAAGTCCCTTAATAATTTTCGGGAGTGTTAAGTAAAATTTTAGCAAATTTAAGTGAAGTGGAATGACGATATAAGAATATATCTGTGCCTCTATTTTTCTATGTACATATCTTGCTTGACCTTACGGCGTAAGATACCGGCCAGTGAATTAGATAAAGGTCCACGTAATCGAGTCCGAAATTCTCGACCGATTTTTTACACGTTGGTATCACTTTCTCCTTTCTGTGGGACGTGTTCCACAGCTTTGTGGTGATGAATAGATCTTCCCTTTTCACGACGCCCTCGGCGATCTTCTCGCGCAAAGCTTTGCCGATCTCTTTCTCATTGCCGTAGATATAAGCGCAGTCGAAATGGCGGTACCCAGCATCCACAGCGTCCCGTACCGCTTGCTCGACCACACCTGGGTCATCCTGCAAGAATTTTAATATACAAGATCATTAATCGCCTCGATTCCAAGGTTCCAGCTCTGAGAAAACACCAACTGCGACCGCAGGCAACCACAAGCTGTTAATTATACGTATACTCGGTGCACGTCTATGGGTGTTCTATACGCCAACGCTGCACTGATACGTATATGAATATTTATGAAACTCACATAGATTACAGGTAAATAACGCAGCATTGTATCAAGCCAACTTCGCTCGAGAAAATAAATTAAAAAAAATACAGAAAACGATTTGTTTGTACAGGTCTCTGTTCCGGAGGTGATCGAATTCAAAAATATGCGAAGCACGTGCCCAGAATATGTTAACATATACGTGTACTTGTATGTACTTATATCTGCAGTTATCCGTCTGTAGATGCATTTACATCGAGTGGCATGCGTTGTTTAACACTATTAAAAGATAGGACAAGGCATCGCCTGTTATGCGAGTTTAGAAAAGCTGTTGTAATTACAATGTACTCACCGCAGCTTGCCAAGTGCCAAGTCCTAACACCGGGACTTTTTGCCCGTTTATTAGAGTAAGTGTTGGTGCGGCCATCGTGCTAGTTGCCGTAGTTCTTTATCGTGTACGCGCGATTGACCGATTGATCATTCCCTGAAACGTAGATGTATATATATGTACGGCTTTAAACTCGCGAATATGTATATGTAAATCTTTACGAGAGAAAGTTTACCCCCACTTCGATACGCTTCCTTGTTAATTTTCTGTATCGAGCTAGGGTGTTTGTTATACTTTTTATTCCACTTAACGTAATGTTCGATAGTTACGTAGTCTTGCGAAACGTTTGATTATTACAGGGCATCATTCGAGTTCTTATCGCGCGACGGGCTATATCAGGAGCTTTACGATACACGAAATCATGGCTATGTGTAACGCGATTACGTTTCCACTTGAAAATAAGCAAAAATGCAGTGTCATGAATACACGTATATTCGCATGGGCAATTGTATAAATTTTACAGAACATGCATTACATTTGTCTCGTGTAAATTAAATCTGAATGATTGGTGAAGAAAAGAAAACAAATGTTTGTTTTTTTTGTAAACATTTTCATTGTCCGAAGGAACATAACAATAATATATACATATATATATATATATATATATATATATATATATATATATATCGTCGTGTGCATTTAAATAGGCTCCGTGTCTTCGGTGTTCTCAGTCAATTGCTGCTTCTCTTTCTTAGAATTCTTATTCTGATTCTTTATCCTCTTTAAGTCTTTCGATCCAGTTTCTAGACTGATTATTGTCGTTGAGCGTGTGCCTGGTCCCCAGTTGACGGTAGGATTGGGCTGAAAGCGAGTCAGATGCTTCTGCCTAGACGTTGGATTGGCCAGAGGGTGAATATCGAACGAGATGTTTGTAGTTACCGGCGTGGCTAATATGTTTATCGCAGGGCTGTCGCTCTGCAGCTTGTCCCGCTTGATGGGATGTTCCTTCTCCCAAGTGCGCACGATATCCCATATAACTTCGTTCGGTGCATTTGTTTTTATAGATATTTTATTCGCATGGGAGTACGATACACTGTACCCCGCGTTTAACAGCGCGGATCTGAACATTAGCATGGACGGTGTATGGCACCTGACTATAGACATTAAACGGTCCAGTGTATAATACAATGGAATATCTAATTCTTCGTGTATAACGTTCAAGACCCCCTCTATCCTTTTCAAAGTCCCCAGCTTCATGTCGCTTAAATTACACAGAAGTTCGGAAATAAATGCTTGATCGTGCAAGGTGCCCAACCATATAGGTCCTCCAGCGTGTTGCTTGTGCCGACAGATCTTACAAAGTTGATCGACGCAAGGCGAGGACGTTAGTTTGTAAGGCCCGGAGGGTTTCTTATAACATAATGGCTGAGTGTTAATACTTTCGCAGCCTACGCACTGGTACACCATTCCTATTTTAGTGGCGTTCTCTTTACATTTAATCTGACTTGAAAATACTTTAACAAACACCCTTATATAAAAGTCTGCGCTTATAGAAAGTAAAGGTACTATGTATCGTCCGTAGCGGGCTGCATGGGAGGCAATATTTTGCAATAGAATTCTTAACGCTATTTCGTGACAGGTTTTGGACTTCAAGGAGATAGCTCCGTACTTAAGATAACAAGTTTCGGGAGAGTTCCCGGCTAAGACAGCCATGTCCGTGGCTGTGACCATAAGTAATCCGCCGTTAGATATACATTGGACCGCTCCGTCCAAGAATATCGTAGGGCAGCCATAAGGATCCAAGTCTATGACGTCGAAGCAATTCCTCCTACTTTGGTACATCAACAGTGTCGCATCTTCGTGATTTGGTTTTACAAGGTTCTCAACCCCATTGTGATGGACATTCTTTCCAATACTCTCCACTGCCTTCGCAGAGATATCATTGGCTATAATTTGTTTTATGCCTGGCACTTCTTTAGCATATCGTATACTACGTAGGCCAGTTGCAGATAAAGCCTCCAATACGATTATTCCATCCCTCTTTTGCGTGTTTTTCTTTGGTACTTCTTCGTTTCTGGCTCTCGCGTAGATCGTTAATACAGCGGCACTAAGGTCCCTATTGAACTCCTGAACAGGATTATAAAATACGTTTGTATTACCCACCAGGATCTCCGCCTGTCCTTCCTTTATACTCGTTGTGTCCTCCAATTTTGGCTTTTTCGCGCATTGCTTGTCATCCATATTATGCGACAGTACAGCGGCACGAAACGTGCAATGTTATACAAATATTTTGAAACCTTTATTGGTTAAGGTTTCCACGTGGATATATCGTTCTCACGATATTTAAAATGGTAGTTCATCTGTCTAGAATGTTTAAACGTGCCTGATTACGGAAATGATTACTTGCAATCGGATGTTCTCTTTAAGTGTGCAAAAAATAAATTTTATTCAATAATATTAGGCGTGAAACATACTGATCGCATACTTGGATGAATGTAATGTTTTGGAGAATGGTCATACGAATTGATACGAGCTGCGCATATCAACATAAGAAGTCAATCTGGCATAGTAACTTTTAATTAGAAATTAGATTGCACATTATGCAAACGTACAATCTCAACCAAATAGAATACGTACCAATCGTACCATTTAAGGGAGTTTGAATCGCGAACTGAAATACCGACTTGGTGAACAATTAATGATTTCGATGCGCACTCTAGGTTTATAAAAACTTATGATCGTAGGAACTGCAGCTTTCAAACTTTTTGTGCACGAAGAAAAGTACGGGTTTTTTGTTCGAAGAGGGTACATAAGTACATACTTATTTATATAGTTTTTAAGTAGAAAAGAGTCGTAGTTCTTTTAAAAATTATATAATTCAATGGAAATAGTACACGAATGTTAGAATAGAAGCGTAGAATGCACGTGACTAAATTGATTCTAATGTGTATGTAGTCACTTTTGTGAATAAGTTTATGTTACCTTTACACGGGTGATATTCTTTAAATAATTTACTTAACCCAATTCTTTTTCCCTGTTGTCATTTTTATACGTTTTCTGTGTACTTTACTGACATTATAGAATTGGACAGCGTTTAAATGTATTCTACATGAAATAAAGGTTGAATTGGGAAGATAATTAAATTCTTTATATGTTATACATGAAATTATATTGTAATATTTGTCATATTTTCTATACTTAATAGACAAGTTAGGTTAATGAAAATATTTTTCTTCTTGTTACAGGTTAACCTTGGGAACATTTCTCCGTGGATAGGAATTTTAAGTGAAACGAATGATGGAAAGCTGCGGAAAGCTGTCAACCTCAACAATGAACAGGAGCGAATAGTGATTTTATATATGAAGTGAAGTGAAATGAAATATTTTCTACTTAATAATAATACAATATTGTATCAGCATTCATGTTTAAATACTTAAATTAGTTTATTGTAACACTGTAAAGGCCTTTTATGCAAATAAAATGGGAAAAACTTGAAAAGAACTGTATTATTAACGAGAAAAAACCTTTACGTAGTCCTATCCAAATTCCCAACTTTCGATTTCAAATATCTATGGTATTTCCTTAAAAATACAATACATTCGCCAAAATCAGGGCCAGTCTCAGGAAAGAGAATCGAAAGCACCTTTGAAGCTGAAATTCAGGATACCTCCTTTCGCTTCATGTTCTCCTGATACATCGCTCCAAAATCTGACCAAAAATTTCACTACGCTCTGAAATTGAGCTTCGTAACAGGAGAACATGATGGCGAAAGAGGTGGCACAAAGTTAGCGTCTTCGGAGAGAGAATCGAGGCGGAGAACTATTCGACGCAGAGTTTTCGAAAGGCCTTAGACGATGAAATTTAGAATACCTCCTTTCGCCTCATGTTCTCCTGATACATCGCTCCAAAATCTGACCAAAAATTTCACTACGCTCTGAAATTGAGCTTCGTAACAGGAGAACATGATGGCGAAAGAGGTGGCACAAAGTTAGCGTCTTCGGAGAGAGAATCTGAGGCGGAGAACTATTCGACGCAGAGTTTTCGAAAGGCCTTAGACGATGAAATTTAGAATACCTCCTTTCGCCTCATGTTCTCCTGATACATCGCTCCAAAATCTGACCAAAAATTTCACTACGCTCTGAAATTGAGCTTCGTAACAGGAGAACATGATGGCGAAAGAGGTGGCACAAAGTTAGCGTCTTCGGAGAGAGAATCTGAGGCGGAGAACTATTCGACGCAGAGGCGCAGAGTTTTCGAAAGGCCTTAGACGATGAAAATCAGTCGCCTTCAGGATTCCTTTTAATTTTTCCTTTTATATATGATTTGGAATAGGAAGGATCAAGTAGTGGGAGAAAGGCTCATTAAGTAATAGTACTCTTTTATCACTTAGCTGCATTTTATTGAAATATGTAAGTGAAATACAATACAATCTATTACTATACAACGTGGTAATTCATAATTTGAGAATTTTCGTATGGGTGAATACAGTCCAAAATGCAGCCGGTGATTGAGTTTGAAGCCTTTTATGTAAATACTCCTTACCTGTAAAGCAGAAATATACAAGATTAATAATCGCTCTATTTACGTACACGCAACAAAACAGGTTGGAATTATTCAAATCAAGAATCACCTGCTGTCATCTGGTATCAAAGTTGTCCAAGACGTAGAATTGCTATGTTCTGCCATCTATTGGTTGATAAGGGAATGGAATAAACAGCCGCAAGTACGTGGTCGTGGAGAAGGTGTCGCGATGACGAAAGTTCGGATTCGAAGCCTCTGATCAGCGAAAACCCATCGTTCTGGCATCACTGCTCTGATCACCTTTGTTTGCAGACCAGATGCTAACAATGCGAGAGAGGGTGGTGTGTTATATCTAGAAATATTCAGAAATTCTATACTTATTTATTTGTTTATTTATAATTTGAGGTCGTGGGCCTCTCCTAGAGGCACTGTAATACATTATACATATCATTACAATCATTTCCAACCAATAAATCGCTTATTTATTGCTTAAAAAATTGTTTTAAAAATTTATTCCGTTTCCCTTTCCTTTTCAACAATTAAAAGGAACACTCTACTTGGAAAATGATGGACGTAGCACGAATTAAAATACGGTTAAAAGTGAGCAGATTACTTGACAAAACAACAGACTTATTGAATCGGAACGCAAAATCTCCAATACTCCAAATCAATTACGATATCCTCGAAACATTATCTGTAAAAAAATAGTTAACAATAATTGCCACTCGTCAAATTTTCACGCTCTTGGACGTTTCCCCAGAGAGGTGTTTGTTGGCGAAACGGCACAATCGTACAGTCGCGCGATTACAATATCACTTCTAAGAATAAGTAATCGTGAAGGGTTAGTACCAAGTTGAGAATTTTGGTCTCGAATTTGCCGTCATCTCTGGGCAGCTGCGTTTAAGTACACTTTAATCAATTACGTATACATGTATAGACATCAGAAGAATAACCTAATTTCCATAATACGTGTATCCGAAAATTTATTAATTATATGTATATCATCACCAAGTTTCTCCGAGTTTACATTACCGAATTACCACGGGGACTCCAGATAGCGTTCTTTAGAGCAGAAAAAAAGCGCAGACACTTTCTCGAATGTTTCAGGCTGTCTCGCCGAAGATCATCGAAGATCGGGGCAGCCAACGTCGCGTGAAAGGGGTCAACGAAGAATTCTACGTAATTCTGACTAGGTAGTGTTTGCATTGCGCGAGTCCGCGTATTTTTCGGTAGCCGCGTGACATTTGCCGGGACAAGGAGGCGAGCGAAGTTAGCCGGCGGACAATCGTCGATGGGCTACGTCGTCCCTCGTCGTTTTGTCTTGATTGTCAGCGGATTGGTTCAGCTCGCTGCGACGCCAGGAAGAACTCCAGCGACGAAGACAAGGCGGGAACGCGCTCGTTTCGCGTGAAGCGCGTGGACGGGACAGCAGAGTGTCGAAGACATCGCAGGAGCAAGCGATTCGAGACTAATGTCCTTTGTTGTAAGTGTCCTTATTCTGGTAGCCCTGCACGTATCCAGATTGGTCGGGGAGGTCCTTCCGGCCGGCGATCCCTTTTCCTTTGCCAGTTTGGTCGAAGCGCTGCTTGTGGGAACCCGTGTACTTGCTCACGTCCGTGAGTCTGTCCACGGTGGAGGCCGCTTTTCCTGCCTGAAGCGCAACGATTCTATTAATGCAAAGCCGTGTAAAAGACACATAGAGAATGATAAAAGACATCACTGAGAAATCTATAGGCACAGGGGCGATTTGTGTCGAACATTTATACGAATAAAAATCCACGCCTCTATACGAGCGTGTAATTTTTATTTATTTTGTTCGCTCCTAAATTCTTATTCCCAAGAGGTAGGTAGTTGTGATTCGTGGGCGACAGGGAACATTAGTTTAATATTTATCGATGTAAAATGGACTTGTAAGGCCAGGTTTAATGGCATCGTAAATCTTCTGCGTCGATGGTATGGCTGACAAGGTCGCGGAACTAAATGGACGAGGTAAGTTACTTACTTGGATTAATTTATGAAATGGTGGGTAGGGCTTATGGATATCGATTCGTATTTCCGTAATGTGGGGTTGAACTGGATTGCTTGCACAGCAATAATAGACCGATGAAAGCTAGTTTCATTATTCGATAGAATGGCACTTATAAAGGGATTTCTAAAGGAGCTTCGATCTTTAAGGAACTCACCAGTTCTTAACTTAATGAAAATACTCACTGCTGAGGAGCCACTGCTGAATCCAGGTGGTCCACAGTTCGCCATCTTCTTCTTCACCTCCGCCAAGTCGAGCTTCTTGCTCTTAGCCAGTTCCTCTAGAAACGCTTTGTACTGCTCGATCCCCAGTTTCGTAGATCTACCGATCAAAGTAATTCAATATAGCCTTTACAGCCACAGATATTCCCTGCGACGAATAAATAATAAAAGCATCGCTTACTTGTGCTTCTTAAAGTAAATCCCCGTGTCCGTGGTGGTGATCTTCCTTCCATCGATCACCTTCGCCTGCTTCATCCACTTGTCGCTCTGACTCAGAGTGATTAGCTTCCCGTCGCTCTTCGGGTCGCCAAATTTCGAGAACGCCTTGAAATTGCCCAGGAAGCTACCCGGCTGCGTGGCACTCGGGCTACTAGGTGTCGAGCTCCCGGTGTCATCCTCGATCTTCAGGCTCGCGGCCTTGCACGCCACCGTTTCATCCCCAGATTCTTCGGCGACCTCGTTCTTCTCCGTCTTGGCCCCGTTCTTCTCCGTCTCGCCGTCGCTATTCTCCACTGTAGCGTCGTTCCTGCCCCCCTCGGCGTCGGCCTTCTCATTGTCAGCCTGCATCCTCGCGCCTAAAACTACACAAAAGAACAGCTGTCTCCTTTCCATACTCCCGACTGAATTGTCTCTCGGCCAATGCACTTAGAAATATGACTTGGACAATGATTCAGGATGAATTAACATTTACTCACAGCAAATGCTACGTATGACCCGATGCTACATTTGCTCCTTGAGTATAAATCATTGACGAACTAACTCGTCCTGCTCGATCGGGACGCATTAACTCGACTTCCTTCTGTTTCTTGTGACAACAAAAAAAATCAACTCGTCAACTTGCGAACAGAAATTCGGGGTGTCAATGGGTGAAAAGCCGAGCCGAGCCTCCCGCCCTTTTAGGGGTGACTTGGGTTCTCGTATCCCAGGGAACGAATCGTGCGCGATGTAAGGTGGCGTATCAGGGTCAAGTTTAAACGAGTATATTACTATGGAAAGCGTGTTGGTGGACTGTTCGCGCCATTAGCGTGTGACGGGCGGCGGTGGTGACGTTTTGAGGTCAAGCAACGCCAGCTATCGATTTAACATACCTAATTCCCGTAGGCGTTCCCATCAAATCGACACTAGCGTTTTAATGAGCTGTCGAGAGCCATTAATGCTCCTCCCTAATCGACACAGATTACCTGATTATGTAAATGTCGCGAAGCTGACGCGCTAATTTAATTAATTAACTTCTATGGAAAGTAACTTCGGCTATGTCTCAGGGAGTATCTTATCGACGAACCGCGAACAATGCTTTCCAGTCCGTTTAATTATTATCGACGAGCTGGGTGTACGTATGAAAGGAGAAAGAATCGAGTAGTTCTAGTTTATTCTATTGTGCGCGCATCTCTCTGCCAGCTCCCTGGGCTATTGTCACAGATGGAGGACTGTAAGGTACAATGGTGTACAATGGTGCAACTCTGAATCAACTTTCTCCGCCGAATGGGAGGAGTATTCCCTGCTCAATTACTAGAGTACTAGAGGCCCCCGAGACGACAAGCTTTGTTATTAAAATAATACGAGTGGGACATTCTGTCTGTTGGAAATACAGCTGTTCTTCCCTTACCTAATTCCTATAATGAAATAACGTTGAACTTTTTTGCCATATTTTCTATTTAACTCCTCTTTTAAAACCTGCTAATTCTAGCTTAACTGGCCTTTATGCTTCATGCGGGTGACTTGCCCCAGCATAAACAAATAAAATTTAAAAAAAATGTCTTCCTATCTTATCTTTTTTTCCCGATCCTCGTCAGATCATTCAGGCGCTGCAACTGGAACGCCCTCGTAATTCACAACTCGTTCAATTGAATGAACAAAGGCGAGCACGTGACAAGCTAATCGAGCTGATCTCGAATATCTACGATACCTACCTCTGGAAGGTGGAGGCATTAAAATTCACCGAGGACGCGAGTGCGTCGATTTAAACTCGCGATCGCAGAAAAGCTGTTTCAGCGCCGATGAAGAATGATCCTGATCGTTGCCGATCTGTGGAAGGCCGCTGGCGATGTGTTATCTCATGACTATAAATAGAGATTACGGCGGCAGTGTGTTAACGTGATTAGCAAGAAACAGGAAGCGGGGGAACGATTAAGTAATACCGGTCAGGTGTCGAATCGCCGCGAGGCGCGCCGCGTGCGTCTGGCAAGTAGTATAAGTCAAGCAATGCGGCGAGCGCCCTGATCAATCCTTTAGTTGCTCAGCATCCTAGTATAAACGCCACCGAAAAGGCTGTGCTAATTGAAAGTGTGTATGGAAATTCTGGTAAAAAGAATTTGATGAAGTTTTTAGTACCGAAGGGTCTTTTTGGATTTAAAGAATAATTACAGCGACGGATTTTCTACGTTCACAAGCACTTCGTAAATTATAAGTCTGATTTCGTTGAATAATATCGAATCACGTGGCACAGTCGGAGAGGGTAAAGGGAACGCGAGAGCACACCAGGAGGGTAGGGAAGAGGAAAGGCTGCCTCACGTTTTGTGTACAAATCGGGAAGCTGTTGAATACGCGTTGCAGGAAGGAATCTGCGCCCCAAGGCGCATGTGTTATATCGATCTTCTCGTTCGGGGAGCACGCAGTCACCCTTTTAATACATCTTTGAAACTGCGCTTCACCCCTCACTGCAGCCGAAATTGGAGCTACGGGGGTTCTCCCTAACAAGCTTCCGCCCAAAACGAAACTATCAAAATCCTCGGTCTACGCTCCTTGCCGAAACTATCCCTGCTGAACCCCTCATTTCAAACAAACCACTTCTGAAATTAAAAACAAAAGCTGGATGTCCTGTATCCTCTTTTTAAATATGCAAGACTAGATAGGATAATAAGGTTTACGATTAACGCGAAGCACGAGCCACTGCAGTTAGAAATTCGAGAGCGAGCTATCAGAGGGAGGAATGGCCAAGTGTTTTCATTTTTCCAAGCTCGGTGATAAAGCAACCTCGTGCGAACTTCACCTGCGATTTCTGCCAAGAGGTTCTCGCGTGTGACTGCATCGTTACGTCTGGTAGGGAACGGTGCACGCGAGCCTCGTTCCCCTTATCGCCAGCCAATGAACGCGCGTCCACTCTGCCTCTATCTCGCACGGAGAAGATTCAACGCGCTCGTTACATCCGTTATCTCAGTCGCGACGCTTCTGTCCAGTTTTATTTGGATATTACGTCAACCGCGTTGCGCCGCGGTTCGAAATAGCAGCGTTCGTCGCGGCGAGCGAGGGGAGTAACTGATTGTGAGTGATAAACCGCTTCGATATTAACAATGCAGAACGTTGACACGTAGCTAAAAGATTTGACCAAGGAAAAGATAGAGGGGAACTTGACGGAACACACCTCAAAGTGAATAAAATAATTTCAGTCTCAATGGTCTGTAATATTTTCAATAATTATGAAGCGTGTTTTATAATAATTGTGTGAATGATTATTTATTCTGTGAATGGTAATTTGAGTGGTCACCTTTTAGTCAACTTTCGATGGCCGCACGTAGGAATTCACAGTCCAGTTTCTAGTTCCTACACACGCACCGTATCGATTTTTTCCAAGTATTTCCCGAACAGAAAATTCAGTATATTTTCGGCGCGCTCATCGCCGCGACTCCAGCTCGAACGAGACCGAGAGTGAAACTGAGCTCCCTCTGCTCCACCACCACCATTATTACCACCACCGCCGCCTGCACCCCCACTTACACTAGCAGCAGCTATGCTCGTACGTTCTGGTTATCACCTACTTTTATACATCAAAAAATCATTACTATTTCTCCCATTTCCTTCAGCTTCAATGTCTCTTCTTGTTTAGAACGTGACGCAAGCAGACACTCCTTAGATGCTAATAACCGAAATGTTTCCAGCTTCATCTGGATTTATCTCCTTATCTCCTATTTTTATTAAAAATCTTTTGCTGTATAACGTGGAGCATGCTGTAAACGGTAGTGGGCCAACGTTTGATCGGAGGAAGATAACGAGATAACGGCAACGGTTGTTTAAAGGGAGATCACCGCTCGTTGTTCCTCTCTGTTTTATAAATGATGCTTGTCGCGAGGTGATTTGCAGTAAGGTGAGCGTTGACAGCGGTTGTAAAAAGCTTGGACGTAAAAGCGTCGGTCTACAAGGATGGCTTCTGAATAATATTCAGAAGGCATCCTTGGCCCATTTTTCGAAGACCGTCGAGGAGAGTGTAAAGTTGACTTTTCTACGCCCAAGTAGTATGACTCAAGAATATGTCGTACGAGCCAAGTGGTTGCCTTCACCACCACCCATGCCCGTCACATTCAACTGGAAAGTAAGACACGCGCTCATCAATATTTCATCGCGTAATTGCAGACTTCTATCGCCTCGCCAACCTTTAAAATCCCTGAAAAAAATCAGATTGCCTATACGCAGGTATAGATCTAGCCGAACGTCCATAGCCGAAGTCGAGCAACGCGGTTCTCGTATTTATAATCGATGACGGGGCTTAAGAAAGCATTGATAAAGTAGTCGCTTGTGTAATTAAAGTAACACCTTGGGCCGTGTAATTTGTTAAATGTATGATTAAAGGCACACGAAGCGGAGCGCAGGGGAATCTTAAAATAAAAATGACTCGCGCGGTGCATGTGTCGTGACGAGCATGTGTCGGTCAAGCGAAACTAGTGACGAGCTTTGTTTGACAGTGGACAATGACTTGTTGCACGATGCATATAAACGACGCCGCTTGCTGTTGGAGAATTCTGCGGCTATAATTGATTGGAAGTATTTGCCGCGAGTAAGGGTAATTGTCATAAAATTTTGTATCGGTCAATTTGTTGCGATTGAATGGTAAGAGAGCGTTATATGGTGGCAGTGTAATTAGATACAATTACTGAACGATAACAGGAGAATAAGCTGCACGGTACTGAGTGAAAGCAAGTGGCAGATAAATTAGAACGAGGATAATGAATGTCGTGAATAATTGCAGAGTGCAATATCGATGCGTTGGCAGAGATCAGTGCTGGCATCTGTTAGCAGAATGCAGAGCTTAGAATTGACAGGGGCACGGTAAAGAACAAACTTATCTTCGGTGGATGATTTCTAATTTCCTACATTTATCCCTACACCAGTGAACCACCCCTAGACCAGGGGCTTTGCGAAAAGAAAAGAAAATTTTCCTTTTATTCGTTAAATAAATTTTTATAATCACCTAATGAATTTGATGGAATTTGCATTAAAAATATTTTTATTCCTTCCACTCGGCTCTCTCCAAGATTAAATCCTGAGTGCGCCACCATTCTACACTATTTCAATGTGCTGACACTGCTTTTCTTTCTTCGCGATATACTGAAATTAGCAATGGAAATTATGGTTGACAGGAGAGCTTTGAACGATATTGTAAAATTTTGCCACAGAAATTTGCCGCTGAAACAAGATAATGGCCATGAGTCGGTGAAAAGTTCATTTATTTTGGACCTCCATGTTGAATTGCATTGACAAATAACATGAGAAGCCTGTGCATGCTCACTCCAGGCCTTTTAACAACAAAATCGAACTCGGTAGCGATCAGTACCAACATGCTACCTAGAAATTTATTGTGGCTCAACAGATTGCGAAGGAGAGCAGGTGTAATAAAATGGTTGGCAAGCGAATGCATTATAAATATATCGGCGAGATATATTCGGCGCATTTCACGCGCGTGGGGATTATTCCTCTTCTTTCTCCGACGCCTGGAATATCTGAACTTTTCTTCGGCGAATAGAAGTAGTCGCTTATTTCTTTCCTTTTCTCGCGATCGTTTTCACGCAAGCTAATAAAATACTGGAAGAAACGGATGCGGCGGAGAAACAGAATTAAATAATAACTTTCATTAAATTACAACGACACTATAGAAACCAATCTTCATACGCGATAATATATATTAAACTCTGTATTCGATTCGAGATCGAATTGAACATCGTACGAAAACCTTACAACGGTCATGCAATGCGATCGCACAGAGAAACGTCGTACAATCCTTGCTTCTTAAGCGTCCCGCAACACGCAAGGAAAGGAATATTCCTTCAATTACGTTCAACTTACGTAACGAGTCATTAAATAGGCTCTGCGGGCCAGGATTGGCTCTGAACGTCATGCAGAGAAAGAACAGAGAGGTGGGTATATTGTGACTCATCTAACGTTCGAAGGGAATTCTGAACGACCGAGAGCTTCGAGGGATCGCAAATCCAATGAACATTGGTCGATCGTTAACTTAAATACACGAGTAACGAACAGAACTCGTCGAGAACGTACACGAGGGCGACGATAATCGATCACTCCCTGAAAAAAAGGAGCAGCGCTTTTTTAAATAGTTCAAGCTTTTCACGAGTGAAACTGTTTACAACTCGGTGAGGGTGTCGACGGATGCACGAAGTCGAGATCTACCGGTGCAGTCGCTGAATCCCTTGCTGCTCCCTACACCGTCCAATCGAGAGACGATTTCCTCCCTGAGGGCGACCAGAACTCGCCGATCTTGTCGATTCTGTGGTGGAGCGATCTGAAGAGCCTCTTGGACGTCGGACAAAGCTGCGTCCAACAATCCTGAGTCGACGCGCGCCTTTGCCCTGGCGTAGAAGGCTTCGTAGGACACTGGCCGGACCTTGAGTGCCTCGTCAGCGAGCTCGATTGCTTCCGCACATTCCTGATAGGACAAATAACAGATACGAAAAGATTGGTAGTTGAAAGCTTCGGGCATCGCTGTGACGTTTTGTTGGGTAGCACAGTTCCTTGGGTCGATTTCGATCGATTTGGATGAAACAATTTAAATCTTTGATCGTTTAGCTTTAAAAGAATTTAAATTCAATTTAAAAATCAGCAACTTCCATAAAAGGAAGCCAGCTGACCAGTAGCGCCAGAGGACCCAAAGATCGTGGCTTCCGAATTCCATCGCCGAGGTCAATTTTTGCCGTGGCCCCCCCCCGAACATACAGGAATTACGAAACTATTCCTACAATGCATACGACGATCAACTCACGTTCATCTTGCGCTTGCATCGACTGAGATTGAGCAAGAAATTCAGCCGCAGTTGTGCAAACGTCTGCAGCTGCAGCATCATGTGGCCGTGCTCCTGTCCCTGGCAGTCCTCCTCAGGCGACGCTGGGAACTTCCTGAGCGCGTACGCGTACCTATGCGAGGCCTCCTTCAGTCTGTTCTTCCGGTACAGCACGTTCCCATCTTCGAGGAGTTTGTTCAACAGGATGAGGAGAACGTCCGGTTTCCCGGCGGCCATCGCCCAGGTAGCTGGTCCCAACTTGGCACCGCGACGCAGGAAGCACTGTACCACCGGTATGTTGCGACATCCGATGGCACGATCCAAGGGTCGCATACCGTGGAGATCGACGTGCTCGACCGCCGCTCCCTTCTCGAGCAACAGCTGCACTAGCTTCGGATTGCCCTGGAAACGGCGACTTTTGGATCAGCTGATTACATCATTATTAAATCTCTTGACACTATTTCTACAATCACAAGCGACATCCAGAGATCCTGAATCTTAACGAAACTGTACCTGGAACGCAGCCAAATCCAAAGGAGTCCTGCCAGTGTTGTCGCTGGTGTTAACGTCAGCCCCACGGTCTATGAGATTCTGCACAGCAGCTAATCTTCCCCTGACGCAGGACCAGCAGATAGCAGTGAGTCCCTCGTTGTCCCTGCTCTCCAATGTGGAGCCTTTATCCAGGAACAGCTCTATCAAGTTCGTGTGCCCCTCGGATGCGCCTAACATCAGCGCAGTACGGCCCGCAGAGTCTCGTTGCTCCAGCAACGACACTGCGTCGTCCAGAATGGTGTCTGTGCTACTGGACAGGGTTCCTGAACGGACATAAATCCCATGGTTACAGTAAAACCTTAGTTAACAACTATTTAAAAGGTGATGTAGCGTATGCACACCTTGCAGGAGTCTCTCAGCAGTTCCCCAGTGTCCTTCCCTCGCAGCCAACATCAGCGGAGACAGTCCTTTCGCGTTCACAGCTGTAGGACTGGCTCCGCGCGCCAGCAAAGCGGAAACGGTGGCTGTAGAACCGTTGGCAGCGGCGATAGTCAAGGCAGTTTCGCCGATCAGGCTGTCAGGACGATCCACGATCACCTCTGCCATGTCCAGCAGGTACTCCACGATGGACTCGTGCCCCTGAGCAGCGGCAGCCACGACAGCCTGCTGGGCAGCCTCCTCCCTGCTTATCTCCTGCGAGCTTTCAGACTCGTTCTCACTGGTCGTGACCAGCCAGTCGCAGGCTAGAAGATAACCCACCACTGACAGCCTTCCATGCCTCGCAGCGTGGACCAGGGGACACTGTCCAGCCATGTCTGTGTGGCCCAACGATGCTCCAGCGGCTGCCAACCTGTGTTAGGTTATCTTTATTAATCTCAGAACGTTCGCGAGATGAATTTTATCAGTACTCCCGCTCCTGCGATATCATAAGAAATGCTCGCCTCCTGACTACGTCGCAGTGTCCACGGGCAGCCGCCAACGACAACGCCGTGTAGCCCTGGCTGTTCGTCAGCTCGACGTCGGCGCCAAACTCCAGCAGCAACGACACCATCTCCACGGAGCCCTCGTGGGCGTACATGCAGAGGGCTGGGCCGTTGCCCAGGTACTCGGTCACGTGGTTCGGGGATGCTCCTGCCAGCAAAAGCAACCTGGACACCTTCACGTTCGGGCTGTAGATGTTCCTCAGCGTGCACAGCGCCGAGGAGACGCACTCCGTCGACGACGCCAACCAGATGGCCTGTTCAGAGGATCGCAAAGGTGTTTCGTAAGCGCAGTTGTAATCGCGCCGGTCCCTCGCCGCGATGGGAATGAGAGCAGGTGGCTTACCTGCAGGTCGCGGGAGGGCCAGCACGGGGCGACGCCTCTGTAAACGTGCGCCTTGAGTATGTGGTGACCCAGTTCCAGCGCTTTATCGCCGTCTAACGGTGCCTGGAGCCTGGACAGCCTGTACGCGATAGCCGCATGACCGAGCCTCAGGTCGCAGAGGAACTTGGTCGATTCTCCCTCGTCCCTTCTCATCAACCACTCCCTGAACGACGGGTGGAAAAACATGTACGTGTTGTCCAGACGTTTCACGAGGAATCCAGAGAGCATCTGATAACAGAATACGTTCGCGTTTCGTACAACGAATGGGCGGCGCGCTGGGGCCCTCGCGGGACGGGGAGTGTGATGTTTTACATTCGAGACTTACACGATCCACTGGCAGGCAGCGATGGGGAACAAGAGGAACAAAGTATTACTCCAGAAACAGTGGAGAGAAGGCAGGAAGCTACAGAAGGCACGCTGGTATGTAAAAGATTATAGATACCATTTTACCTTGAATCTCTGCAGGAAATCCTCCCACGAAACGAAGTGGTCCGTGTTCAGGGAGTTGACGGAGTAGAAGATCTCCAGGAGGGTCAAAGGGTACAGGGCAGCCAGGCAAACGCCAAGAAGAGGTTGCACCTTGTCGAAGGAGGTGGCGGTGGGGAATCTTAAGTTGAAGTGTAGCTGGAAGATCTGCGCTAGGGACACAGGCAGCACCTGGAAGTGACGATGCACGAATAGAAACGGTTCTCCCAGCTGCGGTATTGTAGCAAACGTTTCCCCTGATCCACCGTGAAAGCGAGATTCGCTAGATACGATTCGGCTCACCTTGTAGCTCGCAGATTTAGCTACCAAGTGCCCGCTCTCGATAAGATCGAGCGTCAGCTTGGCGAAGAGAAAGCTGCCCCTGGCGAGCGCGAGCAGATGCGAGGCGAATCGCGTCTGGTTCGCGCTGCACGAGGATTCCGCCTTCCCGTTCACCGACGCGGTCACGTTCGTCTGTATCGCCGGACTCTGGGACAGCCTGTAACCGATGTAGTCCGACAGGTCCTTGGTCACGTTGCTTCCAGCGATGTCGTTCGCGGATTTGTCTAACGAGACCCTGGTGTAGGGTAGCTGTTTGCTGCATTCCAGCAGCTGCGCCCTCACCGTGCAGATGATCTTCAGCCAGCTGGGGAAATTGGGGGCGTGCCTCGTCAGGAAGGAGGCTATCGTGTCGCCTCTGTCTGGTCTGTGGTACTCGGCCTCGCAGACCGCGTCGATTAGAATCACCTGGTGATTCGGATACGTCTTGGGTATTGCGCAGTGGGCACTCGCAGATGAGTTAGGAGAGATTTGGATAAGGGGGGCGTTTCTTACCATGTTAGTTTCGGGCAATCTGTTCGTTTTCTTCAGGGTGGAAAGGGGCTCGATGATGCCCCTGGATAGCGCGAGGTCTGGGTCCACCGTGCATTCCCTTTGCGACAGAGAACCCTGGATGTGTGGCTCCGAGAGCAAATACTCCCTGTACGAGATGAGTTGAGGAGCTTGGCAAAGCTGAGCGGCCAACGAGTGGATGAGGTCGGGCACCAAGCAAGTGCTGTTGTTGTCCGCTTGGCAGAAGTGGTACGCCACCACGTGGGACGCTAGTTCTCGGACCTATAGTTCGAACATATCGTTTGTGATATTGTGGAAGGTAATGGTATTTTAGGAGTAGACCGGAAACAGTGATGTACCTTCTCGTTTGTGTTACGAATACCAGCGTGCAACGTCGTAGCGCAGCTAATCTTCTCCTTCTCTTCAGCCTCTTCTGTGATCTCCGAAGGAAGAGGCTGCTCCCTTCGTCGCCCAAAGCAACTGTGCTCCACTAGCTGCAGCACCAGCGCAGTCTTTCCTGTGCCAGGGCAGCCAGAGATCAGTACCCCAGGGCTGGAACCGTTCACCACGGACTCGATCTCCTGCAGCAGCCATTGGCGGCCAGTGAACAGGGGATCCGTTTCTAGGAGAGGTACTTCGAAGAACAGAGGCTTCAGGGTCAGCTGCGTTGCGTGGTGTTGCATGAAACGCACTGGAAAGAAAATAATTGTCAGATAGCAGAATTTTCGATGCAGCCAATGCAAAGTTTCTACAGAACAGTGTTTCCCGACCATTTTTGAGTCCCCATCCCCTTTTACATATAATGTTCAAATAATGAGTATGAATTTAATAAGCCAAAGAAAACACATTAAAAATAGGTATTTCAGAATATAAGTTTAACTGATAATATTAAAAAGAAAAACCTAAACAACCATAACGACACCGCAGAAAACTGATTATAGAATCACCAACCCCAATAGAATATTATGGTAATAACACAAATACTCGGCCAAGGAAAATTTACGAAAGAAGCTTGCAATCCACCCAAAGAATATCAAGAACTCTGTCTACACTCGCATATGGAAGGAAAGAATATTACATTTGGCGTCCATGGTTCCTTTGACGTTCCCAGCTCTGGCCGACCTCCTGGCGTAGGACCGTCTGTTCTTAAACTGGCCAGGCTCCTCGGGTTGGCCAGGTTGCGAGGCGTTGACGGAATGTCTTCTAGGAGTGAGAGGGCTGGAGCTGCCGTTCGACAGTCCCGAAACGGACACGGACATGGACATCGACATGGAAGTGGACGCGGACACCGAGGTGGAGATCGACGCTAGGCTACCAGCGCTGTCGCAGTCCCTGGATTTGCTCTTGCCTTTGACCTTGGCCTTGGGCTTCATGGGGCACCGTAGCGCAGCGGCGGCCTCGGCCTCGCTCGACGTCCCCGTCAACGTGGATACGGGGCTGGTGTTCGTCGACGCGAGGGTTTGCGTCTCGAAGCTCGTCAGGCTACTAAACGAAGCTGCCGAGCTGTCGTGGCCTTGAATAGGTACCCTCGTCTGGCACGCACCTGCCCCTGATCGATTCGAAACACCAGGCAGATCTGTCGTGTCCACGCTGCTGTTTGTCCGCGCGTGGTTGTTGCCTAGGAGAAGTCCTAGCCTCATGTACAGGTCCGACTGCGACGACTTCCTCGTCTTCGAGGACAGAGGCTTCACGCAGCCACCTTCGTCGTCTGCAAAGAGAATTTCCAATGTTAGCTCCACCGCGAGAAAGGGTTAGCTTGCGCGAGGGATGCATTAGATATAATATCAAAACAGAGCGGAGAAATACGTTCACACGATGCAGAGTCCAGTGGCTACCTTGGAAAGGAAACATCTCGAGAATCTATCGACACGATGGAAAATACTAAATACTTTCCATAGAGACACCTTGCTGAAATGGGAGGTTCGTGCGATTCAAACACACCGCGCGATTTTGGGTAATTAAAACGATCAGGCATGCTCGAAACTCGCAGTCAGTGCTCTACAGAGAAGTGTGGAGGATAGGAGAGCCATTGCGCCGATGGTATGTGTTAGACTGTTAGAGGAACCGGGGTAGAAGGCTAGGCTGGGATCGAATGGGTCTCCCTCCATCATCCTCAACCCTCAAGCCTCAAGCAGCCTGGGTCCTGGGTGATCAACTCTAAAACACGGCAATGCACACTCGATTCTAAAGTGTCTCCCTGCCTGTAACTTTGCTCCTCGAGTCGATGAGCTGGTTCAGCCCGTCGTTCGCCGTCCCTTGGCTGTTGCTCCACAACGATTTGATTTTCCCCAGCACTACACCCGGCCATCTTGACTTTCCCTCCCAAGACGAGGCCATCCAAACTGCATGTGCGTGCAGGCATCAAGGTTAAATTATATGGAAGCTGTACACCCGACTCCGTAGACTAATCTACCTTCTTCCTAGATCTCTAGTTTATTTCGAGAGGCCGTGAGATGCTTACCTGACAACGCGGAGGGATTGTCGTTCGCGGTGGGCTCAGGGGACGACGCCCCTCGCCTGGACGACCTCTGCGGAACGAACGAGCTCCTGAGGACTTTGGGATTTAGGAAGAACCTTTTCCGCTGATTCGGTGGGGTGGGGCAGCCTGAACGGAAAAATTGATATATGTAGAAAAGATCTGCGTAATAGCTGGTGCCTCGATCGGTTTAGCGAAATAGCGATCCTTTACGTACTCTGTGTCATTATTTGAAGCTTTTGGCGACCCTGAGATACGGAGGACTCCGGAAGCGCCGGTGGCTTGTTCTTCAGGCCCTTGGTCATCGCCGTGGTGGAGATGTTGTCGTCCATCTCGCGTTGCTGAATAGAAAGCATCGAGCAATTTAATGTCGAACTGGACATTCTTGACTGCTACGCTCTTTAGGATTTTGTTAAGACAGAGGAGGAATCAGGGGACATTTTTAAAAATGTTCTATCCCTTCAGCCTTGCGCGCTTAAAAACGAGCCGTTCGCTGCAGACGCCTAGAAGGGAACGCTCAAGTGTCCTCCAGCGAACAAAGTGTTGCTCGACTCGACTCGACTCGACGATGATGATGCTTACGTGCATGACTCGTGACGGAAGATTGGCTCTCGTGGTGACTTTTGTGCGCGGCCTGGGGCTGCCGCAGAGAGAGTTCACCGTCGATGACTCATCGATCCAGCCATCCGTGGGCGCGAGGATGGACATGGGCCCCGAGCTGCCGACGAACCCGTCCCTGAAGGGCCCCTCCAGGCCGTCGTCGTCGTTGAAGTCGGCGCGCAGGCACAGGGGGCACGCCTCGCTGCGGAACAGGCAGGAATAGCAACGCTCGTGGCCGCACGAGTCGATCAGGCGACGTTTCTTCCCCTTGTCGAACGGCATCTCGCAGGATGGACAAGTGGAGCCGCCTAGCATCCCCGTAGACTCCACCAGCGCCCGGATCTGGGCCAGGTCTGCAAACCATTTACAATTCTTCATTTGAGCTTGAATATTAGAAAGATTACGGATTCGGGATTTGTGGAAAGGGTTGGTGGTAATCTCGAGGATCACGGATCTACATATGCTGATAGTAGAGGAATGCAGTGAAATACTTGGAGCTAAAACTCCTGACCAACACTCGAATATTCTACCCTCTTCCAGCGGCGTACTCAGCATTTAATCTTGGGGGAGCCGAGTTGAGAGGACAAAAATGTTTTTAATGCAAATTCAATCAAATTCTTTAAGTTATTATAAAAATTTATTTAAACAAGTCCCTCCTCTGGGTGCGTTACTCCTCCCATTTACGATATACCAAAATGAAGCCACGGGTACTGTGGCGTACTGAGAAGTACCGAGGCTACTCCAACCTACTCCATTTTGGTTGCCCTCGAGGGTTGTCCTGGACCACCGTGAAAACTGCCCCCGAAGCCACGACTTTATGGTCGCCTGAATCGCGCTGGAACGTTCCACTTTAACGAGTGTGCGCCAGGTCCCGTAGCCATCGGGCAACGGAGACCATCTGTCACGAGCAATCTGTATAGGAGCTACCCGGTATCTCGGTTAGTAGAGACACGTCGTGTGTCAGGGAACCGGCGTTCGTTCATCGATAATGGATAAACGAGCCGTAAGTCCGAAGGCGCCATACACTTAAAGGATTCTAGAAAGTGAGGTCAAGAGGAGACCTCACGTGCTCCTCTCGATCGTCCTCACGTACGGGTAACGCGGAACGAGAACCTGCCGGCGCGGCGCGGCGTCTATCGCATCGGCTCCGCATCTATTTCTGATCTCTAGCCTGGAGATCCTCTCGATCGATTCCGCCATTCCTCGTCGCTTGTACCGTTCGTCATCTCGAGGAAATTTATGCCAGTCCCGCGCTATAATCGTCCTCGTGTCCTTTCCCCTGGCCGAAAGCGCATCTTCGATGATGCTTCACGATTTTCCAGCGTGACCATCAAAATATTGATCGCGGATCGCAAGGGGACTTAATGGGGCGTTTGCAAATTAGGGATTAATATGCATACGATTAAGACGATGGTGGTGGCGACACGAAGGCTTTGCGTAATTTGTAATTGAGCAGTGAAATGGTAATTGTTCTCTAAATTCTAAGGACGAGTCCGCGTTGAGGAAGTGGAGGATCTATGTAATTGTGATACTATCAGTGACGCACTCCCTCCCCCTCCCCCAAAGAAAAAAGAGAAAAAAAAAGAGATTAATGTAACCACGACTGAAGCAATTCAAGAGCTTTGTAACAAGAAAAGAAAAGTGGCTTTTATTCGTGAAATAAATTTTTATAATCCCCTAATGAATTATATCGAATTTGCATTAAAAGTATTTTTATCCCTTCAACTCGGCTCCCCGAAGATTATAAATGCCGAGTGCGCCAGTGGGTACTATTACATCACAGAAGCAAGAAGACATCCTAGGTTACTTAGGAGAGCCAAATCGATCCCCTAAGTGGTTTATGCATCTTTGCATCTTCTCTTGGTTGCAGTGAAGCCACGCGAATCGGTGTCGGCGCAGCTCGCGCGCCCGCTGGGTGGAGAGAAGAATAAAAAGGTAGAAAAAAGAAGGAAGTAATTCGGGTCGTGCGACCCTTTATCCCGGTAAGTCTGCGCGAGGCAGGTGCAACTCGGCCTGGGTTACCGTAAGCTGGGTCAACGCACCCGACGATGTAGAGACCTCGCTTCCACGGTAAACTCGTAGAACGATGTCGTTTTCTCCGGAGGCATCACTGACTCACGCGTTTCCGCCGTGTATCCAGTTTCCATCCATTCCGCATCCTCGGTTCCTGTCCAGATCAAATAGGCGCCATAGACGTCGAAGGTCGAGTAAACGTGGCCACAAAGAACACTTTTCCCCTTTTCTCAGACAACTTCTTCTCCTCTGGCTCCTCTTCCCTCCCCCCCAAGAGCACATGGATCCACTCTTCGCAAGAAACTGCATCGAGAGTGTGCAATGCAGATTTACCACGCGAGCTCTCATAGTTCTATCGATCTGACGATAACTTTCCCTGGGTATATTTTATTGCGCAACGATAAATGGCGAATTTGAAATGTTCCATTTGCTACGTTGCTTATCGCAAATGTAGCGAGAGCGACAGTTTTTTCGTCGACCCCAAGAAACTTCAGCAGCTCGCCTCGGCCACATTACGCGAGTTTTTTTCGCTGGCCGGGCGATAGTCACGATCCAGACGTTTCACTCGCTGGCATTTTGTATCGTAATTTAATGGTCTTCCTGGGCTTTCGGCCTTTTTCCTCCTCCGACCTAACAAGGTGAGAACGAGCGTCGAGGAGGCCGCGGAGCAGAGCCCCGGTGCGCCGCGAACCGTGTAAATCCGGCATCTATTATTCCCACGTTTCCTAGACCGTGTCGACGTAAACCGTAACATCAAAAGGCTCGATATCGAGTGGGAGTTCCTCGCCCCGAACAGCTCTTCCCTGGGTGTTGAACGGTCTTTTTTCTCGAGGGGAAGAGGGATCATAGGGCAATTCTGCTCTGTCTTCACTCTTCAACTTTCTACAATTACTCCGAAGGCGAGAATGAAGCTGCGACGTCGATGATTCTTCGTGGAAAATGACCCGATTCCTTATCGACGCCGAGAAATCACGGTGCACTTCTGTAGCTAACTGTTTTCGTCATTACGCTGCATCCAGTGCATCCATTCTGCCTGCGGTTCCCAGATCTTGTCCACTGACCTTTTACAGAAGACGCGTCGTTTCTCCACTCCGCTTCATCGCCTCGGATGACTCCTTTTTAATTTGTTTACCGCCGCCGCGCCGAGATTCTAAGTAGTTGCATGCTCAGCCGCTGACGCGCGTAAGGTACGAACGCAACGAATGCTTCCGCATTCCTCACCCCTCTAGCGATATACATAGTACTGTACAACCAGTCCGCGCGTCACACTTTAGCGTTTCGCGGATTCGTTCCGAGCTGAATGGAGGAACAGTTCTTAACCAGCCTGCTTCACGGCGCCTATGATCCTGGTACGGATGAACGGACCACTCGACGCCGACTGGGACGTCTTCGTGCAAAAGGTTGGCGAGAGGAAGCCCGTCAGACCGTGAACGGGACACCTAAAGGTCCAGTCCGCGATCTTCTCACGCGACACCGCGGCGCCTGATCGATGATACAAGCCTAGACACGTGAGTATCCTTAGTTGAGTAGCTGTTTAGTTGTGCTACCAGAAATCGTAGAACAATGATACTCGGTCGACCCAGAGATCGATGTCAAATATAGGGTCAATCAATAAATCCGTAGTTGGAAATAATATTGTTTTCTTGTTCGTTATTTTGAATGATTATGTGGGTCATCTCTCCTAGAGACGCGAACCATCCTTTCAAGTCGATTTTCAGGAAATATTGTCTTAAAGTAAATATAAATATAAAATGAATAATATCACTGTACCATTTTATATTGGGTGTTTTATATTAATACATTAATTGCATTTTATATTAAATACTGTTACAGAATAAAGCCAGTCGTTTCTGAGATGAATCCAGGAGAATCCTGGATCACCACCCAGACCCCCACTTAAAAAAGTATCCCATGCATGGTTCCCTGCATCTCCCCCGTCCCTGAAACCACGCCGGTTTCTTCTCTCTTCCGTGGACCCGTTGCTCCACTCGGCCCCGCGGTCGAGACACCGATAAAATACGACTCGGCCAGGCAACGGGGGGAGAACGGCCGCGATTAAAGCCCGTTCACGAGCCGAGGGAACGGAGGAGAACGACGTGGACACGGGGGCCACCTGTCCTGGTCTCTCCCGTCCCGCCATTTCCGTTCCCCGTCGTCGGCTCTCTCGCGTCCTCGTAAATCGGTGCCCAGTCACCGAACCGGCTGACCCGAATCTCGCCCCAGGTAAACACTGTTTTTCATTTACGCTGCTTTCGTTCTCGTGTCAGCGCGCACCGAGGGCGGAACACGCGGAGGTCATCCTTTCGGTGAACCCGCTGGAGGAGGCGGACCCGCGAGTTTCTCTTCCTCGGGTAACTGATTTAAGGATTGTTGACACGTTGATTGGCAACTCTTTGGGGAGGATGGGTTAAGGTTTTTTTGGGGTTCCGATGTAGGGACTAGAATCTGTTGGTGTTTTCGCACGGTTTTTGGTAGAAAGAGCTGTTGCCATTAGTATCCAGCCAGTGGCGGATTGAAGTAAAAACGTTCCGAGGACCCAATTTTTTGGGGAAATGAAGAGGTAGTTTACTAAAAACAGGCTAAGTGTAGTAGAGGAGAAAAAATATAGCGTTTGGATGAAATCATAATTTTTTTTACAAGATCTGGGCCCTGGAAGGTTTTCTGGGCAGGGGCCCAAGCGGCAGACCAAAAACCAATCACCCGATTTACTTCAAACTTGGTATATAACACACAACTATAACAACTCTAGACCCCTTAAATCCGCCACTTGATCTTGAAGGGGTTCATAGTGTTGCAGTTTATTACTCAAAGATTCATGCGTACTACTGATACAAGAAATCCTGATCTTGAATCCCACCCTGTATCACCACCAACCCTTTCGAAACCCTTACAACATCTTCCACCGCATCCTGCGTCTCCCCCAAATTTCTTTATGAACCCTATTCGTCCCTAATCCACGTCGCGACAAACTCATACATCGGCACGGCTGAAAAGGAATCAACACGGAGGAAACGGTCTCCAGCGACGGTTCGTTGCGAAGGGATAAAGGAGAGCAGAGTACCTACAGAGGCGTCTAAGGGCGGGGGAGGGGGCGGAGGACACCGTTCATCCGGTGCCCGTTTTGGTTTCGACGACTCACGCGTAATAATCGTTATTCGGTACCCTGACGAGTGAGAGAAAGTTACCCTGCCGAGTCTCGCCTACGGCTCGAGTATTTAAATCGACGCCTCCTGCTATACCGGGAGGCCGCGCAACGACCGCGACGCCTCGATCGCGATCGAGCTGGCCTGCAGGCGCGCGTCGTGACCCCCCTCGAGAGGAATAAATCTGGGAAAATCGATAGGCAACAACGCGCCTCTAAAAACACCGACTTTCTCGGTGACTAGCAAAAGGAATCAAAGAATGGCGTACCTAATTGGAAAACCAGGGAGAGGAATTCGCTCTATTAAACTTACTCCCAGTGGCCACTGTCGCTCACCGCTTTGGCATCGCCTATAATTCTCGCATTTTATGGCGCGATATTAAATAGAGTGTGGATCGGTTTGATCGGCTTGCAAGTTTTATGGGGTTCATTAAAATGCTTCAGTAACTGCAGGCCACATTTCTCAGGGACATTTGAGCGGCATTGAAGAAAGTTTGCTCCGTAAATTTTTAATCAAAACTCGTATCGATGGTACCTCGATGGTATGCGCTATCATTAGCACCGTTGGAGTCCAAGTATCGGTGAACAGGAACTAATTGGAGGTGTTCTACTCAGCGATCCCTATACTTAAGCTTCCTTTCATTCGGATTCTTCAAACGTCCCCCTAGATTTCCCATCAATCTAAACAAGGACGTAGCGTTTCACTGGAGCACCGTCTCGGAAAGCTCATCACGATCTCGCCTACCGTTCTCCATCAAAAGTTCAATCTGCCTAGCATACTTGCCTCCGCGACGCTCGATAATTTCCCTGATGGATCCCTCTTCGCCTGCACAGCGACCGGCGCGATTAATAACCGCCTAGTGTCGTTGATCCGAGGACGCGCGGAGCGTGTCGAAACCGCGACCGCTGTTAGGTATGTTAATCGTGGCGAGCATTGTGTGGAAACGGTCAACCGGCGTGCACATGCTGTTTTATCGGGGGCTCTATTATATTGCTTTCTCTATTCGTCCACGACTGACCACTTTGACACTCCATCTACTACATACATCCATTTACCTCGCGCAAGCTTCCATAAACCGCCCCTTCGAGATCCTCTCAATTCACCCCGAACAAACACCCACGGAATCCCTAACAGTCCTCGCAAAGTTTCCCAGAAAGTATGGACGTGAGATCTTCAGGAATTTGAAATTTCACGAGCCTAAACTCCGCTGCGCTTGCGAGCGTTAATTACGCCCTCGATTTGTAATTCATGGACGGATAAACCGGTGGCGACTGTCGGCCCAACAGATCCAAGACGAAAGTCGTTCCAGAATAGAGCTTACCTGTCCGTTTCCACGAGATAACGCGCGGCTCTAGTCCCGCGCGATAACAGAGTCTAGATAAGCGCGGTGTGCCTCCACAGATTAAATCGTAGACAAGCGGGAAAACTTGTACGCGGGTTATCTGCCGTTTATCGAGTCGAGTCGTTCCTCGGATTAAAATCCAACTTGGTCCGCACGGTCCGACGTCGAATGTCGAAAGCCGCGGCAATTGGTGACCGAGTGGCTAGCTGCGCATAATTAAAGCTGGATTTCCCATCTATTACACGCTCCGTGGAAACTGTACAGTGTATATACATCCCACCGTCTGCATGAACACTGGACAGTGTATCGCAGCAGCGGAGACCGAAGGAAGGCCGGACGGACGCCGTGAGAACTGCGCGTTCGATCGCGCGTGACGCTCGCGATTTTGTTTCTCGTGAGTCGTCGCGAGGCGTAATTTCATCGGGGGACGACGGTGAATCGAGAGCTGGAAGAGACATTGTTACTTCGAGCCACCACGGTTCCCCGATTGTGTTACTTTCCTTCCTGCGGCTCCGCACTTGGTTCGCGTAACGTGACACGCTCGCTGCTGAGATTCTGGGTCTCTGCTGGAATATGGGAGGATGCTGGGATCCATGATTCAGATTTCTATGTGGTTTAATATCCTCTGATTCGAGGCGAGGCGGGGGTGGGGGGGCATGCTTGGTAAGTTGGCCGTGTTTACAGTGGGAGATGTAGTTTTAGATACACGGGTCGCGGGGAATGAACGAGCTTGTTGGAAACGGGATCCAGTGATTTTGAAAGTGTAGACACGTTTCATTATGTTTGGCCTATTAGCTGGACCACACGGACGCGAGGCAGTCGCCGGTCAGAGGGACTGATATGATAAGAGGACGCCCCTATCAGCGGACGGAATTAACCGTGGAGCGGAGCTAAGAAAAGACGTCTGCTGATCCCGCCGAGCTTCTTTCGATTTCGTCGGGATACTCCGCGCTGCTTTTAGAACGCGATTTATCTTTTTCACGTAATGTTCGATTGCCGGTCAACGCCTCGGCATTCGCGTTCGCGTGGAACAGGCGTGTTTGGTTCGAACCGAGGAATTCCGCCGCGATTATGCAATCTGCCGAGGATCCCCTCGGTCCTGATCAGAAAGCTATTCGGATACCTACGGAGAGTAATTTAATGCGATGTGGGCCATGAAAAGGATAAAAAGAAGTTTCTATACACGCGTAGGTATTGCTTAAACTAATCAGAATACCGACCGCTCAAACGACCATGATACTCGGTTAGGTATTCTACTATCTCGAAAGCTCGAGCGCGCTATCTAAATTAGGCATTCATGAAAGATATTACCCTGTACTAAGTTCTGAGAGTTCCTTTCATCTCGGATATTTCGTTTGCTACTCGGAATCGCCCTGATTACTTTCAATCGGAGAATATATCCGGCTTGTCCTCGTTCCCAAGCTGTAGGCGATTCCTGCTTGCGCCTATTTTCAGAGAAACTCTACACCTTTCGCGCCTTGAACACCATGGATCGTGCATTTCTCCAACAAGTACTTTGCAGAAGTTCTTAACTACGTGCAGTGCAAGGAATATGAAAGCTCAAGAGGTTCGCGAAGCTTCCACCTAAATCTGGCCCCTACCGATAAAAAGTCCCGACAGGTGCAAAAGTATAATGCTCTGTAATCCAAAAACTGTATAAAATTCGTTCCTGGATTCTCGGCACTCTGGTGCACTGTTATGCTCACCCCGTTCACCACCTAGCTGTTTTCCGATCTCGGTATACTCCTTCCACCCTAGTACGCATTGATCTGATGGTTGCGAAACGGGCACAGGTGTGTGTTGCGTGATCGCAAGTGCCCTGATCCTGGATCAGGAACGAGAACCTCGGGTCACAAAGAGCGACCCAAGAAGCCGCGCGAGACCGCTCCGAAACCTGTCGTTTCGGGGCAACCTGGCGATTGAAGAGTCGGCACGCAGGCTACGTATCGTTCCTCCCAGGGGATCCATCCGCTGCCAGTCGCCCAGCGAGAACGAAACGAGGGAGACAAAAAGAAAAGGGGACTCAAAACCCGATCCCAGCGATGCATTATTTTCAACGCGTCTCCTGACCTCGAAACCATACGCTCGGTGATCTCACAACGTCAGCTGTGACTCACTTTCTCGTGCCACCGAAAAACTACTGTTCCTTTGCGCTGTTGCTTAGGAATTAATGGGAATTTTACGCTACGAGAAACCCACGCGCATCTTATCGATTAGAATCTCCGGTATCCCATCGAAACTTCACTTTAAGGAGCATTCACTCAAGTATTCTATTAAAAATTGCATCTAAATGGAAGATAAAAGAATGTCCACGAAGACCAGAGGACCGAATACGACGCTACAATGGGCAACGATCAATCAAATCGTTAATTAATTCGAACGCTCCCGAAGATGCCCAACGATCAAAGAGCAGCCAATGAAACTTTGACAGAGGCAATTTCGACGCTTGAGAATGTATGTATGTATGTATATGTGTGCCGGGCTGAACTCTCTCTCTCTCTCTCTCTCTCTCTCTCTCTCTCTCTCTGTCTCTCTCTCTCTCTCTTTCTCTCTCAGCAAGCTCGCTCGATAACCGAAGGTATCATATTCATGCCTCGAATCGCTTTGTTATTCAATAATTGCCGTTACGCAAGCAGCTCTTTTCTCCAGCGAATCTTTATCGACGTGGACCGCCAAGCAATTTTTATTTGCACTCTATAAAACTTTCCCTTCTCTCTCCCTTTCTCTCTCTCTCCCTCTCTCTCTCTCTCTCTCTCTGCCTCTTTCTCTTTCTGTGTTGCCTCTTCGATCGAGACTTTACGACTTATTCCCTGCGCGTACAGGCGGACCGATGCGTCCATTGGTGGCACCAGACCGTTGCATTCTCCGTCACGTAGTTCTTAAAATATACCTGCCAACAATAGCGGCACCCACGGGTGAAAAGTGTCAAGCCAGGCCGTGTCTCACAGCCTTCGCTGACCTGTCCGAGGCGGCCGTTCCCGCAGGATCGGCCAGGACACTCGAATGAACCGTTCGCTGGTAGCGTCTGGCCTGCGACGCGGGTAAGAATAGAGGCGGAGGGTCGGGGCACACTGGACACCAGTTCTACCAGTCCCCGTCTGGGACATCCATTCTGAGAAACCTGCCAAGTTAATAGCCGATGTGCCCTGACGGGGTAGGAAGTACGTTGGCCTCCCCCTCTCTCTCTCTCTCTCTCTCTCTCTCTCTCTCTCTCTCTCTCTCTCTCTCTCTCTATAGCACTCCGCGCGGATCCCAGCTCCCCCTAATTCCGCGCACCGAGGCCGCTGGACCCCTTTTCTCGGCTCCTCGCGCGGGAACACGCTCCTCTCGTCGCGATTAAACCAGTTTTTGTAAAGTCGTATCGCGGAGGGCTGCTTCCATCGCGGACCTTTAATTCCCTGAGATTATCCGACGGCTCATCTGGGCCCGCTACGGGGGCCTGGATGCATCGCGGTGAGTGCTGCTCCAGCGCGAAGGCTTTCGAAATTCGAGGTTCCTTTTCACTGGAAATGGGAAACCTTCTAGTGTTTCTAGGACAGTTGGTAAATATTAGGGAATTACGGAAGATTTGGTGACCAGTTGCCGCCGCCCGGGCCCCTACCCAGAAGGCCCGCAGGTTCTCATCTTCAAAAATAATGATGCTTTTATCCAAACACTATATTGTTTTTGTTTCCCAAAATTTTTTTGTAATTTTGTTATGTACACTGGGTGTCCCGGAACGTTTTCCACCTGGGCCTTTTCCCTTAAGGGGGTAGTGGACTATTTCAGCTTCAAAAAATCGATTATTTTTTTTACTGATTCTGAAAGTCTTATCTTTTACGAACGCTACACCGAGGAACTTTGTGAATTTTGGTGGGATTAACTGTAGGCCTCCCCCCTTAAATCCGCCACTATTGGTGTGTCAAGAATTTGAAACTCGGAAGAGGAATTTACGGAGAGTTTTAAGCGCAGATGATTTTCAACCTCTTTGTATCCAAAGGTTGTTTTGAGGCGGCGTCGAACGCAGGGCGATTCGCGCGAGCACCGACCGCCCTTATCGGGCTGCGCTTATCGAGATTCATAGAAAGATAACGGTGACCTATAATAACAGGCGAGAAGTATCGGTATCGCGGCAGAAATCGCGTGGGACTCCGGATCGCCGGCCCGGACTCGAACCTCCAAACGTTCACGGTTTACGTAATATCCCCTCGGAACACGTCGAGCGTGTCCGAGAGCGTCGAGACTTATGAAACACCGCCGTTGAAATTTCCTCGCCGTCCTAATCCACCGTTTCATTCATAACCCGCGAGCGAGTCGCAATTAAATCACCAGCAGCGGAGAGAGAGAGAGAGAGAGAGAGAGAGAGAGAGAGAGAGGAGGGAAATAGGAAGTCGTAGAAACTGGACTCCGCTCCCGTGGTTCGCGCCACCAGCAGCAAGGAAAATGGCCGACGGTTAAGGCAACGGAGGGTGGCAGCCGGTGGAAACCAGATAACTAGTCCCCGCGAAAGAATAACAACCCAACGATTTAATTTGCGCGCCGGGCCCGGTCGATTCGCAATCTGTCACGCGCTGTCTGCTTCCATCGATTGCGACATAAATCTGCGCGGAAATGCGTTTCAGCTGCGACGACAGGTTCCCGACAGGGCAACTGCGCAGAGAGGCAAATTTTGGGGTGGCAAAATCGGTAGAAAGAGAAAATGAAAATCGTTTTCAAAGTTGTTTTCAAGTCACTAATATAATTACTATTATACTAGAGAAAGGTGCGTATCTGGATTAAAGATCGATACTTTTGTTACGCAACCTACAAAAAATATCACTCACCGTCAAAGTGGGTGTGTTTGTCTGTCGCCTAAAAACTTTCGAACGGTAAACTCTGGGGTCGCGTAATGTGCCTCGGCTCATTACGCTTAGCTAATTCGGATGAATGTCACTATTTTCACAACAAAGAATAAATAAATAAAAAACTTTTTTTTATAAAATCAGAATCTAAATTTCGAGCGAAGCCGAGTAGTACCCGTATAGGCTGGAAAAAATAATTTTTGTTCAGAGCGGTGGAAGGAAGAGCTGGATCGAGCCCTGGCGTCGACGCCGTCCACGCCGATCCTCGGCCAACGCGGAGCCAGGCGAACGAAATCGAAATGCTCCGTTAACCAAACGCTTCGCAGAGCCGTGAAACGCGCGAAAAGGACCACGTGGACGTGCTAAGTGACGGGTTTTATCATCTCGGCACGCAGCCGCTGGTGGATCCGAGGAATCGACACGGGACCCTCCCACGGCCGAGGGAAACGAGTGATGAACGACAGCGCATGCCGAGGATCGATTCATCGACCGGACTGACGAGTATCGTACGCTTGTATTTTCAATGAAGCTGGGCAGTTCCTGTCGGTGACGCCTGCCGCGGTGAACGTGTCCATTAAAAATACGACACAGCGCGGTTGTCAATCGTCCACGCGTGTCGAGGCTGACACTGCGTCGCGATTTCTAGCTCTCGCTTTTATTGCTTCTTCGAACGATTCGCATTTTTGATTTTCTGGTAACTGGGTAGTCGAGGTAGGTAGTGGATGAATCGGACGCAGTTTCGATCCTTGAACAGCGAAGGAAAAGAATCTGTTGCTTCCGCGCAAAGAGATAACTGAGGAAAGGCTTCGCTGCATACGTTCCCTGGTATCTCCCAGCATTTGTCAAGTATCTCACCGCTTATCTGTGGACACCCTGCACTGCGCAGGGGGCTGCTCGATAAGTAGAGGCGTCGAATGGTATAGAAAGCTGCATTGCGCGGAGCCGGAGCCCACGAGCTAGAAACCTATTCATTAAAAAGGTGCTAAGAGCAACAAGAACCGCCCAATGGAAAATCGATAAGAACGCCTCCAACGTGGCCGTTTTTTGCGACGAGAAAGTACAGGTGGGCTGGGTGCCACCGGAGAGGACAGGATTGAAAAAAAAGAGAGAAAAAAGCGCGGAGAAGTGGATCGGTAACGAAAATAATGACCGACTGTCACGCTCCAAAAAGCGAGCGTCAATTACGCCATTTAATTGGGTGCAACAGGTGGCCGGTGGCCGGTGGCCGTTGGCCGTTGTCCGGTGACCGCCAGGCTGCGTTCGTGTATGCCCCTTTTTCGAAATAATAAGTTTCCTGGGAACCCGTCGGACGCGCGCACCGAAAAGGAAAACGGAAGCGGCCGGTTCCACTCGACTGCAGAAGCGCGACTCTGCGTCTACGCGACCAGTTTTCCTGCCGCTCCGCCTCGCTCGGGCTGCGCGCGGAGAAGCCAGGGGCAATGTTAAGTCTTCCAGTGGCTCGTCCCTGGAGCAGTGACTCACTTGTCGCGATACTTTCCAGATGATTATGCGATAAGTCCACGAAACTGGGGGCCCTGACGTAACAGTCGACGAGCAGCATTTACGGGGTGTCTCATAGTTTCGCGATGCGACCAAAGGAGTGCTGATTCTTTGTCCGATGACGAGTCGAAAATGTAGAGCGAAGTATCTTCGTAGTAGGGATGGCTTGTAAAGAAATTGGTTGGAAGCATGTTGAGAGTTTGAATAGGCGAAGCGGTGTGGACGAACGAGGCGTTTTGGGGGGAGAGAATTGATTCGCGAACAGCTTAAATGCAAGTGGAGTGGTTTCATGCGCAACCACTCGTTAGAGCTGGCTAGACTCTCGCTCTTTTGGTGTGCCTCCCTCGAAAACGACAGGAACGGTCTCGCTCCCTTTCCCCCGTTCCAAATCGTCTTGCCGGTGAAGTCGAGGGCACGCGGAGCTCGTGGAAAGGAAGAAGAGGAGCACGACGACCGTGCAACCGGTTCAAACTTCTACGTTCCATCCGGAACGATTATCGGGAACGAGGGACGCGTTAATGGCGACCTTGTAGCGGAGGATTTAAAGAATCGGCTGAGATCGCGTTCCCCCACGATAACGGAGCGCAATCTAAGCGCCACGGAGTCGAGCAGCTCGCGATAGCGCTCCTGTGGTCATAGAACTCCTCGAATCTCGCTGGATTCCTCGCTAATTAAAACTGGCCCGTCCGTTAACGATCGCCGAAGCTTTCGCGTCGCGAATCGCGATGCTCGCTGCAAGGACACCGCGACTCGATAACCGCGCTTCCATCGAGACTTGGGAAGTAGCCTTTAACGTTGCCCGCGTGGATGATGGCGCTGAAGATAACTTATTCTTTGGCAGGGCAAAAAGTCGCGCCCGTGCACCTGCCCCCCTCATTAACGCAAACATGGTACGTCGACTTATAATCACTTGGGTCCTTATAGGGACCTCTATCGATACCACCTTTCCGTCTTTCCCTAACTTCCCTAACTTTTTTCGATATCGCGCTTCGTTTTTGAGAAAATCGACTTTGCAAATACCTTAAGAACCCTTTGATCCCCAAACGAATTATCGACACGCGAAGTCTGGATCCGCGAAGCTCGAAATTCCGCGCGCAAACTCACCGAGCACGGAGAGGCTGAGCCCAGAGCCAGGCCTGGGTGATCTGTGCCTGTCTGGGGGCGCCATGGCGTATCTCGTGGTTCAGCGACGGCTTAATCCAGTGGCGGGCACGTTCCTTTCATCGCACAGGTCACGCACGGGTCACGCGCGAGCGAAACGATCGCGGGTTCGCCGACACTTGGATCGCGAGTTTGAACTTCCTGATTGACAGTCGGTGGACGGAGTCGCCGTCCTTCAGGGGCTTGGTCCGCGCTGGTGTCCAGGCGAGTGGCTTGCACTGGGTCGATTCTCCTCGCGCCAGGGTGTCATGGTAGTCCGGCTCCGGGGTCAAGCGATTCGCGCGGCCACGCCAAAGCACACCGATCTCGCGACGACGAGCTCCGTGGAAACGGCTTCGCGGCGTGCTCTCCCCGCGAACGCTGCACGATCACTGACTTGCCAGACGCGCTCGCCAGTCGCCACCTCGGCACCGGTCTGCTCGCGTGACGCCTGATTGGCCGCTTGGCCGATTGGCCGACCGCTGGTTCACCCGACGCCGACGCCGACGCCGACGCCGACGACTCCGTTCCGTTCCGTTCTTCACGGTCGTTCTTCCTCGCTGGCTTTCGCGCCTGCGCACACAGCACGACGCTATTCAGTCTTCTGCTCCTCGAGAGCCGAGGGCGCGGCGCAGGGATGCCCTCGAAGCTCGCGAAGGGCCCAGGCCTTTTTTTCGGCAGGGGAATTTTAATTGTGCCAGCGGTGCTAGGTTGCGTCTTGGCTCCTGAGTGGGAAGAGAGCGGCTTTAATCGAGGTGACTTGGTCCATTCAAGGACGAGACTGCTCGCGAGGTTTCTCCGTCTGACTTCGTCGGGCTTGATGCAGTTGAGCGACTCGCAGGTGGCTTAATTGCGTCATTGGGTGTGCATGTGGATTCGAGATGGAGCGATCGTGGAATCGAATGATTTAGGAGGTTGTAGACGTCTTCCGCTATTTTTAGATTACAGAGGGGCGGGAAGGAAGTTTCATTTCGAGGTGGCCGTTCAGTTTTCCGGTTGCTTTAGAGGACCTCCGTGTAATCTTCCGCGGTGTTCAAATCTTGTTCTGCCGAGCGAGAAGATAGCTCGGTAATCGTCTCGAGGGCTCTGAAAGTGATTTCAGCGACGCAGAAAGTGTGTATGCACGAGCGGCTTATGCAACGCGCTTATTTAATAAAACAAAGTTACGACCGGTATCGAGCGGTAATAGCACGCTCCGGGGGGAATGCTACTGTTGTTCAGCTGTCCAGTGCCGAGAAGTTGACGCGGCCGCTCGTTTATCCGCGAGGCGTGAATGCATTTATAGATACCACGTGCATGCAAAGTCCCTTGGAATCCTCGGACGGCGCGCATCGAGGGTTACGCGCAGGCTCTGTTGTTCGAGCCGAACTTTCAGCAGTTTCAGTTGCTTTTTTGGGAGCGAAGCTCCGTTCGAAAGCTTGAAAACTTCTTATTTCCCTCCAGTGATAAAAGAACGAACCTCGGAGAGCTGAGTTCGCAGAGCCGTTTCGCACGCCAGTTACACTCCACAAGGTGCTAACTACGCGATTATTCCATGGAAGTAGCGCTGAAAGGACGCGTACTCGCGAAGTGACGTTGCTCTGCCTTAGGCGCCTACGCGGACGCCCACGCGAGCGTAACGCGCTCGCGAGACAAAGCGCGGGGTCGCGTGCTCTCATCGTCACTGAAAAGCGTCGGCCGTCGATCAGCAGCGCGATCGTTCGATGACCGCGTCGAGCGGAGGCGCGCGCATACGTTTCGAACACCTTGGAAACGTTCGATTCATAGAGCAGGTGTACTCGGATGCAACGCTTAGCGCCTCCGCGAATAGATCGCTTTCTACTTTCACGTCGCCTCGATGCATGCGATCAGCGGGACCGCGGATGCGCCCCGACAAAGGGGTTCCAGCTAGAAATCCTCGGAGGAGCGAGGAAAAAGATGCGGGGAAGGTGTTCCTGGAAAGCTGGTTCCAGATCGCGCCTCCTCTATTCCTCGCTCTAGCCGGCGATCACGATTCCCGTCGATCCTTTCCCTCGCGCATCTCCTCGCTCCGTGGACTCCGCCGCGGTTCCCCTCTCTTCGGGGTGACAGCGTGCGCACGCCACCGAGCAACCTACCAGCCGTACGATTATACGCCGGCTTACAGGCACCACGGTGCCCCTGAGTGCAGCGCGCAACAGGTTCCACGCCTCGGGTCCGCGAGGAGATGGTGTTTCGCACGGGGAAAAAGGGCGAAGTAGACACCGGACGTGACGATCGCTTGGAGGATGCATCGGCGACCGACCCTAGTTGCCTCGAAAGCCTTTTCAGAACGCTGCAACTTCACGGAGGATTTCCTGGGAATTGTCGATGGGTGAAGATCGATTAATCGATTAATTATTGTCCCAGCGCTCGGGCGAATGGCAAGTCTACCTCCCGTCACTGGGCAAAAATCCTGGAGCGGCGTGGTTCGTCGTTAAAAGCGACAAGTTCGCGGAGCGAGGTGCTCGTTTAATTACCGATGCTCGTTTCAGCGTGGGCTCTCCGGCGGCTCCGTTGCACCGCCGCGGGCCCGATCCCGGTCCGCCCACCCGCATCCGCAACACTGGCCTGCGTGGAAAGGTGCGATATACACCTATACATATATTTACGCCGTATGCTCGTATGTAACGACCGAAACGGACCCACCGAGTCCACTCGCTTTTTACTTTCTACCGTCCTGGACTTTTTCGTCCACCTCCCAGCACGCCACGGGGACCTCGTCGAGGACAGAGGTAGAGTGGAACATTGGATTTAGAAAATATATATATATATATATAGAATTAGTGGTCCACAAAACCGTGTGACACATGATCGATGCGGAGGATGAGTCATTTACTCGTCTCTCAAGCTCCAGGATCACCATCGATTGTTTCTCCGTTCTCGCTTCGTTCGCTTCGTTGCCCTGCCTAAATGGCGGAGGATAAAATAATCGCGCCGGGAGAAGGAGCTGCGACAAATTAACTACGCATGATTCCGCGAGGCGATAGCCGGTATCGGTACCAGGGTATAGCGGATCGTATGTACAGGAAGGCAGGGGGCCAGGGCCCGGTGTGTTGTACCGTGCAAGTCGGTCCTTATACGGGCCCCGAGACACGAGGTTCAGCCTCTTCGGAGCAAAAAGAACCCCTGCCCCGTCAGCCGTGGCACTCGGCGCGGTGGTTTCGGTGGCCCTTGCGCAGAATACGCACGGTACCGTAGTGTGCGCCTCCATTACACGAGGGAGCCCCAGGTAATTGAATATTCCGTGTTCTTACCGGTGGAAAGGCGAAGGAGCGTAGAGCGAGATTTTTGCGAGCCGTTTGCATTTCGAAGGGGAAATCTTCTCGAGTATGCTTTGAGAGAATAAAGCAGGGGATTGGAGCAGGTTTTTATTTGCTCCGCTCCAGCTGCCTCTTTTTAAATAAAAATTCTTTTAATCCTTTCAAGTAGTGATCTTTCATTCGCAACAAACCCCATCTTTCTAGCTTTTCATTTTCATATAGGAAAAAATTCACAAGGAATCCTTCACTTTCGCGGCCTTACGATATAATATTTTTTCAATTATGAAAAATTGGGAATTGGTATTTATTAAAAACATCTCACTCGTCTGCTCTTATAGAATGAAAGAAAAGTGAAATAATAAAAAAAAATTTGGAGCAGTGGCGCAGGAAAAATTCCCCTTCTTCGTCGCGCGTCCAATTGCTAATCGAGCTGATGGCCACAGATGAGCGACACGCTCTGCCCCATAATTGGGCGAGAGGGTGAAGGAGCTCGACGGCCAAGTAAAAAATGCGAAAACTATTGACGGTGATGTCGAACGACATTCCGCAGGGCCGATGGGAGGGAGTTATTCGCGTTGCTCCAGCCTCTACCGACGCATTAGGCACAATTGGGTGCGTGGGCAATGTTAAACGTTAAATCGTTGGTCGCGATAGGAGACGATGCGACGAGATTGCTCGCCCACGTACGAATTTCCTGTGGCACCGATGCGAAGCGTTTATTCAGGTCTAGGTACTAAAAAGATCAAATAGCAAGCGGGGCGGCCAATTAAACGGTGGAAACGGTGCCTCTCGATCATCGTGTAAGCCAATCTCGTACGGACGAGCGCGAATCAATCAGCCCGGCAAGTGGAGAACGCGGGGCACCGTCCAGCTAGGAGCTAATTAAACGCGATCATCGTCATCGAGGGGGCCCGTTTGCCGCGCGATCGCGGGATAAAAGTGGCGGCTTCGATCGCCGTCCATCATCGCCCAGGCATCCTCCGCGGGCGCATAAATCCCGGTAACAACGAAATGAATGGGTACCTACGTTAAATCGGCCGCGCGGCTTTTACGAGTCACTAATAAACGTCTTAGCCGGAGAGATTTCTCCTCGGCGCACGAACATCCGCGGCCCCCCGGTCCCTTTTCTTCCTTTATCGCCGTCGAGCTGTTAATAAACGTGAAAGTCGTATACCGTGCGCGACCGTTTTCGAGTTTCTTCCCAGCGACACGTTTCGAGAACAGATAAAAGAAAGGACTCGTTTACGATCGTTCGCGACTGTCCGCTCTTTAACACGTCCGCTGCGATCCAAAACTCTCTCCAGATAGAGAGTACAATACCTATATTCGCACGTGTGAAATGTCCCTGAATTATATGGTCCGTGTAAAGTGGTATCGAGCTTGTCACGCTTGTATCGATTACGGTGCAGTCGGAGTGTTAAGGAGAGGCAGAAAGAAGGCTCGAGTAGCGAAAGAATCTACTATTCGACCAGACCAGGTGGGGGGAGATGGCGAAGAATGGGGAGAGAAAAAATGCAGCGGGGCCACGTCGTTCGGCAGGTAGTTGCCCTGGGAAGATCGTAGACGCTGAGGAATCCTCCCCGGCGCATAGAAACCCTTCTCCCTGCGCAGGGGGAGCTCATCGAATCTGTTTCACGAGCTTTAAGGTCAGCGGGCTGCTGCGAGAGACGAGAGAAAGGAGCCGGTCGTAAATTTCCGTAAATTCGTGCCACGAAATAGGTATTATCTTGGTGGAGGAAAATATATTCTGGAGGAATTCGTGCCGAGATTCAAATGAAAATGCTCCGAACGTTTGTGGAGACCTCAGCCTTTTGGATCCTTGCGATAAATCTGATAATTAATGGTGGAAGACGATCAAAATCGCGGGGGAGTTTCAACGAGGGCCCCCTCTGTTATTGAAATTTGAACGGTAACGTTTAGTGTTTCAAGCTCGGTGTAAGCTTTCGTGTAACGGTAATTCGAACACTAGTGTCTCGTTCAAATCGATAAGCTTGATAGTGGAGTCCATGGTGTGGACAACCGAATAGCTTGGAAGTCGTTTAACGCGAGTGTTAAACGCCGTTCCACGAAAAGAATGGTTCGTTTTGAAGGAATTGAGAGTCTCAAGAATCCACGCTGAACAATCTCAGTGCCAGCAGGTAAGAGGCCCTCGTGAATGGTAAAAACCGTGAAAATCCAGTTGAAAATACGAGCCAATACGTGCGCTGAGTTTAATATCCCTGTAGGCGAGCCAGATGCTAATTACGATTGCCGAACGCGCGAGACTAACGCGAGTCGATGGTACGTCGGCCGTGTTTCAGGAAGAAATAACACCTCATCGGTCTTAAATGTCCGGCCGCAACGGCTGCGCTGCCGGCGCGCGTAAATTATACGCGATGCGTGCGCGCGAGAGTGCTCCGTTCGAATACGAGCGGCCCTGCGTCACGAACGAAGGAGCGTGTTCGGTCGACGCGCCGAATTTATTTCGGCCCTCGCGGGCTACGATCGTTAAACGTTTGCCCGAGGATCGGGCATCGATTAAAGTATCTTCGTACAGCGAGGGAGACGTTCTTTACGATCGCTAGGAGCGATCGTCGCTGGCTGAACACGCGATAGTGATCGATGCACGGTAGCGAGCGCTGTTCCTTCGCGCTGGAAGTCTGAAATTCTTAGATCGGGATTGAAAGATGATCTGGTAACATCGACTACCGCCCTGGGAATGCTATTTCCTCGATTCAATTGTCGATCGGATACTTTGACACGTTTCGGTAGGACCACAAGTAGTACAAGTAAAGCATTCGTCAAACACACACACAGAATTAGGAGACGAACTTAGGAATACTGCAATCCAATTGTGTGGATCAGCGTTGGTGGAGTTGATTATACGGCTGGCCAGTACGCAGCGGATCCGAAGATCGCGGTTGCCAGTCTCCCATCACCCCGAGGGGGAGGGTGGTCCATTTTTCCATGGTTCTCGAACAAATAGGAATTGCGAAACCTATTCCTATAAATATTCGAGATCCCCCCCCCCCCCAATAATTCTGAAGCTCCCAGAAAAAATCTCCAACAGGTAAAACAGCTCAGCCACAAGTGTCTGAAATCTGTGGAAGCATATCCCCAGGGTCCATTGAAACCAACTAGTCTAATAGAGAGTGTCCAATACATATTCGATCTTACCGAAGTGTCTAACACGATGAACTGACGTTTAAAAGTGAGACCATGGATAGCTACTAGAGCGGGTATTGCAAATTATCCAGAGACCAAGAGAATTTTTCCAAAAGCGCGTGTGGTGCCTGCAGTCGGAACAGCTACCTGCAGCGCACAGCCAGCTATCCCTGAGACCCGGTGAAACACATACCGTGGAATCGGCAGACCAATAACGCGGATACCTAGTCCGCCCACGTGGGCGCTGTGCGGCACACCGGTCGGCGGGTTCGCGTGCACAATGCACATACACGCGAGGCGTAATTTCGCTCGTCCGTGAAGCGTACACGCGTCGGTCGTGGGCCCAGGCGGGAACGAGAGGGGCGGGAACGAAGAAGGAAACGAGACAACACCGGTTTTCCAGCGGGTTGCATTCATGGGGAGCGAATGAACGAACCAGCGAAGCAGGCCGTGCACACGCGGAACACGAATTAAGCCTGTCTCTGGAGCGTAAGTATGGGACTACACGGGGCGACGTGTCCGCCGGCTCGCGATTTACAGTGAATGGCCCCCGGTCGCGTGGGCGTGATCGCTCGTCGAGAGGACGACTCGAGGCGGATGGGCTGTCCAGCAGAAGCGTCGCGGTGATTCACTGACAAGATCCTCGTCTCCTATCGAATTTCACGAGGCGACGCGGCCCGATCCGTCAGGAAAACGTCGCCTCGCGGACGAACGCGGAAAGGCTCTTCGCGCCAGTCTGCTGCGAGGATAACCGCTCTGTTTCGCGGCTTCTCGCGATGGCAACTTTCACGACTGCCCGGCCACGTCTTATTTGCAACACAATGCACGAGGAAGTGCTCGCGTGGCGTCGGGGATCGGCCGATCGATACGTGGACGGTTTAAAAATTCCCTGGACCCACGTCTATTCTAGCGAACTATCTGTGCCACTTACCGTTACCAGTTTTTTTTTAAGGAACCGAGAGCTTCTAGCTTTTTGCGTCAAGGTTCCCTCTGGCAGTCTGATTGCTGGTGCTACTCGGGTTATCCGCGTATATAATCGAAAGCTAAATTATCGTTCTTTTCTATCAACATTCATAGTGCTCGGGTTAAGGGGTGATGCCGCTCTAGAGCCCGGAAAGCTGATGTTTAGAATATCTTAGGCGAGTATGATCAGAAGTTGTTTTAAAATTTTTGTAATATAAAATGGCGCCGCCGCGCTATACTCGGTTAAGAAATTCTGAAAATCGGGCTGCCTTTCCGGGCTCTACAGTGCTCATCGAGAAGTCTCGCGTTCGGAGCAGTAAAGTTGCTCGGAGGATGTGCGATGCACAAGGTGTCGTGCACACAGGCGCACGCGCGAAATGGCTCGCGGATACGCGTGCGCTCGCCCACGCTCGCTCCTACGCGCCGTCTCTGCCTGCACGCGCGCGGGGACACTCGGTTCATTCAGTCGTTCGAATCCTTCTTTCATTCAGGCCCCGATACACTTGGATCGCGGCGCGTACACGAGCACCGGCCCTCGTAGATAGTCACGCGTGTGCACGTGCACGGCAGCGCACGCTTTATCGGCCACCAACGGGAAACGCAGTCAATCACGCAACTTCGTACGCCCTGCGCCGCGCTCCGCGAGACCACGAGAAGCCCGTCTTATCGATACCAAAGAAGCTAGGTACAGCCTGGCAACCGAAGGATCCACATAATCTTTGGTACCTATACAACACCGCGAACAGTTTTTCCGAATAAACATCCGTGAAAGCACGTAATACCTACTACGTTCTTCGGCAGCTTCTGTTAGATTGCGAATTAACAAAGTGTACGTGAAATTTCGCGATCACGCGTATCCTGTAGAGTGTGGAGCGTAGAACGTACAAGGGTTGCCCCGAATGTATCGCGTTACATCGCGGTTCTCACGGCATCTCCGAGGGTGACTGCGCTCGCATAAATTAACGTCGATGATTATGCAGTCATCGAGCGGGGGAGGCGGGAAGGGGGCATGTAATTAATTAAGACCGCGTGGAACGTGGAAAATTTGTCGGCGTCTCGCCTGGTGATCTAGTTTCCACCATTCCTCTCCAATATCCCCTCGTTAACGAGAGCTCGTACACAACGTAATTGAACTTTTTGCATTTTCGTTTGCCGATAAAATCTCCGACACGTACGCGCTCGCGGCAGCGTTAAAGCGTCGCGCAGGCTCGATCCTTGGGCCGATCGATCCGAGATCGTGCGCCATATTACACGACGCCGAGGGAGCGGAAAAAACCGGGGCGGCCTATAAAACATCTCGCGAACGTGACACGGGCCGGCGAGCAAATTGCTTTCCGTAATATCGGGCGACGATCTGCAACAATAACAGTCTCGATTACATTTTGCAACACGTGTACGCGTATGTGTATTCTCGGGGCGAGGTGTCGCGACGCTAGCCATCTCCCCCCGATAAATGCACCGAGCAGGTTGGGCAACCGATCGCCCCGGGCGAGATTGCTGCAACCTCGCGCGAACGGTAACGCATGTAGAGGGATCGTGGATCGTGAGCCGAGGCGGCGCGGTAATACCATTCACGCGAATTAACCGTCCGAATGGTATATAATTTTCGCGTAATTAGTGGCCCCGCGGCTGCCCATTACGGAACACTCATCATAGTCGTCCGTTTGCTCGTTGGTTAATTAAATTTTACCATCGGACACTGGCCGTCAACCAAGTGTCTCTAACCCCCCGCGGCTGTAAGCTCGCCGACGAAACTCGCGGACCGCTCTTGACCCCGTTGCTCTGACTTTTCGTCCCACGATTTTGATGGAATATCGCTCGCCTTGAGACAGTGATTACTTTCACGCTTTTCGCCCGTCTGGCCCGCGACCCATTTTAAACAAGGAGAAACCTTTGCCATCGGTTAATTCGCTCCTCTCTCATCGAGGAAGCCTCCGCGGTGCAGATTCGCCGAGCAAGTTGAAAAGTACGTTAGCAGCTGCTGCGGCCGGGACGAGATCGAGAAGGCGTATCGCTCTTTTATTCCCACGAAAGAAGAAAAACCCCTGGGATCGGCTCGTTACGATCGGTGGCCGGCGTTGCACGACGACCAGCCACCGGTCCCTTTCGATTACCATCTCCTCCCGCCTCTGTGTACACGTACCTATATCCGCCAGTGTACGCGCACGTAGCCGCTCCTAGGCGCTTTTTTCGCCGGGGGATTATACGTGCCCGAGATCGTGGATCTCAGGAGGGCGCTGAAAGGTGCGTCTCGAAAGGCCTCGCCGTTTTATGCGGCCACGATACGTACGTGGCATGCGTCCACTACGTGTCCGGCATAAGAGGAGGGCCGGAGATCGTGCGATCCGTAAGATACAGGTACACCGCGATCCTCGTAGATATCCGACAATGAGAGCTACGTCCAGCAACGTTGCTTCGATACTGGATCGCTAAACCTCTAATCTGGTTCGCGGTTAGCCCTAACCAGGCGACCGCCTGGGTCTCGCCATTTCTCAAGCGCGAACGAAGCAAAGGTGATTTTCACTTTTCATTCTGGCGCGGTACGATTTATGCCCGACATTACGCAAGCTGGATCCGCGATGTGGAAAGTGTCCGAGGGATCGCCGGTCGAGAAACGATAATGAGGATGAAGCCCGGGGAACTCTCGATCACATCTGGTTGATACGCGCGGGATACGTGCGTCCCTCCGGTGCTTCAACTTCTGCGGCACGATGAAACGTGCGATATATCGGTGGAATCGGCGCATTACGAAAGAAATCTGCCACGCAACTTAATTACAGCCGTCCACAATGGCTCGCGAAGCGACTCGGGCCCGTCTTATTGGGCCGTTATCTGCATCCGGATAGCGCAGATTCAAACTACTCGCTGCGAACGACCGAATGAAGAGATCATTGTGACGTACGCGCCGGAGATAATCGCGCGGCGGGTAACCGCGAGAGGGAAGGCGACACAGAGAAAGCCCCCGGGAGTAAGCGATCTGAAAAGTGCCACGGAGATTCGCAATTAAACCGAGCCGATGTTTTCCACCGGGACTGCCACTTTCTCCAAACCAAATTACCGCTAATTCGCGCCTATGCGCCGTTTTACGCTAAGGTGGCCGCCGTTATCCCGTCGCTTCGGAGCAACGCGATTGGGAAATTAATAGAATTGCCAGACGGCGCCAGTTTCTGATAATACTTATCGAGCACCAGTCTTGTGGACAATCCTGTGGGTGCCGCTTCTTCGGCACCGGCTTCTTCTCCGCTCCGCCCCTTATCGCGTCGCATGGACAAACAGTAGAAATACCGATTATCGTTCGCTCGCGAAACGATACGCGTTCTCTTAGCGCTGGCAACAATAGGCCGGTATAAATCAAGATAGCTTTTCCGAGCATCGGTCAACGCTTTCCAGTAAATTCAGCCGCGTAAACATTTTTCTACGAAACACAATTAGCAAACATTCGCCTCTTTTCGGCCGTCTGACTAGGTATAACCCATTACTTAATACTGCCAGTGAATGCTCGACAAGCTTGAAAGAAATACTGGAGCCTTGGAGTCTGTCATTAGTGGGTTTTTTTTTTATGTCAAATTTGACTAGACTCAAGGTTCCATGGAAGTGTCGAGGTGGTAAATATTTGAACACGATGATCGTATCTCTTTTCCGCAGCGCCGAGTGTGATTCTTTGAGAAAGCCTCGTGGCAGATAAGAGGCCAGGACTAAACAATGCTCTTCCAGGTGAGCGTATTATCATTGCCAAAAACGGAGCCGTGACGCGGTTGTTCGGGTATTGCGTACATACACCACGCCTCCGCTCTATCCTACATGCGGTACAACAGCCAAGTTCGAATTCGGAAGTCGTGTAGGTGTGCTCTGAGTCAGACTGGCCGTGTCTTCTCTCTCCTCTGTTTCCAATCGTATCCGGCTTGACTTGGTCAGGAATATCCGCGCTCGATCGGCGTGGAATTTTAATGCAGGAAAATGTCACGTTGTCTAGTTAGAGAACGTAGGTACACGAACGCCGAGGAATTCGCCTTACATCTTACACCAGCGCACGCTCTGTATCTGCTTTTACAGTGGATGACTCCGAGACATTTTTAGACACGCGGGATTGCGAGCAACTTGGAACGGGATTTATAAAAATTCCTTTTTAAATTGTATTGGCGCTGAGATAAGAGGAGTTTCCTCCCTGAATACAGGCGAGGCCAGTAACCTTGGCTTTTCGATAGACGAGGTATGCGCGGAGTAGCCTGTGACATTTCATCGAAAGCTGCGTTACGGAAGCTCAAGTATCGAGTACGTAAAGAATTAGAGATTTTCTCGCGAGATGCTTATGAATTAATAATGTTAGCAGTGCTGGATTAACCAATAAGCAAAATAAGCACGTGCTTGGCACACCGGGGACACCATAGAAATTTTCTGAATTTTAATATCTATCTTTTGTTTTAAACACTCGATAAGTGAAAAGTTGCATTCTGAATGCAAAAAGCTGCAATCTTGTTACATTTAATAGTTTGAATTACTATTCGTTAATAACATTCTAATCTTAATTCGATCATTCAGAATCGATAACGACGAATGTACGATGAAAATGATAGTGCGTTTTGCAAGCCCCGGAATCGCGTGATTCTAGCTCGCCTACGGTCTGTGATAATATGAATCACTCCGATGATACAGTCAGGATATATTGCTTACCGTTTGTTGCTACGCATATTTTATCCATGCGTGCCACATTTATCTTAGGAAAGCAGGCTGATGTCATCTTTCTTTAACGTATCCAGGGGACAAAATATTTTTCAAAAAATCTCACACAGACTCACCGTTGTTGTAAATTTCCGCGTTGACTAGCGTTTCCTCGTCGTCGGTGTCTGGTCCAAGGGACACTGGAGTGTACACGATAGACTCCCGCGCCCTCATCGTGTTACTTTTCAAATGGTCAACGTGTTCCCTTTGCAATACATTCGCGAGAGACCTGAAACAATAGGCAATTAATGTAAGATAAAGTTCTACTTTTGACGGTCAATGTTTAAGCTGAAAGAAATGCCACAGAAAGTGAGACAGAGCGATGGATATTGATAATTCGACGAACCCTAGTGGCCGGACATTCGATCCGATTCGGCAGCATTGGTTTGAAGGGGGGTGCAAAGAATACGCAGGGACGAGAAAAAGGGTGGAAGCGTTCCAGGAATCTGATGGAGTAGAAGACGAAATAGCGACACGCACGGACCCGCGCGCGCGCGCGCGGTAGAATTCAAAGCTTGCGCGACGACTGCAGAACTACGCCGTGACTCAGAATGCCAAATATAGTGATTGCTGGGATTTCTAGAGATTTTTTACGAAACTGCAGCTTCGCGGTTTCGTTCGGGAAATCTCCCTTCGGCGTTCCGTCGCGACGTAGTCTATTAACTATTAAACTAAATCACTGAATTATCCTTCCGCGTTTCCTGGCGAAACAAGTTCCATACCGATCGCGATTAACGCACGCGCTCGCGCGATCAACTATCGACGCACGGCGAGATTGAAAAGGGGCATAACTAACGGTAGCCATAAACCTAAAATGCATTTTATGGAAAGGAGAAATAGAGCGTCACAGGCTTACCGATACCGTTATGCGATGGAATACCGGCGGGTTTATGCGTTATCGAGTAAAAAAACTCCCCGTCGCGCTTAAATCGCGAGCCATTTGCGAGCCAGACGAAATTCTCGAAAGTAAAGGCACGTTTAACGAAAGGCAATGTTACAGTTTTCATTGTGATGCAAATTAAACGGATGAGGAGCAGGAGGTTGCTTGGAAATGTCTTCAGGTAATAAAGGTCTGGTTTATTTGAACGCTCGCCCCCTCGTCCCATAATACGAGCTCCCCTACAGCCGACATGTGCGTCCTTGTATGCCCAAAATGGCAACCCCTTCCGAATTCAAGCCAAACAATCTAACTTCTGTTTCACATTCCGTGTCCATAGAGCATCCGTTTCTTTCGTTCGTTTAAAAGATACGGATCGCACAGAGATTCCAGTTAATGTACCTAACGATAAGTCAGGATAGATCGATAGATGAAATTCGTTGCGGTAGAGAAAGCTCAGCTATTACTGACTAGAAGCTGTATAGCAGGGTAGAGAGATCGTTAATAATCGCAGCAAACAAAATGTAATTGCCCAATTACACGAGCTGGAGCAGATTATAATTTTCCTCGATTATGTGACGAATTGGTGGTTTGAAAATGCCACTAAATTATTACTTCTTTCTTTTCCTATTTTCAGTTCTTTCACTTTGAGGTTTTAGCGGAGCGACTCGTAAAGGGTGGTCTTGCGGTCTTCTTTGTTAATAAATCCACGGAAATCAGTGATTCGTTTTTCCCCTAGCAACCGGTTTCCCCGTGGCTGTGTTCACGAGTCGCCTTCGTGTTCAGGATGGAGGATCTATTTCGGGTAAGACGACAGCCGCCGTCTCGACGCACCGGTAGACGTCATTCTTCCGAGATGCGATCACCGAACGAACCCGCCTTTATGCTTGAGAATTTACCAGCTGTCGATAGTTCGATACGCGTCTTCATCGCGGAGCGGTGCCGCGTTATTTGAAAAGGCGATTACCTTACCTATCCAGATTTCTTTGTTCAGGAATCAAATACCCACTTGTCCTCTCTAATTATGCTTCCACCAATTTCTCCCCTCATATTAAAGTATTAATGCTTATTCGATCACTTACTAACAAGTAAGAGAATTACTGTAATCTTAGAGGCTTATTCCTCGAAAGCATTCGCGCAGAAGAGCAGCGGATGCACGTGTGTATACGCTGCACTCCGCACAGAGCGATGGTTCTAACCACGCCTTTAGGTTCGCGGGGGGTCGGTCCGCGAATATACATGGAACAAAGAAGAAGAAGAAGAGGAGCGAATATATCTCGCTGCTCGATTTCTCACAATCAGATTCCATTCCAGGAATCGATATTTTTAAACGGTCTCGGTGGATTTCGTGGCTGCGCTCTGCCAGGTAACATCTTCAGAGACTCCCCCGACAATTGCACGGCGGAAGGACAAGAGGAAAAAAGAATTCTTCTATTCTTAGGAGACACTCTCCCCCACCACGCGCGCGTTCTTTCGTTCCCTTCCGTTCCGTTCCGCGCGGCACCGGCAAGGGAGGAAATCATCGATTTCATCCTCTCCTTTTTATTCCCCGTTGCGTTAATACGTGTGGCGCCTCCAGTCGAACCGGAATCGCCTTCTCGAGACTTTGCCCTCGACTTGGAAATAAGAGAATCCCTGCTCGCGGAGATTCCTGAATCGATGTTCCCAGATGTACCCAGAAGTTGCGCGCGAGATCCATGGGTGGAATGGAAGTACGCCCAGCTGGAGTAATTCAGTCGGGGAACGAAATAATTCGTGCGATCGCGCACGATGCTTGTAATTGATGTTAACGACGGGATATGTTGACATCCTGTCGACGAATTCTCACGAGACGTATTAATTTTGTCTCTGACGGCAATTTGCGCGGTATATTGCCACGCATTACGAAAGATTTCTCGACTGGTAGAAGAGTAAATACACTTACTCTCCTCTATACGTATATTTAGGCTTTGAATCCTTCTTACCCCTTTCGAATATCTTTTAAGAATTACTGCTCCCCTGTTCCCCTAGATCGAGTGTCCATCAAGTGGCCACCCACTTTCCCGGAAGTATTTAGGTGCAGCAGGGTGTTTCGTGTTCCGATTTACGAAGGCCAATAAATTTTCGGCCTCGGTATCCTCTCGCACCTCCCCTCGAGTTGAACGAACTTCGCTGGCTCTATGCACGGGCCAGAACGGCACCCTCGACGCCTCAGACGCCACTTACTAATTCTCTGCCCTTTGCACCCACGCGCGCACGTGCCTGCGGGCTAATGCAATAACGCGGTCGGAACCCCTGTCGGGGCTTAGCCCTGTTACCACGTGGTTTATGCGCGTGCCGGGCCCAGGAGGTGACGAGAACATACGTAAATTGCCACCGACATTACTTCCTGGTTATATTTAGGCCCCGAGGAAGATCGAGTTTCTCGCTACGGCCCCACGAATCCGCGATAATAACCGATGGGACAGTGGTACCCGCGAGGGTGGCCCCCATCGATTTGCCTCCGCTTTCCACTACTTTCTAGGGAGCAAATATAGACCACGCTCAGGTATCCCCTATTTTCAGAGAATCCCTCCGACGTTTTTTTTGCTCCTCCCTCGCGTGGATGTTCCCCCGTCTTTTAAAGATGCCCGGACTAAGGCTACGTTAATGGGGGGATGGCACGCGTGCCTGCAGGATGACTTGTCAAACTTACTTATGACGGAACGAGGAACATCCGTCTGGTGCACTTGGGTAGGCTTGCATCCATTAAATGGTAACTCTTTCTTACTACTCTCCCAGCTACATATTCTATATTATTGTAGGAGCCGGAAAAAGAGAGCCACGACACCGGGAATCGCACCAGAGTCGTCGCGTCCTCGTAAATGGACGCCACCTAGGCGCTAAAGTCACACGCGCTAGGCAGTTGCCTACTACGTGATCCGATAACTGTCTAATATTCTAAGAGACCGAAGTGAAGTAATACTGTAGTGAATTGGAGTAAACTTGTCCAGTCTCGACTCTCCGAATTAAAGCGCGGCGCGTGCCCCTCGAACTCCGACCCCACAAAACGCCCAGGATGAGCCATCGTTCTTCACGCTGACTTTTCCTCGGGATCTCGAGTATTCTTATCGGGCCATTTATCATTTTTCCTCGAGGACGTGGTCTAACGAGCTAGAGAGCGTGCACGGGGCACGCGCGAACAGATATCAAGGCTCGCGCCTACCATCTCCGGCTGCTCGCAAGAGGGTGCCTACTAGCGACTGTTGGCAGCCGACAAAAATAGCGCCCCGATGCCGTTGTACCTACGGATGCAACGAGCATTACCATCGACAGGGAGGAAGGAAGGGAGAAACGTCGGGATTTAGACGTGACGGGGGCCCTTCGCCACGCGAAAGGGACGTTGTTCCACGTTAAAGCAACGTTAAACCATCGCGGAGTTGGAGGAAGCTCTATTTCCGGTCTGCGAGGCCCTCGACTCGTTAGGGGCCTCTCTGCTCTCTAGCACGGGGCTCGAGGGGAAAACGCAGAAAGACCAGAGTCCTTTGGATTTTCTGACGATATCCCTGGAGGTCTGTCGCACCACCCGCGAGAAGGTAGTTCGAGTAACGCTGCCAGTAAACAACGTACTCTCGTGTCAAATGGTCTGAAGAACTGGATCGAGCTTTATCCCTTTCGAAATGAAAGGATTCATTTTTCTTTTGCAAAAGATAGAATTCATTGCGCAGTCTACTATATTTTCCTCAAACGCGTATCGCTAGTGCGATCGAGCAGTCAGCTGATCGGAAGCAGATTTCCTTGGGATTGATTTATTCTGAGAATAGCGACCGATCCAGATCTCGCAAACGAACCATTACACGAAGATCATGAATGTCTGTACACGAGAGTAATAATTACCGAGGAAAAAATCAAACTCCGTGCGATCGTCGTGCTATTAAAAGACCGGAGCAACGCGCAGAAAGAAGAATTCTGCAAGCGAGTTTAGTCTTCCTCCCAAGTATGCGAAGAACGCGGTCGATTCGAGATCCCGAAAAAAAGAAGTCTGAAACTATCCCCCTTTTTACCGTGCAGACGCTTCTCGGCCCACGTAGATTCGATCGAAGAAACGAAAGCTCGCGCGCCGCGCGTCTCGAATTCGGCAATGAAAAGAGACTAGGTGCCGACTATCGGACAAAAGCTTACCGGTGTGTTTCAGCCTCGAAATAGCAGCCTCGGGACGTCGACTCTCGGGGTATCTCTCGTTCCACGGAGCAACGACACTTTTCTTTCTTTTTCCTCTGCGCCGCGACGAGGCACTCTCGCGCCGTGGAATAGGACGAAATATGGTAAACCGTGCTCCGACTGGCGGAGGACGATACCTCCCGACGAATAAATAAATAAATTAAATGGTCGAGCGTGGATCCGAGCTTCAACGATATTCCACCCCCGACCCTCCATTCAAAGGAAGACCGGCCCAGTCGACGCGCTTTCAACGACTACCGCCACTCGTCCCTCGTGCTCGCCCCTCCAGTCGCGGCGAAGCTCCCATTTGTCCAGAAGCTTTCTTTCCGCTTTCCCCACCAGTCTTCGGCCTTCTCTCTACCCATTTCCCCGTCACGGGGTGGCAACGATGGGATCCCGATGCGATTATTTATGGATTTCCCGAGTCGATCGTTCACGATACCCTTAATTCGTCCTCCAATTTATCATCACTTCTTATGTCTGTGCTAAATTCGAACCTTTAGACAAAGCATGGAATAGTGAATCTATCAATGGTTTGTGGATCGCTTGGTCATGGAGTCAAAGCGTATTCGAATCCATGGAGATTGTAACGCTTGGCGTGTCTGACCGACACGGAAGAATCCACTGGAATGCTCGAAGAACTGGTTAATGATTAGTAATCGGTTACTGCAACTTCAGTTGATTGCATAATTTTTTGTGGAATTAGTGCAACGTGAGTAATGTAAAAAATGCCGATACTACGCAAGTTACACGTGATGTGTAAGCATAGGCGTGCCAGTCTGGCCAAGATACCATTAGCTATTTTTTCCGAGTTCTTCGCTTGTCCCTTCGCGGCTGGCGTATCCGCCGGAGCTAGCCCACGAATACGTTTTTCACTTTCGTCCCCCGTCGATCTTCAGCCTCGCATTCTTCTCTGTCTAAACGGAAATCGTATTAAAAGGCATTACTCGCAAGTACTCTGAATAAAAACGAGAAGAACGGAGGACTCTCTCGATTATACTGCGGCGAATCTGTCGCGATTGAATTATTCGTTAGTCTTGATAAACCGCATTGTATATTCCTTCCTTCATTGCATTTTTATTTTACAAGTGCGAATGAACCCATGATCACGAGGCAACGTCACGATTGAGAGATTGTAAACGCGATACTGCTGGGTGATGTATTCCCTTCGAAGATGCGTCAGCAAATATGCATGTCGACGAAGTTTTGCTTGCTTTTGTAGACTGGGCCCCAAGCGCCGTACTTGTTCTTGCTCGATACCTGCTGCTGGGATGGCAGATTCTGGCTTTCCGACGACTCACGCCCACCTTTGTTCTTGCTGTAGGAAAGACAATAAAGAACAGGATGAGGACAAAAGGTTCCGTCATTCTAGCCCCTTCAGCAAAGAAAAAATCAAAGAGGCTTCAAAGATGAACGGAAATAGATTACTTAATTTATTACACACCCAATGTCCTGGAAGGGACCCTTGATCGCGTGGACGTTGATTCTAGTGTGCACCATTTTGATTCCCTTCCTTTCTCCTTGGTATTTATAATTAGACTTGCTCTATTCGCTCTCCCTCTCTCTCTTTCTCTCTCTCTGTCCTTCTATCACAGGTTTCAGCCAATTGCAATTGATCTCTGCTAACGACGAACAATCTTTCGGGAATAACTTTTGTGCCAGACGATCGCTCTATGGTACGTGATGCAGGTGAACCAGAACCAGTAGTTCTAACCGATTTGCAACGTTACCACGACGACTCCCCTTGCGAGTCCGGAGGTTTTTAGCAAGTCTATCCAGAGAGGAGTAGAAAAAGTCATTAACACGTAGTTTAGAAATTCCCTACAGGCTTATGTCCTCGAAAGGTCTTGCAAAACTATTGCATCTTCGTCTTGAAACGCTTTTATTATTTAGAATTGGAAAACTAAGATACAGAGAAGTCCTCCGCAATTGCATAAAGAAATGGAGCCTTTTACAAGCTTTATTCTATTGCTATATCAACGTCATTCGCCCGTTTTTCCACCCGATTTCTGAAGTTAGATCGAGGAACATGATCGATATCGCAGAGAGACACTCAAGGTGCAACGCATTAGTATGAAACAGTTTTTGCGTGTTCGCACTTACCTGACACTGGGTAAGAATGTCGGGGAGTTGCCTTGGCAGTCTAAAACTTTGCACCGCATCGACACATACGTCTCCTAGATGGCCACGCAACACTACTGGGTTCCCGTTAGTTCTAATCCCGACTCTACGATCGACTCGATGATTCCAATCAGGGGCTGTCAGGTCGAAGGGTGATAGGCGATACGTATTCGATGACGGACGTCGACGGACGTCCACGCGAAGATCTTCATCAAGACTGTGCAGGTTCTCCAGCGATTCCGTCGCTCTTACATAGTCTCCGCGTGCCCCCTTCTTCGCGCTTTGACCATCGATATCAGGTGGGGGTCGATCTCGAATCGTTCGATCTAACATCTACCACCGGCGGAATACTTTATAGACAAGATTGTAAAATGTCACACGATTTTCTCCATCTTCGTGGAGGTTTTTCGTATTCCGAACAGCGAGTTCGGGAGTCTGAGTTTTCGCAGGGAATTGAAAGCGAAGAAATGGAATTCGCTGGGAAAATGGTCCTTTACCGCAACTTGTTTACTGGAACGGTCTGCCCGATTGATTCATTAATAATGTATACATCAATTAACGAAGGTGACTTTATTTACGTGTTCCTCGAGGCAGTCGGAAACGTGACTTAAGCTACTATGCACCTCCGCGTTCTAACATTCATTAAACTTTTCCAAGGAGGAAGCGACTAGGGTAGATGTCCCAATTACCGTGCCCTGTACCTATTACCGTGCCTTTATACTTAAAGAAGCTTTAATTGTTTAAAAATGCAACCTACTCGTTTGTAACACATACATTAATAGTATAACTTAATTAAAAAAAAATTCTTTCTTTAGTTATGTGTGTGAGTTTTTTTGTACGGCTTCTTTAAGTATAAAGGCACGGTAATAGGTACAGGGCACGGTAACTGGGACATCTACCCTAGCACAGCATTCACCTTCTTCGCCTTGAAATATTAATGAGCCCGATTAGACATTAGAAATAGACGTTGAGCGCAACATCAAGCCTATAAATTCATGCCGTCAGTGAAGATCGAACTCCACCCAAACCGGAACTATTATCATTCGTCTAAAAACAAACTGCGAGTTGTTTTCGGGCGTAGGAAGATCTCGGATCCCTCGCGGGCTCCTGAACTAACTTTAGTGTGAGAGATGGGACACCTAATGGTCGTAAAGGGCCGCGGTCTCGGTCTTGGCGTAAATCAGCGGCGCATCAATCTTTCCAGCCCCGTCGCCGGATCGTTCTAGAACCGCGATTGTTAAGTCAATTACATTCTGCTTCGCCGGAGATCGACAACCACCGCGCAAGTTCGCGGTGCGGTCGTCATCGCTGCCGCGTCCGATATAAATTATACATTCAAGGGGAAAATAAAAAATATGTCGTGCAACTTGCAAGCAAAGGCAAACTAGAATCTGACGCAACATCTATCCCCGATGTCATCAGGTTGCTGATCTGCAACAACCGAAATATTCTGCTCAACAGCCTCGACAACACGCCACTCGAGCATTATAACGATTTTCGAAAGTATAAGAATGCCTGTTTTACGTTACCGATCGTGAATTAGAATCACCGGAGTACTTACATATAATATGTACTTGAATCTTGTGAAAGAGATCGCCGGCGCGAATATCGTGTATTACTCTACTTGCGGGGGGGTTTCATATTTGCTTAATAATCCGCAACCGAATTATAATAATTATGTACAATTAAATAAGATGTACCTATAATTGCTCTTTCGTGTATAATATAATTCCCTTTCGCGGAATATATTTCATATAGGATGGACATACGTATCATATTAAGGAAAACGATGTATAAATTTATTATAGTACACTTATTTTACAATTGCAACAGGGACCGTTTTATCTAGCTTCCGCTATGCTAGTTTGATTTCCTGGACTCAGACTGATCAACCGATTAGAATTCTCTGCTAGATCAGTTATACTGACTCTACCACGCTGTTTTACGAACTTCGCGACAGCCTCAAGCTCGTCCTGGGATATATAAATGAATTTCCCGCGATCGTCGATGACGCCTGTTAAATTCCCATTTGCTTGCAACTCTTGAATTCTATCTACTACGCTCGCTGTTTTTATGCTGAACCTTGCGGCCAGATCTTCGAGGACCACAACTTTGTGTTGCTTAATGTGTTCAAGAAATTCTATCAGCAGATTCTCCTCGTCTTCTTTCGCATCGTCCTCGTCGTATCCTTCCTCCTCTACGCTGAATGCTTCTCTCATTTGCAAGTACTCCTCGTATTCCTTCTTTTCTTTCTCCTCTCTGGCTGCTTTCTCTGCCTCCTCCTTTCGTAACTCCTCCTCTCGTTCCTTCTCGTGCTGTTTGTCCCTTTCCTCTTGTTCAAGTTGCTCTATCTTCTTGCGTGTCTCACGCTCCTGTTCAGCTGCTTCTCTCTGGACCTTTTTCTCCGCTTTGGCTGCCAATTTTGCCCGCTTTTTAGTACCTATCTTCTGATCGGACACATCCGACTTCACGTCCATTTCATCGTTGCCTTCGTTTCCGGAGCCATTTTCATCTTTCTCCACTGGCTGACTGGCAGTGGCTTGCATGCGACGTCTAACATTTCTCTGACCAGCTGCCCGCCTCACCGGTCTGCCTTCTGTAGCCCTTTCTGGCGCACGAGCTTCTTCCTTGGACGCAGCTACAATGGATTGAAAACAATGATCGAACGGCATCCCCTTTGGTGTCAAACACTCGTAGAACTTAAGTAACTAGGTTAAATACACGATACATCGTTCTGTCAGAGACAGAAGAATTTCAATGGAATTACAGGAGGGACTATGGAAACATCTGTTTCATAACAAATCTACAGGTTAGAAACCTACGCTCAACATTCTTTATTAATAATGAAGTGAATTACGATAACCAGGTGAACGTACTCGATCTTCGACTTAACAACACCGTACAGATAATAATCAACAGAACAATTAAAACAGCAAAAGTGGCTAACAAAGTGACGTCCATATTGTTTTTTTATTTTTTCAAGTTGCCTTCGGCCTTCCTCGATACGACGATAATCAACGTCCAACTTTGCCCAGTGCCCAGTGGCGCCGCATACGTGAATTTCGCCGATTGTTTTCGAAGGTGACGTGTGCTGCGTGTATGGTTCCGCAATTGGCAATTGGAGTTACTCGTAATCCGTTTTAACGCGGTATTAACAGCGATCATAAGTAGATAATCATGTTAAAATTCGGAAGTTCTTATATATTCCTCGTTCTTCTATGCATCCTCGAATATGGCACGGGACTTTATTTCCACATCGCCGAGACCGAGAGAAAGTGTTTCATCGAAGAGATTCCAGATGAAACGGCAGTATTAGGTGCATATCGAAATATGTATAGGACAACGCCAATGATTTTGGGTCGGTTGGACGTTCCACCACACTTTTTGATTCACCTTCTTCCACTTGCAGTGAAGTATAAGGTCGAGTTGTACGACCCGAGAACCGGCGGCTTCATGCCGAGCAGCCTTGGAATGGGGATGCACGTGGAAGTCCGCGATCCAGATGACAAGATGATCCTTTCCAGGGTGTACAGTTCAGAGGGGCGAATTTCTTTTACCTCTCACACGCCCGGTGAACACATTATCTGCTTGTATTCTAACAGCAGCTCTTGGTTCAGCGGTACTCAATTGGTATAATGCAAAGAATTTCTGTTTCTACCGTAAGGTAGCTAAATGTAACTAAGAATTACTTTTCCTCCAGCGAGTGCATTTGGACATTCAAGTGGGCGAACACGCCATTGACTACGCCAATATAGCTCAGAAGGAGAAACTGTCCGAATTACAGTTGAGATTGCGTCAACTCCTCGATCAAGTCGAACAGATAACCAAGGAACAGAATTATCAAAGGGTAATCGATGAATATTCTAATGTTCCATTATTCCCAGATCAGTTTCAGCTATAATTCTATGTTCTCGTTTTCTAGTATCGCGAGGAACGTTTTAGGCAGACATCCGAAAGCACGCACCGTCGCGTGTTTTGGTGGTCCTTCACGCAGTCTGTGGTTCTGTTGATCATGGGTGCATGGCAAATGAGACACTTGAAGAGCTTCTTCGAAGCGAAGAAACTAGTTTAAGATCGGAAGCCATTAATCCTAAGCTATTAGTCATTTTAAAGAGATTAGTTTCCATTGCCATCGTGTGAAACTTTCGTTGTAATTTATTTAAAATCAAGTGTGCGTTGAATGATCTTCGAAAAAATTTATACTTTCCATATGCAATCGCTAGAATATATTCATAGAGGTTCATTGAATAATGTATTCGTGTAAAACGATCAGTCCTCTGGCATACCGATTGAGAACAATGTATGGGGTGAATTTTCATTGAAATAAAATTACTATAATTTGCAAAGAATTCGTGACTACCGTTCCTTTAAATTTGAATGACGCTCACAATAAGCGACGTCAGGGTTAGACAAAATGGCGGTAAGATACCGGAGAACTTGCCTTTACGTTCGTTTGCGTCAGAATCGTGTAGCTGCGTGTAGCCATCCACACGTGAGCACACGTGAGATGTGAGAGGTAACCAAGAAGACTTGCTTATCAAGTAACATTTTACCAAGAAATTTAGTTGACATTGGGCCATACAAGTGTGTTTAAAAAAACAAAAGAACAGTTTTAAGTATCGGCAAATAAGAATATATAACTGAAGATTTAATAGGCAAAGAGAGGTATTTCTATATTATGTTTACCTACCGGCAAGCACTTCGGCTTGGGACGCGACTAGTTCTTACGAGAGAATCTGTCAACTTGCGTCAAATTCCATTGATTCTTAAAGAAAAGCTCGATGCCCATTTCCACGGAGAAACTTTCGTTCACACGAAGGCTAATCTCTGTGAGTCAGTTAAGGAGAACGTGGATGCTATTAACAGAAAACCACTTGGGAAGCTCCAGGGAAAGCTCAAGTTGATCTTTACATGCAAGAAATGCAATTACAGAAATAGCAAAATCATATCGAAGGTGGCATACGAGAAGGGATTAATTATAGTCCGATGCGACGGTTGTAAAAATAATCATTTAATCGCCGACAACCTTGGATGGTTTCCCGAGATGAAAAATACAAGGAATATCGAGAAGTTTTTAGCATCGAAAGGAGAGACTGTTCGTAAGGTACATAACTATGACGATGGATATATCGAGGTTGTCACCCAAGCAGAACTGGACATAATACAACATAATAAGGATATGGGACATTCGTTGGAGAAGGCAGAACAAAGCGAGAGCTGTATCGAAGAAAAAAAGGTTGGGACTTTTGAGAAAACGTAGTTAAAGGGAAAGATTTTTTAGCCTAACAGAGAGAAGGCAAAGAAGTATATAGGCGAATGTAAATATTTCTAAATTTATTGTATACTACTGTATACTCTGTATACTACGTCAAATTTACTGGTATACGCATAAAAAATAATATCGGAAAGTTTGGTCGATATGGAAAGACTTAACAATATTTTTCCTGGTCTTTTAAATTACACAAATCGTTGTATACTTGTTTAATTGTATAAAATGTAAATAATACTTCTAATATGTACAATTTGGTAGAAAATACATATTCTCGAATGAGATTTTTCCCCTTTTTTGCCCCTTGGTGCGATGTAACAAGATCTCACGTAACTTTTTGTGCAAAAATTCTCGTGCTACCGTTGAGTCTAACGATTAAATTTAATTTTATTCTCAGAAATGGCAGACCTTGGCACATGTTGCAAAAGTTGTTATATGGCAAGTTTTAATTAAGAAAATGCGTTGAGTACTCTTGTAAATATCCTTTAAAGGTGTGTGTATATATATACCTATATATGTATAACACATTTTTATAAAAACATGTTTCTTTAACAACAGAATGTGTATATATAATACATAATATATGTATATAAAATATATGATACTAGAAACAAAAGGAATGACTTATATAAGTCATATAATTATATAATTCATAATATAACTTATATAATTCATCCCTTATTGCATATATAAAATCTGTATTTTGGAAGATTCATACCGCCATAGATTTGAAATATCTTTAAGAAGGCACAACTCTAATTAAAACTGTAATAACATTACAATAAGGGTCTATTGATATTTATTACGATAATAATATTAAAAAATCTTCAAGTACAATTTGATATTGGAATAAAATGCAAATTTGATTTTTAAACCTTGCAGATTTCATAAAATTTCGTTTGACTTGGTTAATAAAGTTTATTTCACGATATAAGGCACTATATCTTCTTCGTTGCAATCAGTCGTTTCTATATTTTCGGAAAATCAATGCCGAATTCTCTCAGAACTATCGCATTTAATGGACTTATTCGTAATATTTACCGGATGACATTCAACATTACTTGAGAAGGTAATATCATTTTGTTTCTAAAGTAATTAATTATTCCTATATAATTGGCGATGGTTAAGAAGACTAGTGTTCCTTAAACTAATCTTTGCAGAAATCAAATATTTCATTCCTGTATTTTTCTGATAAATTTATATAATATCAGCACTCGACTCTTTCGTTATTCGGAAGAAAGTAGGAATGAGCTAATTCTAGTCGCAACGCAGACTAGTATTATCCTTATTATTTTGGAAAATTAGAAATCTCTGGATTAAGAATCTTTAATATATGTATGGGATTGAAGTTATTATCGATCTTTTATACCCTTTTCGGCTTTGATACAATTGCGTAATCGCTATTATTAAAGACGTTATGCTGTGGACCGATCGTGCTGCTGGCGGAAACAGACTCGGAGTGATTCGTTTTCTTTCTGATAACACCATATCCAAGGTGACTGTCGTCTGCTAATCTAACAGCAGACATGTCTTCGACAATATCGTAATTGGACCACGCGGTATTGCTATCCGCTACCGAGCTATTCAACGAAATATTGGAATGCGAATGTTGAGACGCGCTGAAGTTCCCGAACTTATACGCGCTCTTTTGGCTAATTTTACTCGCGGAACCAAAGTGCTCCAACTTATCGTAATCAGATTCATCGCCGGATTTGCAAGTTATATGATTAATCCTAGGCGTAGGTATCGGACTATCCGTAATACTAGACTTACTCTTTGACAAATTCTGAGCCGGCAAAGCGATCATCATGGTTTCGTACTGGAAATCATCCTCGTTTTCTGTATCCTTATCGTTCTGTAGCAACGAGTTCGATCTCTCTGTGTGATGTACCTCATCGATGCCGTGCGTTTTCCAAGCATTGCTTCTTACTTCCACCAGATCGTAAGAATGTCTTTCCTCGTCGTCTAGTATGGAGCTACTTATTGTGTTCTGCGATAGTTCCGGGGAATTGTCGCGATTCAATGGTTTATATTCTACGCACGCCGGCAAATCCGACGAATCCGAATCTACGCCTTTCTTATCTAGCAAGCCCGTGAAAGCATTTTTCCGTGGCGGCTTCGCGGGTTTGCATTTCATGAGAGACAGAGAAGCTTTGCTGGATACGCTGGTGTCTGGATTGGACGAAAAGTTCGATTGTTTCTGAGAATTCTGCGACGACGAAAGCTCAATGTCGATCAAATTCGCGGAACTGTTCGGGGAAGGAGGCAATGCTGCCCTAGAACCAGCCTCCATGGACAAAGCTGCGTGATATTGAGCGTCGTTGCAGTCTATGCTCGGACTATTCTCTTCGTTCATTAATTTTTTCATCGACCTCATTTTAGAATACATGCACAGAAAAATCTCCTGCTGGCTGCTGTGCTCCAAGCGAAAAGAACCTTCTCCGGATTCGCATTTTCTCCCCGCTTCGAAGATGAACTTTCCATCCTTGTAGCCGTATCTTCTGATGTACCGATAAGGCCAAGTGAATAAGACTGTATCCCCGTCCATCAATTTAATATCAGCGGCAGCTACTACGAGAGTATAGTTCCTACATTCTAAGCCGCATCGTTTAGACGCATCTGTCTCCACAACTTTGACGGAAAATACTCCTTCTCCACTGGTACAGTACAGATCATTGTTTTCTTCTAGCGTCTGGTTAGTCACACTGTCTTTAAACGCTACCAACTGAAACGCAGTAATCCAATGACTCATATCTGATTCAGAGTAACATCCGAAATAGTGAATCGCTGATTTGGTCACTACCTGCACAGAAAAATAAAGCCGTAAAAGAACGTACGAGTCCTAGCCGTCGAATACAAAAACACTACTTACGATAAAGACATGGGTTTGATTACTAGGCGCAATTTTGATACAAGTATCTAACGTAATGATGCGTGGGCTGTGCAACTGTAACACAGCTTCCTCTTGGTTATCGTATATTTCCACTCGCTTGATTCCATAGTTACTAGTCCTGAACAGCTGACAGAACCTTTTGTGCCATGATTTCTGCGAAACGAGAACGATACAACCGTCTATTAACATTCTATCCCGCTATTATATCCAAGCCCTACGAGCTTGACGATCCATCCAAAGTTTCAAATCTTTCTATCGACGCGCAACAATCGACTTTCGTATCATGAAAAGAATACACACGCGGGTCTACGTTTCTCCTACTCCTTTCCGTCGGTACGATCGGTAATCTACGCTAACTTTCACTGAATATACTAGGAACGCTCGACTAATTTCAAAGTCTCTGCGTGGATAAAGAATTACACGTTGATGTCTACCATTAACACATACACCTGTGGAATGTCTGTCGTTAAATCCTACATCTTTATAGGTTATAAATCAGCAACGACGAGTAGTAACGAGTAGGAGAATCGTCAAACGAGCCCGTCCAGTGAGACAATAGAAAGACAAGGAAACGTGGAAGGAATGTGCTCGTCGATGGACCGCGAGAGCTCGCGAAACACGTCCAAGTGTCCCGAGATTAACCAACCTTGAGTTGGCCTAGCATTCCCTGCGGTGGTAGCAGCAGAATCCCTTGTAACAGAGGCTCCTCGGGCTCCATGGCTTCTCCGTGGAAACATCAGCAGCCTCCTCGAGTTTCGACTAGGCGCGCGCCTTTGTTAGCTCGTGTAATTTGTTTGGGAAAAACGGAATTTTTCCACTTTCACTCCCACTTTTTTCCGCCCGTCCGATTCCTCTCACTGGCTCGCCTCTGCTAGTGCGTTACGCGCGATCGTTCGCTGTTACGTCGACAGCGTTCCCGAGGAGTAGTGTACACTCAGCCCATCATCGTAGGGCACGATGCTTGACATTGCACAGGTGACAGTGGCTGACAGGAGGTTTGCCGCCCGACGTGTTAACGCCGACCAGATTTCCGGCAGAAGAGTCGCCCGCCCCCTGCGTGTATGCACGTATGTACATGTACGTGTCGCGCGCGATTTATACGTGCGCAGGAGCGCAGGGCGTACAGCCGACGCACGGCTCCCTGGGCACATTCGGACGGAGCCATGGACTGGTCGCGATACGAAAGCAATACTTAGAGAGGCATGCGCGTCATCCGTTCGCGTGATCCCGAAAACGGACGTAGCAACGCGACTATTCCGTCAGATAAACTCGCCCTCGTCTCCGTGTTACTTCAACTCGCGTCAGCTTCCCAACTTTGTTTCCCTTCGAATTTATGTCACCGCCGAGCTTCCTTCCTCTGGCATTGCGTGCTTGGTACTTCGATCGTGATCGATTCAATCAACGAGATAGAGATCGACAGGATCGAAGGGCGGCAAAAAGCTGATTCGAATTCTACTTGTTGGAGTTCTCTTTGAAATCATCAGAATTCCCGTTGTTCAAATATATTTTCTATTCTATACCATTCAAATTTACTATGTATAGCAATAAGGATTCAGTATATGAGAGTAATTTAAGCGGAAGATTTGTACAACAGTGATAATGTAACGGCGAATAAAATGACTGTTTTGAAAAATTGAAGTTGATTTCTGATTCTCTAGTTATATGTTATTGAATAATATTGGATGCTAGTTTAATAATATTGAATATTAGTGTATGACTGATCCGTCGGTTATCCGCGTGACGCGCAAGTACGGTTCGAGCAACAATAGAGAAGAAAGAGATGCCTGTGCAGTGCATTGTAAAATCGCACAGCGATGTGTGATTTTTCGTTTTAGCGACGGGGACGCGTAGGCTGCAATAACGCAAGCGACGCCGCCGGTTTTATCTCTGATTTCGATACGTGGAAGTGGTATGTCATTGCGTTCCACCGGCCGATATGAGACAATACAATTGTGGCGCGAAATGACAGATACGCGAGGACAAGGTAATAACGCAAACGGTCGATATCTCACGCGTATTGCGTGCAACAATCGTTGAGTACTCGTTGCGAAATATTTTTAATCCAATTCTAGAATATCAATTACTTTCGAATTTTGAAATAAATTTTCTACTCTAAATTCATTTCAAGCCTCGAACTTTGTACTGTCCACGCTTTTTCTTCTTCCACGCTGCAACTACGCGCTGAAGTATTAAAAACTCCGTGCCCGATTCGCAGCTGGCTCGGAAGTACACGCAACTATAGACTAAGCAAGACGTCCTGTTCCAATTCCACGGGGATTCGATCGTTCTGTAATAAGTTATTGAAGAACTGACCTTTCCTGCGATTCGCGGTGCATCGAGTTACATTAGCCCTGGCCGGGCACACTCCGCCCGTGATTGCCTCCTAACGAAGTTGTAATAACGGATTGGTCAAACTAATGAACTGATAGATTATTCAGCGGTGTCCTCGGTTATATATCCTCTCGAAGAATACGGCGCAGTGTTATTCCGGCCACCGATAGAAATGATATCTGTCTTGTTTCTTCTATGGAGCGTCGGCTGCGGGAATAGTTTCAACGCTTTTCCTTCGTTGATAGGCTCGAACGCGACGATGGGTACGGCTAATTTCGTACTAAAAATCAGAATATTAATCCACGTATACGAAACTGCTCTACTTACGAAGCTTGTCCTTCCGTCGCAACTGACGCGCCCTGAAAATCCAACAAAATTAAATGATGAGAGGAATATCTATCTCCGCAGCGGTGGTGATCGACAAGAATTTGTTCGGTACTAAAGAGGAATACCGAAGCAGCATGGAGTCGATACTCGACCTGATCACGGACATCGCGAAGCGCGAGATGCACGTAGGTGGTATCGTCGTTCAAGTTCTCCGCGGGGCGAACGTGAATCTGCGGCAAGGTAAGCGAACGAGCGGGCAAAAGTCTCGATGGCTAATCTGAAGATCGATCGAGCCTGAGTCTAATTAATCGTCGCCGTTAAACCCTCTTCTCGCCTATGCACGACGCGTACACCCAAGATTACACGGTGCTTCTATCTATCGCGACATGCTACGTTACTTGGCGGTTGCACGAGGCTGCACGGAAGGAGGAGCTCACGCACCTGGCGATAACAGGTACGTTGCTGTCACGAGTGATAAGGCGTCCACTTGCTCCCGGACGATTTGTAATGTTCTAAGCTCCTAAGTATCTTCGCCGCACAGTTCAGATTTAATTAGAAGTAAACTTACGAATGGACTTCTTTTTAGAAGAATATTAGAGAATTGGTTAGAATTAGAGAAACCCGTAAGCACGCAGCTACTATTCTTCTCTGTTCAAGATCCAGACTGCCCGAGAATACCAGACACTGATGGTATCAGCGTTCCCCTGGTCGTCCCCGGCGACGAACTCTCCCAGATTTTCATCGACTTAAGGATGACGAACGTTCTGTCCTGGAACATGATCAACATCCTCCACGACGATACGTTCGGTGATGAAACGAACCGCGCTGGTCGCGATAACCGCGTAACATCCTTCGGTATCTAAACCGAGCCCGTGCTCGCGCTACGTTTCAGAGAGGGATACGATCAGCAGGGTGTTGAAGGCCATATCGGACAAACTACCGAACAAGAGCCTGAATCTCATCTCCAGATCGATCTTCACGCTGAAGCACGACGACGACCAGATTAGCAGGAAGGGCTCGGTGAAGAGCGTGCTGAGCGATTTCCGCGTGGAGCAGCTGGGCCACTGCTTCCTGGTGATCGCCACTGCCGACATGGTCGCGGACGTCATGGAACTGGTCATTATTATTATTATTATTATTATTCTGAAGATTATTGCTTGGCTCACGATCTATTTCGTCCCGCATCGGTTGATCGAGTGATGGAGGTTGCAGGAAACCTTGGAGATTGCGTTTTAATGATTCGAGCCTGCTTGAAAATGTAATTTCTTTCATTTCTGTATCCCGCAGGCAAGGTCCTTGAACATGGTGGACCCGGACAGCCAATGGCTGTACGTGGTTACCGACAGGGAGGTAGAGAACACGATCAACATGACCAGCTTCGTGGAGTTTTTGGCGGAAGGAGGAAACGTGGCCTTCATGTACAACGCGACCGATATCGATACCGTCTGCGAAGTAATAATCGAATGTTCTTAGATAACTGACAGTTTGTCTCCTCGCTCTATTTGCCGCAACACTGTAACTGCTTTCACCAGAAAAAGCAAAATAATCTCGCGTTCGCGATGTTGTCTCTCTCTGCGAGCCTAAGTACTCTTAAATCTGACATTTAATTGTTGAAAGGCTCTGACTTCAGGCAAACCTAACGTGCTACGCGAAGGAACTGATTCAAGCATTAGCCAGAGCCCTAGAGTACTCACTGATGAACGAGATCGAGTTGCTGAAGAGAGTTGGCGACGAGGATTACGAGTTCGTCAGGCTGTTCAAGCGCGAGAGACGACGGCAGATCTTGAAGAACATCCGAGTCGGTAGATTATGCTGAAGGGAGACTAACTTGGTACTCTTCTCAGGGTTAACAGTAGGTACTGCCTTCTTCTCAGGCACACCTTGCCCGACGTACATTTGCCTCGGAAACTGTCTGCGGGAGATGCCTACTGTGGAAGTTCTCCTCGTCCATAACTTGGGGAAACTTCTTCTCCCACGACGAGAACGTGGCCCACCTTCTCGACATAGGAACGTGGACGCCTGGATTCGGCGGCAATTTAACGGACGTCCTTTTCCCCCATATTGCGCACGGATTTCGAGGCGTCGCTTTACCGATCACGACGTACCACGTGGGTAAACACTTGTCTCCTTGGAGGAGGGACCACCAGGAACGATTTCAGATCGCTGCGTGTTCGCCGAGAAATAAATTGTCCACCTTTGCACTAGAAATTCCGCCCCTTTATAGCTTCCTCCAAGATTGAGTGTCAACACTCGTTGTTTGTAGAATCCACCGTGGCAGATCATCTCCGTGAACAGCGCCGGCGAGAAAACGTACGAGGGGCTGGTGTTCGACGTGGTCAGGTATCTGAGCAAAAAACTCAATTTCACGTACACCGTGGTCAGCCCAGACGTGGATAAGGATTCGGGGACCTGGAACACTTCTCGGTTCTTCAAGCTGGGAGACGTAAGGACGCTCGTTCCTCTGGCTTCCACCCATCGCCCCAGGCCAGGCTCGATCCTTTCTGCGCCTCGGGCGAACTTGCTAAATTCTGCCCTTTATTTATAATCTACGTAAACCTATTTTTTTCAGTTTCTTTTCATGATATTACTCTGAACTTTCATTTATAATACAACTTGTAATATTTCATTTAAGAGAAAAAATCGTTAAGTAGAATGACCCCTTAAAACTCTATTTTAAAAAATGCCAACAATGAGAATACCGTTTTGCGCCCCTTTTCAACATTACGCCCTAGGGACGAGCCGGGCCTATTTCGCCCCCGTATCAATCAATCCGGATCTCACACAGAAAGTTAAGGACATGAGGATGTCGAGCACGAGGAAAGTGCCGCGTGAAGTGATCAGCCTGGTCCACGAGAGGAAGGTGCTGTTGGCCGCCTGCGCGTACACCGTCAACGAATACGGAAAGGATACGATCAATTTCACGGTGCCTATCTTCGTGCAGACCTACAGCTTCTTGACTTCCAGGCCCAGACAGCTGTCCAGGGCACTTCTGTTCGCCTCCCCGTTCACCAAAGAGGTTCGCCCTTGCTCCTCGAGTTTTCTTCCTCGAATACTTTGATCCCCCCGACTTAGAGCGATTGAACCGAGTTTCGAGAACGAAATTAAAGAACCAAAGGGAATCGTAGATCTCGTCGCACTTGCCGCACTTGCCGCACAGCGACAAGAATTAATCGACGCTGTTACGCAAAGGCTGCAAAGGTATCTCATCCTGACTCCCAGAGCGCTGGCTAATGTTCCCTGCATTCCACCGCGTAATGGCGTATACTTAATGACACGGAACTGTTAAAGATCGTCGTTCAGCTCGGTATTTTCAGCACTCGCATACCTCTAACGGACGGCCCTTTGCCTGGCTTTTAGACGTGGGCCTTCCTGGCCGTGTCCATTATCATAATGGGTCCGATTCTGTACCTGGTTCACAAGTACAGTCCGTACAGCACGAAAACCTCGGGCCTGAACTCCTCCTGGCAGTGCGTGTGGTACGTGTACGGGGCACTTCTTCAGCAAGGTACGATTTTATGGTCCCAGGGAAAATTCAACGAGCAGGAATCACCTAACATCGGATCGCGTGACAAACTTGCAGGAGGGATGTATCTACCGCAGTCCGATAGCGCGCGCATTCTGATCGGCGCCTGGTGGATAGTGGTGATGGTCCTGGTAGCCACGTACTCCGGGAGTTTGGTCGCTTTCCTAACATTCCCAAGGATGGACGTATCCATCCTCACCGTGGAGGAGCTGATCTCGCGAAGGGACGGGGTTACTTGGGGTTTCCCCAACGGCAGCTTCCTCGAGACGTACCTTCGCAATTCAGACGAGGAGAAGTATCGGATCCTGCTGTCCCGCGCGGAAAGGCACAACGACACGGAAAGGGAGGACCTGGTGGAGCGCGTGAAGGAAGGGAAGCATGCTCTGATCGACTGGAGGAGCTCCCTCAGGTATCTATTATTCGTTTCGAGCTTGCCTCTCGACTTTGATGTTCCGGGGGGAGGAGAGAGGACCGGACCGGTATTAGCAGGTGTATGGGAGTAGGTTCCTGATGAGGAAGGATTTGCTGCTGACCGGAGGCTGCCACTTCTCCCTGAGCGGGGACGAGTTCCTGGACGAGCCCATCGCGATGATCATGCCGCAAGGAAGCCCCTATTTGCCTATCATTAACGCGGAGTGAGTAACTCGTCTTGCAACAGTGCGACGTTACTCTGAAAAGAAACTAATTTCCTATGCAGGCTGCACCGAATGCACGAGTCGGGGCTGATGCACAAGTGGATCTCTGAAAGGATGCCGACGAAGGACAAGTGCTGGGAGGTAGCTGGGAGTAATCAGGCGGTGAATAAGAGGAAAGTGAACGTCGCCGATATGCAAGGAATATTCTTCGTTCTTTTCATAGGTAACGCCCCTCCTCGCTCACCCGAGGGATAGCAGCGATCGCGATCGATCATCGACGTTCAACGTTTCAGGAGTGACGTTGGCTTTCCTGTTCTTATTCTTCGAGTTTTACTGGCACAGGCGAAAGATATCCAAGGAGCGGAAACTGATTCGGCCGTTCGTCTCGTGAACTTCGCTCCTAGGGCGAGCGTATAGCTGTGCAAATTCTTTTCGCTCTTCTCACCAGCTTCCCGCTGGAGAATTCGCGCGATTTCTCCTCGAATAAACGAACCAGTCCCACACTATGCCACTGGCGCGTTTATTCCCTCCACCTCCACAGCGCCGCGTCCTTTCCCTCCCTCTCGATCTCCCGCGATTAGCGCTTCTCCCCTTTTTCGGTTGGCTTGACAAAAAACCGTTCTCGCCGGTCGCACCGGTCGACGCCACCGGAAGGCCTAAAATCGTTGCTCAATCAGAGCCCCGTTCCCTTTCTCCCTCAATCTCGGACAGCTGTACCGTGGTCCGTTTTTTTTTCTAACCAAGCAGGCGCCAAGTGGTTCTCTCTGGCGAAAGAGTAAACGATAGCCTGCGGCTATTCGGGAATTACAATCACCATCACGAACGTCTAATTTGCGGGTAATGGACGGCACCGGATATTGCATGGATATCCACGCAACGTTCGATCCTTCTCGTGACGAATGTCTGCCGGCGTAGAGACATCTTGAATGGCTGGAATGGTAGCAGAAATTGTCGGATCTTGTGGTACCGGTGGATAAAGATCAGGCTATTCCCAGTTAAATTTCTGAACGATGAAGTTGAATATCTTTGGAAGTTTCGCTCATTGCTGAGACTAGGCTTCAATGAGAATAGCGGGGATCGAAGCTAGGCTTTGCTGGGCTTCGCGGGCAAGCACAAATCCTACAAGACTAAAACACTTGAGGTTGGCGAAGGTGTCCAACAAGGTTCGTCGCATCGTGGAAGAGAGCGACAAACGAAGATTGAGCAAGACTTATGACGCGTATGATTCAGTTGCGTCTTGTTACGTTACGCTGGAAGTTGCCACAACTAGTTACTTTATTAAGATCACAGTGGCAGAAGAATGGGAATTGCAAGTGTGCGAACGCAGAAAGGTTGCTTCCACTGCACATCTTCGGGCAAAACAGCTCGTTAACTTTGTCGACGAAAGTTCAATGATCTATTACCGAAAACTATACACTCCTAATTAAATTCGTCTTGAATAAAACACTTAAATTATCTGGATACTATGTTCGAAAAAATTTCACTTTTCCATCGTCTTCGCAAATTCTGCTCAAATCATTATCTTCGAATCCAGCAGTCGAAAAACCGAGTACCCCGAAGTCTTTCTCTATCTTCTAAATTGTAAATAATTGATTCCGGGGACTCTTCTGTTCTCCGCGAAGGTTTTCGTTCTCGAGGGAACCTGTACCCCTAGCATTGGACCCGCGGGCAGAAGGGGGGAAGCAGAAGGGCGAGCGCGCGCGATATGGCGGCGTACATAGACACGGGTTTATCTACCTGGCGACCTTGCCGTTTAAAAAATCCAAGAGTGGCCGGCAGGGCCTCGAGCGGTCGGCGTGCACCATCCGCGAGCCAGTTCCGACGCGAAGCGCGAACGACTAACACTAATCCTAATAGAGCTGTATCCGCGCCCAGCGTGTCGCGATTCCTCCAGGCGCACCGAACCAACTCAGGGCACCGTCTCTTCCATGAACGTCAGTCTACTCGTATCGATCCTACGACAGTGATCCAGCAACTCGGTCCAGATCGAAATGGGGACGTCCAGGTACTGGCTGATCCTGCTGCAGCGTACGTATTCTCGCCTTTTCCTCCTATCCTGGTCGGGAAATATCAGGGAAATATTAGCCTGGAGCTTCTGTCGGGCATTCCAACTTCCATTCGAGCGATCGAGATGGTTCTATAGTAGATATCAATTACTTCTACCGTGTAAACGTAGATTTTTTTCCGTTTCACGATACGATACTGAATCCTAAGCAGGTCGTTCAAAACACACGCTGTCTAAGATCAAGCACCTTGCGTCCGCGCCCGGTTCTTTTGGAAACACGACTATCCCTCGATTTAAATATTTGAGCAGTGTCGACGGTGTTCGTCCACGGCTACGACAACGTGGGATTCGACGGCTGGTATCAACCGGTTCCCCATCGGCCGGTCGACATCATCACGGATGTAATTAACGACCTGGCTGTGCGGATTCTGCAGCAATACACGAGCCACGGGAACGTGGCATTCTCACCGACGGGGGTTGGCTTCGTCCTGGCAGCGCTCTACGAGGGCTCGGCTGGCAGAGGCCGACAGCAGATCGCGGATGTCCTAGGCTTGCCACGGGACCAACACATCACCAGGATCGGATTCCGGGACATCCATCGCAGATTGAGGGTAAGAATCGCGCGACGAGAGTGAACAAGCTTCGCGAAATGGTGCGTCCTTGCGTAATCCGGACTCGGGAGATTTGCCACGATACGGTCCAACGGGAGGACTGCTACCTAATTTGAAGCCTGAACGCGCGATTTCTCCTCTTTAAGCGCTGGTTTCTCTCGCGGCCCATCGCGCTTTTCGAACGCATCCCGCAACACGAGCAGGCAAAATAATCGTTTTCGTGTTTCAAGACGTATCTAAACCCTGATGCCTTCCTGGGAGGTTTGACGCTTAATCAGGAGTACACCAGACTGCGCGGGGAGTACGAGGATGTGTTGAGATTCTATGGCTTCGATCTCTCTATCCCTAAAGAGTTCACTGAAACTACTCCTGGGTCAGAGGCGACGACGATCAGTACCATGACTGATGAACCTGCGACAGAGACGGAGATATCGATCCAGGATGAAGCTACTACACCAGTAACCATCCAGGAATCGATGCAGGTTCCTGAAAGCACGAGTGAGGCGGAGCTGTCGACCACTTCGCAGGTCGAGCTTGTCGAAACGACGTTGAACACGGCTGACACGCAAGATAGGCTGACGCAGAGTACTGTTGGTGCCACGGTGTTGATGGACGTCACTGAACCTGTTGCTCCGTCTGGCCAGTCTACGACTTTATCGGAAGAAACGCCTTTACCCGCAACGATGGTAGAGGAAACTCCGACGACTACCGTAGGCACTGTTCAACCTACGACGATGGACAGCTCGACAATTCAGAGTGCAAGTACAGCTGGAGCGATTGCGACGAGTGCTGCTTCTACCCCGACGTCTGAAGGAGACTCAGAGTCCACGACTCCCGCGTCAGAGTCAACCACCATGTTAATTACCGCGTCAACGGTGACAGCGACCACTACGGGCGTGCCGATGACCACAGCGGTTTCTATCAACGTCTCGGAGGCCTCGATGAGTCCGCCGATCTCGACGCAGGCAAACGAGGCGACCAGTGGATCGACAAACGGACCACCTGTCGATCAGAATACCGTTTCAACGGACCCCGCCAACAATCAGACGGCCCCGGGCGAGATGGGATCTACCGATTTGCCGGGCACGACCACGGTTACAGGTGAAAACGGGTCGAATGGGCAGTCGACCACCGCTGTGCCCTCGACTACCAGCGATACGATGAGTCGCGAGAAGCGCAGCGTCAGAGGCTCCAGGGGATACTTCTCCAGTTATCCAGGTGCGGTCCCAGACTTCCTGCAATTTTTTGTCGTACTTTCCTGATCGATTTTGATCGATGATGCTCGCGAAGACGTTCCCGGCCCTTGAATGGCATATTCAGTTTTACGCTACTATCTGCCTAATTTCAGACGAAGGCATTTGGATGCAAGACCTGGGCATCTGGAAGCCCTACTCGACCAGCCTGGGGGAGGCTTCCGTCAGGGACTCGACGGAGATATCGTTTTTGGTGAACGGTTGCGACGTCTCCTCGGTCACAGCCTCCAGATACTTTGCTGTGTTGCCTTTCGCCTATTTTCCATCATTGCACGCGGTCGCCCTGGAATTTCCCCTTGACGTAAGAATTTTTTAATCGGAGCTAGGCGATCGTGTCGCAGAGCTTTGGAAAGCCTTACACGTTTTAATCGCACGTTTCAGGACCCCAGGTATAATATTCTCCTGTTAATGTCGACGGACCGACGAGACACGTATCGACTGTCGAGGGATCTCGGTGGGAAGTCGTTGAGGTTGTTGAGGAAGCAGTTGCAGGCAACTTGGGTCAGGGCCACCATTCCGTCGTTCATGTTGCGCGGCTTTGTCACCTTGACGTCCTTCCTCCAGAGGGTACGAAAGCACTAGAGAAAGTCCCTTCAACCTCCGGAAACAGGCGATTGGCCCGACGACGAGTGAATCTGTAACGGGGCCAGCGAGGGGCAGGCATCGGAGCCCGAATCGTGTTTTTCAGTGCGCACCACTCTCGATACTTCGCCATTAGTCTCGGGCATTAAGCTCCTAATTATTTAATCGCGTTAGCCCCGCCATCTTGAGTGCACTTTCCGCTTCCCGTCACGGCTGCCTTCCACGAACAAAGATATCGGCATACGTGCTTTCCTTGACGACACGCAATTCACGATAATTCGGTGGGAGAGAAGAGGGGGCGCGAAAAATGGGAATTCTTCTAATGGACGTAATTGAGGGGTACCGTTCTAACTGAGTTTTATGGGCTCCGCTGCGCGGTCTCGAGCCTCTGAGAGTCGCCTGTTCGGAGAATAAGTGGCTCTAAACTGAGACCATCAAAAGGAACCGGGGAATATTAACGTTTGCCACTTCGAAACTTAAATTTAACGGACCAAATTGCTTTCTGCAATTTCGAACTCCTTTGAATCTTCGAATATCGGTTCGCGATTCTCGGTATCTACTACTTAAGTGGTTCCAATGCGGAGTTAGGCTTGTTATTAACGCAGACACTTCAACTGACGATTGATTCGAGTGATTTCATTCGCAGCTGGGAATCGTGGATGTGTTCGAGCCGAGAGCTGCGGACCTGTCCCCGATGACGCCAGATCTGGGAGTTTACGCAAGGGACGTGCAGCAGAGCATCGGGGTGAACATCAGGAATTATATGAAACCAGATAGAACCCACTCTCGTGAGTCGACCAATTCCGATCCTCCCTTGATCGTTCCACCTCGCCGGGACTATTACCGATACTATCATCCAGGTTTCTGCTCTACGCTTTCTACGTACCACTGCACTTCTTTTCTTTCCTTTCCTTTCGCGACCAAAGAGAAGAACGAAATCGGACATCGGCGACGGAGAAAATATTTAGCTTTTATTCTGGTGCCTGAGAAGTCCTCCAGGCTTCATAAAAGCGTTTCAAATCCCTTCGATTACACAGACGATCATCGTACATTGAAGGAATAAAAGGAGGTTCGGGAGTCGAGTTTCTACAGAAACTCTGAGCTCGAGGGTACAAAAAAGGGGGATAGGATTTCTCGGATTAAAAGAGGGGAAGGAAGCGATCGACCATTGAGTGTTGGCCTGACGCAATCTCAATTGGTATCGTATGAAATTACAATTCGTCGCGAGTGTCACTTGGCGAAGTGCGCGATGAACCGTGTCTGGCGATGCCTGGCCATTACTACTGGCGCGTATCTCGTTTTCCCCTTCTTCTTGCTATCTTCCGAGCGTTCCACGCAAGCGTCATTACCGTCGTCAACGACGGTGCAAACGTGCCTCGGTGTCGAGACTATCTTAATGCATGCTTCTTGCCGAAATTACACGCACGAACAAACGTGGTAAGAGGTCGCACGATTATGCTCCCTTCTGCGGAGGCGCTTGGCACATTGGAAATCTCTGTGAAGGTCCGAGAATCGTCAGAGGTGTCCACTTCGAGGGACATTGCTGGAAGAATTTCAATTGGTTTCCTTTATTTTTTACTCGTTTCTTGAAGTTATGTAAATCGTTGGATAAGTAACCTTCGATTAGGAAATGTCGAATAGCTCTTGATCCGTTGCTCGCTCGCCGAAGAACCGTCGCTTCCGGTTTATCGTAACTATCGTAGCTGTCGGTGGCCAGGATCGGGAGAATATTCTCAGTATTGTTATAAAGTTGGCGGGATTTAATCGCTGATATCCGGTGGCTGACTCACCGGGGGAAATGGATAAAAAGACCTTGCGGTTACTCTCCGTTATGCCTACTAGGAATTCCTGAATCGTTGCGAGGAATGCTCGTAAATATCGTCTGTCTGTCAGCTCTCTCATTCTTCCAGAAATTAATTATGCCCCCAATTATTTATCTTTACTCTTTGCTACTGTACTCTGTCGACTTTATCATAAAACCGTTCCGTTCTCCGAACTAAAATTCCCCTCTTCGCCTGATCGCACTTGAATACTTGAGTAAGTTCTTCCAGGAAACGAGCTTCGGAGTAACATTTTTAAAAGATCTGTCCTCGCAGGTAATGGATTATTCGAGAGAGCTGGACCAGTGCCATTCACGGCCGTTCATCCCTTTCTCTACTTCATCGTCGACGCTGAAACTTCGGTGGCTTTGATCGCCGGCCGAGTGAACGATCCTCTGAACTCGCGAATCCTTTAAAGCCTTTAGACCTTCGTTCGTAAGCCCGCTACGGGAGAAAGACAGTGGGGCGAATCTTCGGTAGTAATAATAAACATACATACGTATATTTCACATACTTATAAATATCGTTATTATCTATAAACAATTATATATATATTTATATTTATTAGACCATTCCTAGCTCGCACACACCTATCGTTTAAGTACACGATGTATGGTCTCTGTACAAATGCGTGTGTTGTAAATAAAGGAGAGAAAGAGAGAGGGATAGCGGGAGAGACAGAGATGAAGAGAGAGAGAGAGAGGGGGGGGGGAGAGAAAGAGAGAGAGAGAGAGAGAGAGAGAGAGAGAGGCAAAGGAGAGCGAAGGGTGTTTAATTTAATCCTCGATTAATAAGCCTCGATTGCTAAAGGCGATCGGCAAGAACTTAGCATTTTACAGGCTCCGCTATACAAGTGGTGAATAAGAAACGGGCTTGCCGTTGAAACGGCCTGAAACTCAGAGTACCTCTGAAAATAAATCGTCAGAGACTTTGGTCTTTTCAACATCAAGCCAGCTGTTCCGTTAATCCTTTTCTGTCCTTTATATATTCATGTACAGGGTGGCAAAAGCGTGACGCGACGCGCCTGAAAACGCGTCGATTAGTTCCTCACTTACGCACGGGAAGAAATATATTATTATCTTACTTATATTTATATATAAATACAGTACTGCGTGCGTATTACTCAATGGGACAGGGATCCCTCCTCGGGATCGCCCTGACGGATGTCCTACGCGCGTTTCACGGACGAGACGCTTCGCTAGTCTCTGTAAGTGTCTTCGCTTCCTGAGCGGCAGTCTTCGAGATGGAGGTTTCTTAAAACCTCAAAAAAAAATTAGCGTCCACGAAGAAGACACATTTCCACTTTCCTGTCTTCAACAGGCGCGTGACTTGGCGCGTAGAAAATTAGCTTCCGCCGACAATGGAAGCTCTCGCCTCGACGCACAATTTCTCTTCGCAAGGGACTATATCGTTGGTCCCCAAGTCTTACTATTTGGCAGTGATTTACATGTATAATCTCCTTGCATCCCATTGGAAAAGCCCCTCTAAGAATTCCCGGAAACGAGCAGAGTGACATTCGCGCGAGACTCCGGGAAATTGTCTCGCTGAGCTGGTTAACAAGATTCTGTGGTGAACGATGGGGACGGAACCGGGTCAGGTTACGTTCTTCAGGATCCAAGGGACGAACTTCGAGATCCTCGTGCAGACCCCTGGTAAATTGGCCTCTGCGCAACCGATGCCCCAGGATATGATGCCCGCAAGGAAGTATCGGCCATCCTTCCCTCTGACTTGAAGAGGACCGCCCGAGTCTCCCTGAAGTAGAAACGCGAAAGATCTTCAGACAAGGCAGGCTTATAGTTCTGCTTATTTCTGAGGGAAACCGGCGATGCTGAATAGTATAGACTATAGAGATAAGGCAGAGTGGATTTGTGGACGTACCTGACAGGAATCTTGACCGCCAGTCTCGTACCCAGCGCACAGGAATATGTCTGGTATGAATTCGTGTCTACCAGCCTTCAGGAACATTGACTTACATCTATCGTTACTCACTATAGGCACGGAAACCTGGGGGGAATTGAATATCTCAGATTTTCTACCCTAAGTACAAGTTCTGCCTGTCCTTAGCGGCTGCTTCTGGGATTTAAAATGCCCACGAAGCAAGCCCCAGGTCTCGGGAGATTCGTGATACAAAGGCGGTTAGCTTGAAAGTCGCTAAAAAATAGTGATAGCACAAGTTTGCCATAAGATTTACCTCCTGCAGCACCGAGGGCAGAGTGCCACCCTCGCTGAGCCTGCCCCAGCCGGTGACGGTAGCGTTTTCGCCGATCAACAGATCATCCGTAGCCGGCAAGCAAATCGGCGAGATGTGCGGCGCGAACGTCAGCGAGCTCTCCAGCCTGACCAGCGCCAGATCGTACTCGTACGTGAAGAAATTATACTTAGGATGGACCACCTTCTTCGCGACGCCCCGTTCCACGTAAGGCAGCCGTTCTTGCACGGACGAGAAGTCGTACTCGCCCACACGGATACGGATCTGCGAAGTCAGCAGGCTGGAACACGACCGAAGGAACACCTCCGTTGTAACTACGATCTCTGATCACGCGAAACTGCGCGCGATTGCCAAGTGTCTCGCGATCAGTCACCAGCCTCTACGATACTACTCGCGAAGCCCTACTCACTCGTCCACGCAGTGTCCCGCCGTGGCGATCCAGTTCTCGTTCAACACCGCCCCGCCGCAGCGGTGGGTGCTGGAGAAGCCGAAGAACGAGGTGCGCCTCACCGACACCTGCCAAGGCCATCGACCGAACGGCGCGTCCTTGCCGCCGACGATTCTGGTCTCTGGCCGCGGGAACAGCGGCGGCACGCCGCACTGCATGCCTTTGCTCTCGGCCGCCGCGGAAACCGTCGGCACGGAGCCCGTCTTCGAGGTAGCCTCGGTGCTGGAGACGGTGGTGTCTGGCTTCGGTGTGGTGGTACTGGTGGTAGTGGTAGTCGTGGTAGTGGTGGTGCTGGTGGTGGTGGTAGTCGTCGTGGACGTCGTGGTCTTCTTCGTGGGTCTCGGCCTTGCGGACGTCTCGAAGTGGGACGTGGTTATGTAGTGCGCCGAGCCAACTGGCTTGTGGAACTCCGTGCTCTGTGAAAACGGGGACGCATGAGAACGCCATCGATCGATCGATCCCGACGCGGCTATCCTAGCGAGCTGTTTCCTAGGGGGCCACGTTCGTTAATCTTCTAAATCGCTCCACGGTTTTTCTCCACTTTGTAATAGGTACGCTGCTCGATGGACTGTGTAATCGAGCCGAGGCCCCGTCGCTCTTCTTCTTTGTCGCGATTAACAGTAACCGTGGCAAAAAGCAGCCGGGTCTTCTTTCGAAGCCGACGCGTATTTCTCCCCGCCCCCCCAACCTCCCTCCCATACCGTGCTTTCGCGCGATAGATAGAATCTAATAACACCGCGGCCGTACGGATTCCCCGATCGAGGATGTAACGCGATAAAGTTGTTCCACGGAGGATCGCCGATCCTTCGATCAGATACTCGCCGGAGCGTTTCATCGGCTCCAGGGGGGACGGAGTTTTTTGCTCGAATCTTACTCCCCGACTATCCTCGATTACGGAATTATTCTGGTCGCCAGGCGAGATCGTTAACGTCGATCAAGGAAGACCTTCTACGTACATCTTGCGGTTCCGTCGGTTTGAAACTCGGTCGCGAGGGAAATCCTTCGGGGCCGTTCTGCAGGAGGCTCGGGTTGTCCGTCCAGTGCGGTTTCAAGGACGGCCTGGGCGGTGCCCAGCTGTTCTCCGACCAGAAATGGGAGCTGGTGCTCGAAGGTTTAGCGGTTTCCAGGGAAGCTATCGGTTTCGTGGACGAAGACGGCCTCTGCTTCGTGATGAACGCTGGCTCTGTGGTGACTTGCCAGTGAGTGGTCTGTGGTACGGATCCGGCTGCGCTAGAATGAAAGAAAACTTTGAAGCTGTCGCTAGACATCCTTCTTCCCCATTTTCTTTAATGGGGGGTGGGAGGGGGGAGGTCTCCCCTAACAGCACCCGAAATTTCAGAATTCTTTTTCAAAAATCTATCGCGCAACAGTTTTTTCAAAACAAAAAAAAAAGAAAAAATTCTTAAACGCCAGTTACTTTTGGGTCTGTTAGACCAGAATCCCCGCTTAAGTCGTTAGCTATCTAAATTCTATCTAAATTCTGCTTTCAGCTCTGACTAGATCGTGCTTCTGAGATTTCAGTGATAGAACACACGTGGCAAGTGGAACGTAAGGGCGTAGTCGAATACCTGGGGGTGGACTGGCCGCTGTAGTGACTCGGCATGGAAGTTGTGGAGGTCTTCGTGGTCGTGCTCGAGCTGCTGGGCTTCGAGACGAAATTCGGCTTAGAGTCTGCTTGGTCGTTGACGGAGGTCGGTCGGTGAGTGGTCGTCTTGACCGAGAAGTACGGTTTCGAGAAGTCCGTGGTGGGTTTCGGCGAGACTGGCTTGGTCGCCCACTGCGGGCGCTCGGTATGAATGAAGTTGAAGCTGGAGTGAGGCTCCTTGGCGGTTTCCTGGCGAGAAACGAGACCGAACACCTTTAAATCTCCATGTCAAGGAATTTCTACGACCTACTCGAACACGAGAGACTCGACAAGCAATCCTACACGGGGGATCAGAAATTATCCGATCCCCGACTATTACAACAATGCCCCACTTATCACGATAATTCTAAACTCTCTACGCCCAAAATCGGCTACAAAAGCCTCCTTACATTTTCGTCCAGCGAATTAACGCTAGGTCGATGCACCGACTCCTGCACACTAAGATCAGCGTTCTCGGTTTTCCCCTCGTCGGGTCTCGACTCGAACGGTCTTTGGTTGCTCGGCCTGCTGGGCCTGATTCCCTCATCCTCGCCGGATGCATGCTCCTTTCCGGGCAGTCTTATCGCCAACGTGTTATGGCCAGTGTCCACCTTATCCTTGAAGCCCTGGTGGTGGTTCTGGATGTCGCCATGGGCAGTCTCGTTCTCCTTAACAGCCGTATGCTGGCTATCGTCGGGCCTAGTCTTCTGTTGAGGAATCTGTGGTTCGTGGTGACCGGGTCTGTTTGTATTCTGGCCGCTCCACGCGGGGACCGTGGTAGCGGGTCTCTTGGTGCTATGGAGGCCTGGTATCCTCGTATTCTGAGAGCCCGTCTCCCAGAGGTCCGTGGAAGCCGGTCTCTTCGTACTCTGGGGATGCATCTCCGAAAGCTCGATGGAACCTGGTCTCTTCGTGCTCGGCGAATTCTTCTCCCAGGCGTCGGAGGTGGTTGGCCTGTTCGTGCTGGGAGGATTCTTTGCCGAGAGATCGGTGGAAGAGCCTGGTCTCTTAGTGCTATGTGTACCTTTAATCCAGAGATCAGTGGTGACCGGTCTCTTGGTGCTGTGACTACCCTTAACCCAGAGATCGGTACCGGTACTTGGTCTCTTCGTGCTCTGCGTACCCTTCTCCCAGCTACCGGGGCTAGGTCTCTTCGTGCCCTGGGAGCCCTTCTCCCAGAAGCTCGACGAGTTCGGCTGCACAGAGGTCTGGATCCTGTCCTTGTGATCGAACGTGGGTTTCGCGTGCGGCCTCTTCTGCAGTGGCCTAGCGGAACCGGCGTGCAGCGGTTTGTGCGGTCTGCTGGACCCTCCGGAAGACTCCAGCGTTTCGGATGGACGATGGTGAGTCGGCCTCGCGGTGCTCGAGTCCGTGACGAGGAAGCTGGAGAGGGAGGTGAGCGTAGGCCTGGTCGCCTCGCTGCCCAGGGCCTCGGCCAGGGTCGGCCTCAGCGGCTCCGACGAGGACGACGCGTGCTGGTGCTGATGGGACGCGGCGATCGCGTTCGTAGTAGAGTTGTGCACGCAACAGCTGCCGAACATGAACGTGTCCACGCACACGCCCACGTGCGTCCCCTCCGACTTGATGCACTCCCACACGAACATGCACGTGCCCTCCTTCAAATCCAGCCCGGGGACCCGACAGGGCTTCGGGGTGATCTTGTAACCTGCGCGCAGAGGACAGTGGCCGTTCACGGCTCGAGTTCTTCGAGAAGCATGGGGGTGTGACTTGGCTTCCGAATTCCAATCGAGCAGTACGTCCGCAAGCTTTGGGATATCGAGCAGGTGGGTTCTAGTGAAGCTGGCGAGGGAGTAAAATGCTACTTCAGGAGACGCTTATTGACCCATCAAAAAACCGTTCGCCGATCGAATTAAGGGTCGAATGTTAACGACCAGTCAATCGAACGACACGCCGCGCCGTCCCAACAAACGATCGAGCGAACGGTTCATCATCGGCGACTCGAGGTGATTGATTCGCGGTGTTGCTCTTATTCGCGCGCGGGCCGTGCTCTTCATGCGTCGCTAGCTCAAGAATATCGACAAAGTAGGCCAGTAAACATACAATTAAGCCAACCGACTAATGGGAGCATTTACGAGCAGATTAGAATCGATCCTTAACGACGCTCGTAACGATCTACCAACGCGAAACGATACGCGCAGGGTGTAAAAATTCTAACGGTCTCGGCTTTCACGGACGAATGTAGCCATTCGGATCGATGGAGGGTTTGCTAATGATCGGGGAAGAATTTTTTTCACTGATAATGGCAATTTAGATGGAATTTCCGTTAACAAGTTTTCACCCCCTTTGTAAATAGAAAGCACGGAAGCGAGTGTTCTACGGAATCACTCATTCTAGATTTACGTAACCCATCGTTTACTTTACCTCGACCACCACGTTTACTTGTACCCCACACACGCGAATCACGCGAGTACGCCCTTCGCTGTTTCACCTAAGCAGAGAGTCGACGCGAGCTCTGGACGCTTCCAAAGTTGACCCACATCGCGATTAAGGGGTGCGTGATAAACCACCGTTTAAGGGTTGCAACGTAATTCTCTGAGTAATTAACGAAACCGTCCCGGGAGCCCGCCGAGGCCGCGACACGTCGCAAGGGAAAATCGTTTCTCGCGTTAAACAGTGGGTCGATAGCTCTGTCCAGCCGTTGATTTTCGTCCAGCACTCTGATTAAGGGATTGTATCGTACAATGGTCCGGGCCTGGCCACGTTAATTGGGACGTCATTAGCGTTCGAAGATGGAATCTCTTTACCGGAGACGCTCGGTGAAAGTGTACCCGATCGAGGGGCGGCTCGAGGCAGCGTGAAACGAGGGAAAAAATGTGAAAAAAAAGAGTGGACGTTAGGAAGGAAAAAAGGAAACTTAATCGTCGTGGCGAAGGAGTACGTGGAACCTGGGCCAGGTCGTTAACCGAGTCAGCGTAAGAGCACGGCAACGTGAATTACTGCGGCTCGCGATGTGTACCTTCACGGTCTCGCTTTCTCCGTTAGAAATATGCTTGTATCGCGTTGCAAGCGCGGGCTGCGTTAATTAAAGAAAAACTTTATCGCGTCTAACGTTCGTTCGTCTTCGAGGGAACAATGGTGGGAGGTGAACGGTGGTAAGGCTTTGGTGCTCGCGATGCCACGAACGGGGAGGGTAGAAATAACGTCTCCTTTAGGGACCGCGTTGATACTGTCGCGTCTCGCAAGTGCATCCCTTCAGCAACTACTTTACTTCCATCAACAAATTATTGAAATTTTCAACGCCTGTTAGATAATTGCGTAGTACGTATATTAAGGGGAATCGAATGAGCTGTGGGGATTGAATATGTCAAAATTCATTACCCTCCCATTGCCAGCGTAATTAGTAGCCCAAGCGAGACATAAATTGCTGAGCGCGATTAGTATCAGGAGCAGCGGCCAGTTAGTACCGTAAACGGGAAATAAATTGTTTCAGGGAATCGCGGGGTTAAGTAGAAAAAGGCGCGGGTTTTCCAACGGCGCGGCGTTCCTTCCTCGAATCGGGAAGAAAGTCGCCCCCTTCGTTCGCTTTTCTTTTCCCACGGCTGGCGCACGTCCGACACGCACCTTGACCGAGTTCCTCGGGTCCAATTAGGCGTTACACATATTCAAAGAGGTAGTCGGGCGACCGATGAAGAAAGGAGAAACGCAGGTGAAAGGGAGCTGAGGGAAAACGTTCGACGAAGGGTCGCGTACGGAGTTGCGATCGAGCCCAGAACTGGCTGCTTTTTACTCGAACCAGAAAGACGAATAATTATCGGAGAACAGCGTGAAACGCTTGGAGTAACAGTTATTTGAGGCGGTGGATAATCGTTGCGCGAAACAGCCGCTCGATTACGAATAATTCGATCGTTCTTTTAGGATCGAGTAACGGGAAGCTCGGTCGATAGCATTATCGTCGATTATTCGATGATTAGACGACCTACTGTACTGGATACACAGAACCTCTCGGACGTCTAGTACTTTAGGTCTAATAATGCATAAATGGCGTATAAATAAGCGCGGTCCGAGGTATATTAATATAACAGAGAGGTAGTTTAGCTATTTGTTGCGTCTGGGTAGATTAACATACGCGATTCCCGTCTTCCCCGCGTGAATATAAGAAATAGGTAGGTATACATGTACAATAAACGTCCATCGTTCGAAGAGAAAGCTACCGAAAGCTGCCGCGCAGCATCCACGAAAGGTGGAGGAGAGAAGCAGAGTTAATGAGCAAGCAGGCGGGGGGGGGGGGGGGGGGGAGAAGCGCCCTGGCTACTGAAATGCTCGCGTTCAAACCACCAAAAGGAGTATTACTGACTGTGACCTCGATTTAGCGTGCTGAGGGACCTGGCGATGCCCGACCACCAGAGAATTGTGGCCACGTAACCGATCCACCGCATCCTGATCCCTGAAATCAGAAAACACACCACTTAACGCAACCTCCACGTCTCTGTCACAGACCTGCCGCCCTAAAGCTAACAGAAAACTACCTTCCTGCTACGAAACTACGGAGCTACGAAACTACAGCGCATCTTTGCGGTTCAAAGGAGCAAAGGAGGACTCGGAGAAAATGAGCCGACTTTTTAACACCCATTAAGCGTAATGTTGGAGAAGCCAGGGAATAGCAATTCCTCGTTACACACGTCCTGTCGCGGGCAGACGATAGTCCACGGTTAATCCCCGAGAACCACGGTGGAGCCATGGAAGCATGGAAATTGCTCGCAAGCCAGCCACTGAAACCCCTGCAATCCCATCAGCGGAGGCGCGCGTGCGTCCAGTTATTCGCCGAGCAGTTACACCTGTACGACTGGCGTTATTGCCGTTTCCGCGCCGCGACTGGCACCCGCCGATCTCTGATGCACCCGGTGCGCATACGCTCGCACGCCTTTCCTCGCGCCTCGGCTTCTGTTACTAATAAGCATGCCTAATGCTGCACGTTCCACGCGTGCCTTGGAGGCGCGCCAAGGTACGTACGAACCAGAGGTCACATTTTCCCTCTCGAGGGTAGAAACGAACCGAGACCGCCTCCAGACCGTGTTTTTCGACGCCCCCCTAAACGGATTTCCTTTCTTCTTGGAGGCGGAGCAGGTGAAGATTTAGTATCGACTGCGAAGGAGATTTGTTCGGGGGGGACTGTTACAGGAAAGTGGATCCAACGATCGAAGGAGCATCGAGTTCGAGTAACAGTTTAATTGCTACAGGATTATCTAGGTATCAGGGTTATCTGCGAGGTGATTCGAGGAATGCCAAGGATTCCTGGGAGCCGACGAAGCCGATTCCGATTTCCCTCCGCTTACGAAACAACAGGCCGCCTTTCGGCGGACCGTCGAAGGAAGACGGATGTTCTGCGGCCGGAGCGTAGACAGGGGGAACGAGACCTGAATGCAGTTGACTTATTGCACGGTCCGAGCCTCTTTATAAGTCGATCTCGGTGTTACGACCTACATCTCTCGTTTGCCTTTTTCCGTACATCGAACAGCGAACCCTGGCGTGGTACCGGAGCAGGATGTCGAGGGCGTCCAGGCTGCTGATCGTTCCCGCGGCTGTGGATTCGCGACGGGATCCTTGGTACTCTTACTTTCCTCGTGGCCAGTTCGAGCCACGGCGAACGACTGGTCCGTTGCGCGAAACCGATGCAAACGAGCAGGCTCGTTACCGTCTCTAACTTCGGGGGCAACTCTATGATTGGCATCTTCTAGGAAAGGATCGATAGGGTTGGCGTCGAGACGAGGGAAACCGAGAAAGCGCAGCTTGTTGGAAAGCGGTTGACTTTATGTGGAGGATCGCGCGTGTAACAGCGAGGGAATGGTGGAGCAACTCTGAAACAATTACGCTGTTAAACGCTGTTATCCCAGGAACGTGATAAATGCCAAACAAACATTAAGCATACGTCTGATCGCCCGAAGGGGTTGTCGGTGAAAAATCGCCGACTTTCTATTGGAAACGTCGATGGGCGAGAAAGAGAGCAGCATGAATGGACGGCCACGTCGGATGGAACAGAGAAACGAAAAGCGAAGAGATGGAGGAGAAAGGAGGCGCGCTCGTGTAAACGCCGCGCATCGCCTTTACGACGCGGTCATCAGTGGCTATTATGCAAATAAAAGAAATGTTAGTAAAACCGTGAGATATCGCGTAACGTTTTATCTCGAATGGATGCTCATTTCCATGGAGATTGCTCGGGCATTCCGCCAAACGAGCGTGCGCTATTGAGAAATTCTAATTGAATACCAAAGGATGTAGTTGTGCTTTTCGTTTGGAACTGGTTCATGGAAGCGAAAGGGGCATGAAAGGGCTCGAGGTATCGATTTCCACGGGTTCTCCTGTCACTGCGGCGATATTTTTATCAGCCAGAGAAGAGAGGATATCGATTTTGCTCGGTTGCGTCCGCGTTAGACCGTACACTCTCTCCTGTCCTTGGTCGTTGAAACCCGAATACGAGGCCCGATAACCACCGGTTGTCTCCAACAAAAACCGCAGGCGAAAGGCCCAAGGATTCCCTCGCCGGGGAATCGGTGCCAACGAGACAAATTGCCCGAAAAACCGACCGAGAAAGCCCGAACGTCTGCTCCATGACCCGGTATGTGAAACCAGAACTCGGTGACGAGGTGGTTCCATCCACGTTTTTCTGCTGTCGACGCGACGCGTTGCACCTGCCGTTCATTGAATTACGCGTTTCAGCGGCGCACTTGTGCGGTCGCGGGTGGCGCGTTTCAAAGATCTAACGAATGGGAAGCTCCCTTTTCAAATGGAGCACAAAAACGTTGAAAGTTTCTCCCGATTTCGAAGCTCGGGTGCCCACGATAAAAGGATAGTTGAACACCGCTTACCACACCCCCAATCGCAAGCTTCCATCGCACGTTAGCGTTCTCCGCGAGCGCTGAACAATTGCGCACCACCCCGAAACGAAGCACCGGTTTCACGCGGAAGCGAACAATCGGCGCTCGTCCAATTATCAATTGCAACCGGTGATCGGGCTTCGATTCAGAGAATTACGATGCAACGTACGGATTGCCCCGCGATAATTTATTACCGTTGATGGAAAGGTTCGCGCTTGTGGGTGGTCGGCCGATAGACCCGATGGAACCGCCTTCTAAAAGCAGCGATCTCGTTAGCCGATCCGAGCCGACTCGGTAACGCCTCAAAGTGCGCGAGGTCACGCGAAACCGGCGTGTTCCTGTTTGCAGGAGAAAATGCAGCCTGTCGTGCGAGCCTTTTTTCACTTACATAGGAGCTCGTTGTGGCCAGACGCACGCGCTTCGATCACCGAGCGTCGCCGAGTGGTACGCAAACATCAATTTCGAATCCGGCAGGCGAGTTTGCTCGACGGAGTGGCCAAACGACTGTCATCGTCATTGTTTTATCCCCCGTGCCGTTCTTCTTCTGTTTGCTCGGGGATGCTGGATATGGCGGGATATGGTAGCAGCAGGGTGTCGAATCAAAAGTACGATCTCTGGGAGTGGCGAGGAAGATGGTAGGGAGAATTCCCTCGGGCCACGGAATATTGCACTCGCGGATAGAAAGTTTCGATAGCAGGCGAGCGATCGGCAAACAACAAGGCGAACCTCGTAACTCGAAACACCCTTCGCAGCATACGATATTGTTCTTGTTTCTCAACGTGAGACCATGCAGCATATTAACCTTTCAACAACCTCCTGCCTCTGATTTCCTTTCACCTGTGCCTTCCGTAGAGAACCTCTTTCTTCAGCGATCCCTTCGCGAAATGGCCAATTCGCCACGTCTATTTCTCTCCGTGACGCTTATCAATCGAAAACGAAAGTCCTCGGGCATAAGGCGACGCTCTTACGCAACGCGGGGAGGATATGGAACGAAATTTGAATTTTTATGGGAACGTCCAGCCAGACCGACCGAGCCCATGGAGATATCTCGTTTCTGCGTCTGCAGTTTCCAGCATAAGTGTCTTCTCGTACTTGTTATTATTCGCGAATATCACGAATTTCTCGACATTTCGGATGTACCGCAGAAGATGGAGGATCCGAGGATCCGAAAGATCTGAAATATTCCAGGCCCCTTTTTCATGGAAATCTTATGCAAGGACTTTATGTAGATTTTATAGAGTCGGGGGAGATTCGTCTTCCCTGAGGAATTGAATTCTTTTCATAGCATTACGCGGAACACTCTTCTCGCGATAGAATATAACGCGTGGCTAAGAGAATATTCTTTTTAAACGAAGAAACACTCGCGCGAGCGACTGAAAACAAAAGAGATAGGTAGGTTAAATTATTTCTCCATGGGACATTTCATGTCACCGTCCAACTACTTACAATTAGCAAGTACGTACTCGCGAGTTCCGCGAGTAACGTCTCAATACGCGCGAGGAAGCTCTGGGGCGCAAGAAAAAGCGATGGAAACGGATTAGCGTGGAACGAGGAAAGCAAACAGGACTGGAGGCGAACGCCTTGAGGAAGAGGAGCACGCGAGTAGCAGAGAGTGCGTGTGCCCCTCGCGGTTGCTGAAGAACTGGGCCGTGGTCTCGCGTTACTCGTCTCCCGCATGGGGCGCACGAGCGCCCGGCAAAAACTGACACATATTTCAGGGCGACGAGGAACGAGAACTCGGCTGACCGCGAACACGCGGGACATATCCGGCCAACCGATCACTGAATTTCCCGATCAATGTCGCCAGATTTATAATGCGAATTCTCTTTATCGAGACGGGGCTTATCGATATAATATTACGCGATTGTATAAACCTAAGAAAAATGGATTTTATTCTTTAAATTAATTTTTCTAATCGTCTAATGAATTTCATTGAATTTGCATTGAAAATATTTTTATCCTTTCGACTCGGCTCCCCCAAGATTAAATCCTCGGTCCGCCACTAGGTGCGGCTAGCTTTGTACAATAATTAATAAATAATAAGAAGGATCGACATAAAAGAAATATTTTTTGCAAGTTTAAAGATGCCTCCTAATATCCGAAAACAGTTCAATGCAATATTAAGAATAGTTTTAAAAAAAGAAAAATCATAAATTTTGATGCAGACGTCTGCCAGATGAAACAGGTCGATCGTCCCCAAGTTGGTCACTCGACGATACTCCAAGGATGCTAGGTGAGTCGATTCGATCGGCCTGGACCGGGACCGTTAAGCGTCCAGCGGCGAGAAAGAAACTACTACTACTACTGGTCTACCCTACATGCTTCGAATAGTGTTCCGATCGGTGGCCTCTCTGGGGCAAGGTCAAGAAGCAAAGAGTACAAAACTGTCGCTGACTGGTGTTCCCAGAACGGACGCGGACGCGGACGCGGACGCGGCGGCTGCACAAGCAAGAGGAAGAAAAATGAACGCGCGCGGTGACCTACTGATCGTGGATTTTAAGCGTTCCATCCACCGATAAGCTTAAAATCCCATTCATTTTCACGACGAATACTTAATACCTGTGTTTTATTGAAATTCTGTTGGATTCTCTGCAGGCGGGCAACGTAATTTTTCAACTGAACGAGACATCTCGACTAGCTCGCAGAGTAGCACTTGCATTAATTTCACTGTTGTTTATACTTTCTGCAACGACGACAGTAAAAACGACGGAGTCATTAACATTCAGAGTCGCGACGACAGGTTTCATAATGCTCGTGGCTCTCCATTCTACGGCGACTTCCTAAACACGTGCTGGGATCTCTACGTGACAGGATTTCCTGAGCGTCTGGAAGAGGGCTAGAGCGTCACCATTAAAATCTACCTACTCTCGCACATTTTCGGTCTATGTCTATCCAGCGAACGTAAATAAAGCCCAGCGGAAGAATCTTCGAGATACTGATTATTACCACCACGGGAGAAACATAGGTATGTGAATTCGAGTGTTTAAAACGTCGACGCGCAACCTCGTTCTCAAAGATGGTCCGCGCGATTGCATTAAATTCGACTGGAGCCTCGAAGCGACACTGTCCTCCTTAGCGCAGGGGCGAGCTAATTGGTCGGTTAGTGGGTTAATTGACGCGTTCTTTTCTCTTAATCAGTGCCGTGTCACCGGCTGGATAAAGGGGATAAGTCGCGGTCGCTGCTTTAGATCTGACCTCGTGCGCGCGTCCAGCACAATGGAAAGGCCTGCGCGGCGTTTAACCTCGCGGCTTCTTCCGCGAACCCAGCGACTCGCCCGTGGATCGGACGAGAGAAATATTCGCCGTCGGTGGGGAACGATTAAACAGAAACGGGAACGAGTGGCTGTGATAACCGCTACTCGTCACGGAACATTTCTTCTCGGAGGGTGACGCGGCATTGGAAACGCGGCTATCGTGCAGGATCCTTTGAGAATTACGAATGATACTCTCGCAGTGAATCATCAAGTGGGCTGTCGAGGTGTTCTCAGGCATGATGGAATCTTTACACGAGCGTCCAAGATTCTTCGGGCCATGCTTCTGTAACAGTGCACTTGGTATTCTCGGTACCATTCGTTTCAATTCCGCAGCAGCTCGGTGAATATTCTCTGAAGATATTGGAGGATGCCTGGTAATAATTGACGGCTCGACTTGAACGTCTACCGTCGGTGTTCTCCAGTCGATGTCACGCGGAGGATTAAGAACCACATTATCCTCGACGAGCTCGCTGCGGCAGCTGCGACACGGCGACCGTCTTTGGCCATTATTCAACGGCTAATAATCCAGGATAGACCGTAATTAGCGACGGCTGACATTAAGCGACTCCAGCAAGGTGTCCCGTGACACGGTTGTCAGAGTAATTAAGCCCTGATTAAGAGTTGATTTCACGGGCATCGTGATTCAGGGACCCCCTTGGAAGTTTTGCGAAGATGTTGTTGCGACAATCGATACAGGGTGAATAAAATTACCGCGATTGAAGAGACAGCCCAGGTCCTCTCTGCTCCTCGCGCCTTCGTACCTACTTACGTCCGTTTCGATGCATCGCAATTTCCAAGTCCGCGAATTATTTCCTATGGGCGGGCGGTAATTTAATTGATGTCTTTCCTGGCGCGTTCAGGTGCCGACGAGGAGCGTTGCGCCGCTTTAACTAGCGGGCGTAGCAGAGCTTGCAGGAAATGGAAGATGATTAAGGGGGAGCAGAACGGAGAACCGAGTTCGTCAGCCTTGGAATTCGGTTGCTAGCGCTGTGCGATGGGAGAGGCCGTTCGCTTTCGAGTATGCCGCCAACTAAGATAGTTATCCCGCGTATCGTCGATTCTCACCAACGAGGATCACCATCCTTCGAAAGAGCGCAATTCGCGGGATGTCGTTCTCTGAAAATCCAGGCTTAAGAACACTTCAGAGAACATTGAAACTTGTTGCCGCACGAGTGGAGACCCCACAGATTTATCTGCCATCGGCAGCGGCATCGATAAAATGCAAACTTTCCAGTTTTCGATATCCTGATGAACTCGGTACACTCCCATCTGGCGCGAGCAGAGCATAGAGAGCATCGTATCCATTCGCGACAACGGTACGCTCCTCGGGCAGCTCGGAGGCCGGTTAATCGACTCGGAGGGTGCCAATGCCGCGCGAATTGGAGCGAATCGTAATCGCCCCGGCGGTTTTTGCGCGATTAATGCCTGTTAATAAACTTCTCGCGTACTTATGACTGCCGAGGTGGGTTCTTTTTTTCTCGCCAGCCTCGCAACGATTCGGGAGGCGGTCTAACGGCGAGGCCGCGGCTCGCGAGACAGTTTATTAGCGCAGAGTTTTATTAGCCGCGTATTACCTATCTGCTATCAGCGTGGCGAGCGCTCAGCCGTCAAGCTTAATGCGCGCCGCACGTCCGTGTGCGCGGCCCGTGGCGTGCACGCTGTACGGGAAACTGGTCGTCGCGGTGTCGCTATGAATAGAATTAATGGACGGTCATTCTGCGCTTAATCGATGCCAAAGAGGACTGCAGGACCGTGAATCGACGAGCCGAGATGTTCGATATCGTTGCCCAGCAAGAATTTTAATTGTTCCCGGCAACCAACCATGCCCGTCCACCGACATCGAATTAGCGGCTACCCGCTCTCGCGTTTTCCACGATAACCCACGATTTATCGGCCCGCTTTCAAACAAACAAAGAAGAATCTATATCGATAATCCTACTTGCGGTATTAATAAAATTTATGGCAACCACCTCTCAGCGAGCCACAAGTAACCCTTCCTGAGTAATTTTACTAGAATCCTCTCGACATCCGTAGAGCTTTCAACGCACTACATCGCCCAACTGAAAGGCCGTCGATGACATCCAAGACACGAGGTACAGTGGCGCAAAACCGAAAGGCACAGACGTAGCTTCGACCCGTTCCCGTTACGCGCAGACTAATATAATTACCCGGGGAGACAGAACCAGTTATTAAACCGAGGCAAAAAGATCTGGTCGCTGCGAGCGGACAATGGGCGACGACCGTTGAAATTTCAAGACGCTCCTTCGGCGATGGGTGACGCTCGTTAAACGGGGAGCAGCGCGGACGGTTTATTGGCCGATAAATCCCGCGGGGCCCTGATAGCAACGCGAGTCCCATCTTCCTCTGCGCGCGTGGGGCGCAGCGATGCGCGGTGCGCGATAACGCGGCCGGCAGCAGCGTTTTTGCAGCGATAGGCGCGAAATCAAGCCATCGGGATCCCGTTGCACGGCGGTGCCGGCAAAAAGGGGGAGAATCGCGCGCGCCGCGCGAGTACGCCACGAGATAACACGCCCGGCCACTTCCTATAACGCGGCGATCGATGACGAGACGAGCCGCGCCGAGACGGCCGGTGAAAACGGGACCGCGAGCGTCCTTCCAGGCGTCCTTTCGGAGCAACCTTTCGTTCGGAAGCTCGGGGTGTACGGGACGCTTTCGGCTGCTTTCTTGGTGGCTTTCTTTTGGCAACCGTCACTGTGGCGATTAAGGGGTTAGACCATGCTTGTTGAAAAACTTTTATCGATAAAAGTGTTTTCGTCACTTATAAATAAATTCACGCATGTTCATTTTTAAGGGAAATCAGTGAGACGATATGAATTTCGACCGTGCGGAAGTGGTGCTTAGGAATGTTATTACCTATTGCGGGACGTAGAGTGCAGTATATTAGAGACACTAAACAGTTAGATTCCGATTCCATTTCGTGTCGTTGGAGTATAGTGATCGCGGCTCGTTCCGCGTTCGATCGCGAAATATCGAAGCGTGTCGCGAATACGGAGCGCGGCGCACCGACGGCGCACCGACGGCGCAGCAACAATTTAATGTAAGCAATTAAAGTATAATGGCACGCATTGCGTTCGTTGTAACAACGGCACGGTACGTCGAGCGCGCCGATAATAATAATAACCGGCTACTGGAACGAACCCGGTGAAATCCTGGATCACGATACGCGACACAGCAATTGAAACTGATAGTTTGTTCAGTAAGGAGGCAAATTTACCGTGCAACTGCATTATCCGCGAATGTATGCGCGTGTCTCTTTCCTCGGGCTTCATCTCGCACGTAACGTTGGTTTCACACCGACGCGAGCAACGTTCACTGTCTGCTAGACTCTGAGTAGTTGGAAAGTTGATGGACAATTTGTCCAACGATGGAAGAGCGTTCACAGTGGAAACCGCTATACAACCAATATCTCCTTGTTTCTTAATACTTTAATCGCCGAGTGAAATTTGATGGAGTTCAATCAAGATGTCAGCCGCTCGTCTACACTTTCTGCTTTCTCGGGGACTCAAGCTGAAGCTTGAGAGGTAAGCCTAGAGCCAGGGGCGGTGTTGGCAATTCCGTCAAATATATTTTAATTTAAAAGAGTTGAGAGAATTTGAAAAATTTTCAATTCTCCCCTGCCTCGAGTAAGCTCCATTTCAATATCTCTATAACTATAACGACGCGAATGAAGAACTTTTGAAACACATAAATCGACGTACAGAGATCTGTCGCCAGGTTCGAAGACTGCAGTGCAGACTATCGTAGACGGAAGTGGAGTGCGCTCGCAGCGCTGGCTAGCAACATAGTTGCTCCCTTTGATCTTCGCCGCTGCTCCAGACGAAACTCTCTTCACCCGCGTGTCAGCATCTTGCAAGCAACGATGCTCGCGTCGGTGTGGACCAGGCATAAGGCTCGTGGCACGATTAACGGCCGATGAAGAAGTATTACGGAAGTGTGACAACGGTAATAGATAACTGGAAACGAGCGTCGACGTCACGGACGCGCGAGCACGGGACGTATCGCGTCGGGGCTTTCAATCGAAGTCACGTTCGGCGTCGTTACGGTATTCAAGCGGGCCGGCGAGTAACGTGGAAATTATAGCATCGACTATCAAGCACTCGTAACTGGTAGCGGAATTGCTGCGCTTTATCGCGCGATTGCCCTCTCAGATTAAATCTCCCCCCTCGCCGCGATGAAACCGGCAGATTACGCCGTCAAGGCGCAGGCCTAACCCAAAGTATGCAGCCTCCTCGGTGACACTCCTCTGCTTTTACTTTTCTTTCGAGTCTCCTTCAGAAGAAACCTCCAGCCTCGTGTTCCGCCAGAGGTAGCCTGCAATCGTTCACCGCGCGGAAAGAAACCCAACGTCGCTCGACTTCTCTGAAAGACACCTGCGATCGTTCACTCCTAAGAGACAATACTAAAGTCCCCGTTTTTTTCTGTTATAATGGAGGATTGAGATTTGATGTGTTTGAAATAGCTTTCGAAAGAAACACTTATCGTTGGTCATCCCGTCGACAGGGACGGGAAATGAGGAAACGGGAGAATATCGCGGCTGATTCATCGAATTCCGAGGCTTCGGCGCAGCCGTTGCCGAGGATGAAGTTGTACCGAGGCGAGAAAGGGAGATCGGTATTGCGGGATCGAGCGGTCAGAGCGCGCGAGGAACGAACACGATTTCCCGAAGAAAGCACGGAAGAATGAGAGACACGCGGAAGGAGTACCTGGATCTCCCGTGGGATCAGACTGGTCCGTGACTGGTCAGTCCTCGTAATTACTTCATCCGCTCCGAATCCTGGTATCCTGCTGCTGGCTGGCTACTTGGCGTCCAGGTGCCCGACAACGTGACGATCGCGTGCTTGTCGTCGCGCGGCCGAGTCGCCATTCTGATTCGCGCGACAAACCCGAATTCTCGTCGTCTCCTCCTCCGCCACCCTGTTCCTCGGTCACTCCTTCATCTCGAGCACGCCGATTTCGGCCGCAGTGCCTCCCGGATGAATCACTGGCCACGCTGCGACTCGAATGTCCACCGCACTGGGCACCACCTGCGCCTGATTGATACCCCGGCGAGAATCACTTCCTCCTCTGGCGCAGAACCGCGCGAGCCGGAGGGATATGATTCAGGAGCCTGAGTAGCGAACCGTTGCTTCAAATTCCCGTGGATGCGGCGATGATCGAGTTCGAGCCTCCGAATTCACGTGAGATGAGTAAGTCGAGAGAGTGGTCAGCTTTTGATTCGTCAGCAGCGAGAGCTCAAACTTCCTGCAAGGTCTCGATTGCGGAGGAGGGCAAGGATCTCAGTGGCAAGTTGTAGCGAAGGGGGCATTATAGCGGAAGGATTACCAAATCGGACCACGATTCGTAATTGTGGATATGACTCGAATCGATTCGGGGCGGGGATGCAGGCGCAAGGACGATATCCTGGTGGCGCGGATGACTCGGCCGGTTCAAGAGTCAGACGACTGCGAGTGCTCGAGGTTTAACCGTGACGGACGCCGGCCTGGCACTGAACGGCTTAACCGGTATACAACCACTGACCATCACCATCGCAGCCATCATCGGCCCTCTTCGTCCCCGTTCCTTCGCCCCGTCTCTACCTCCTCCTCTCTTCTCCTTCGCCCTCTTCTTTTCTACCGCCAACTACTATCGCCACCGTCACTCGTCCCGAGGATGTGCCAAGAAACCGTAAAATCCACTTCAACCCCTACCGTCTCGGGACCTTCCCCAAGATTCAGATGTCGTAAGCCTGGCAGCGGAAGGCGACTTTAACGCAAAAATCCAGCAACTTGGGCAATTCCAAGTGCGGGGACCCGAATCTGAGGCCGTGACTGGAGGAAACGCTTCTCTCGACCGACCGTTCACGAATTCTACGCACGCCTCGAAAAACGGGGCGCACTGCTGTAACGCGCGAAACGTCGCTGGTATCGCGAGGAACCTCCATCTCGACCAGAGTTCAGCCAGAACTAGGACGAACGCTTCTCATTGTGCCCGATGTGCACGCGCCTACTCGGGAGAGCGAGGGACGCGTTTACATTTCCCGAGAGGCGAGAATTATTAACGTCCCTATCTGTCAAAATCACCGCGCTGCTTGCCAGCCAGAGCTGTTTGCCTGCGCGCAGGTCGACCGGTAACGGGGACAAGGTGCTCGTTCCCTGATGAACCGATAGTCCTTCCCTTTGAAGCTTTGGAGGAGCTTGAAACGCGTCCAGGCTTGGCGTCCTCGTCTTTTCAAGAACATTAATTATTGCAATCCTGTCCATCATCCTCGAATAACTTCTAAGAAACTGCCTCCAGCATCGATCTTCCTAGTCGCAAAATTAGCAAAACATATTTCGCAATCGTGTCCACCAACAGCGCCCAGCGCAGACAATGAAAATGATGTAACAGCTTGCTTTTAGCAGGCACATGTTAACCCCAATGAGTTCAGCGGCCGTGACAGTCCGCGAGGCCTAGCGGCAGGAAAGCGGATCGCGGGTGCGCAGGAGGAAGGAAGAGAAGCAAGAGGAGAAAGGAGGCGAGAAGAAACGGAACGGTGCGCGGACGCAACGGAGAAAACACGCGGCCGGCAGCCCGTGACGCAATTAACGACGAAATTATTTCCACTAATTGCGAGGGAACGCAGGACTGCGGTTCTGGCGTCGCGAGCACGCCCTTCCCAGAGCACGTTTTGCGAACCGTACGATGCGAATTTTTTTTCCGCTTCTCAGCTGGAATCTGGACGGGCCGAAGTGTGCCGGCCCGGGATGCTTCTGAAGACACCGCGCGAACAAAGGGAGCCCCGAGGACTTCACTGACGAGGGTAGGTCGCGATCTGGACGAGTGCTTCCTGGGTGGGACCGAGCTTGAAACGTTGAAGAAGTGTGGCACCAATAAATCAGAGAACACTGAAGAAAGATTCAGGTTCAGAGACCTATTTCATTCTAACCTATTTCAGTGATCAGTGAACTTTGCGTGGCTTGCAAGTAGTATAAATAAACCACTCCAGAGAGTACCGAGGGAGACGGCGACGTTCTTTTCCATATAGGTCTCCTGCACACGTTGGAATTCTGACTAAATAGGGTGACCGTACCTAATAGGTATTGCCCATGACGATTAAATCCACTCAAATATTTTTCCTAATGAAAATAGCGTTTTTTCTTTTAACAGTAGGTATGGAACAATGGTTTCGGTGTGATGTTTGTTACAGGTGGGGTTACGAAATTTGCGAAGCAACCGAAAAAATGAAGTACCAAGTACCCTCTTTCTTTTACCTTTTTACACGCTCTATCCCAGAATAATTCGTGAGATTTTAGTGACAGCACAGGCCGCGGGGCATTCCGTCGATGCTGTTGTACCGTCGGCTTTGCGCGTTCCTCCTCGAGGGCGTCGTAAAGCAGAGATCCGGATCGACGAGTTGGAAGGATCGGATTACAGGCGCCGATTAAAAGCGCATGGGGGAAATCGTGTCACTGTGCCGTTCTTTCGACACCGCCTCGTCACTCGGCGAGCAGCATCCGCGAAGGTTCGACGGCGCGGCGCGACGCGGCGTCCGGACAACCGGTACGGTCTCTCAACGGGGCTTAAACTCTGAAGCGCTCTGTCCTGGAAAACCAGATTCGATCGAGGTGGACTCGGAGAGGTCGGGCCCCGAAAAAACGGTGAAAAACTCCGCGGCGCGCGGCGGCCGGTGATCCTGGCGCAAGCATCACGGTACATCCTCGTTGCCGATCGTGTCGCCGCGCGCGCGGCATACCAGCTGCAACTCTTTAATCAGCGACCGCGCGGTCGCTCCACTGGAACAATAAATCAACGCGGAAAATGCGAACGCTCGGGGGCACCGCGCGGCAACCGGTCGCCGAGTTTTCGTGGTCCTGGTGGGAGCTTAGAGGCTTAGAGGCTTAGAGGCTTAGAGGCTTAGAGTCTAGCTCGCACAGAGATCACTGCATGTATCGAGGATGCTGTTCGTAGAAAGTACGGGAAATAGTAGAGCGCGAAGGTGGCCGGGCGCTATGTGCACGGTAGGCAAGATGGCATAATAGAATCCTATATAATGGTAATTGATTTCGAAGCTGATTCGTGCTTGCGGGCGACGCGCAGCTACCTGTAGTTCGGTATTAACTGTGAGTACAGGGGCAACGCCAGCTGAGCGCAAGTGCAGATTAGCGGTAACTCTCTCGCGACGTGGAGGAAGAGTCGTGGCCCATTGCAGTAAAGGCCAGTTCGCACGCGAGTTTCCTCGTACGGCGCGCCATCGCCGTAGGAGCCTCGAGGGGCGCGAGCAGCGGGAACAAGATGCAGAGAAGAAAGGGAGAAAAAGGAGAACGAAAAGGAGCTAGGGGGAGCAAGTAGGGCTCAGGTATCGAGAAAGTTATCGGTCGAAAAGACGTCGTATAATGAGACCGGGGCTGGGACAGCTTTGGGAGCCCAGGTACTTCTTTTTCGGAGAAAAGGAAGGGTTCTTCGCTGGCTCGATGGTCCAACGGCACGAGCCATATTAATTAATTCGATGCGCATCGACGCGTGACAGAGGAGCACTGCGATCAAAGGGAAAAGCGAGCTAGAGACCACGGGGTATTTCATTTAAACACGGACGAGTCTTTGTATGATATATGTGTACGCGAGCAGCCAGGAACGCAGCGGTCCAGCATGCGCCGCAGGTCGTTTAGAGAGCTTTCGTTTTGTTTAATTAAAATTGAAAAACTCGGACGCGAATGTGCTATGCTTGACCTAGAAGCTTCTGAACGTTGGAGGCTCGTGGATCTAGAAGATCGACTAGAGATCGATGGATTCTATACTCGAAGAGGCAGCGCTAAGCGCCAAAAAACTGCCACTTCCTTTAAGTGGCTGATTCCCACACAGCCCGTCCCTTGGTTCGCGATCGATCACGAAACAGCTCGGTGGAACAATCGACGGACGCGAAATCGTTTGCAGAGCAAACCGAGGAAGCCAATCGAACGGAGGGACGAGCAGGTTCGAGCTGCCACAGCCGTTACTCCTGGAATACCTCGAAACACGCGAGATGAGCTGGGCCGAGGAAAAAGCGGCGGAAGAGAGGACGGAGGCCAGGACGATACGATGATTGATCTATCGACAATCTATCGAGCCAGGAATGTTATCCCTCCTCTATCGTGGCCAGCACTCTCTAATGACACGGCAGCGTCCGCCTTTCAGCCTCCTCGCGCCTCTGCTAACTCGTTCACGGCTTCCAACGGTCCAATGGCCCTTTGCTACTTTATCCTGCGCTGTTTCCGAGACCTGCATGATCGACAACTTTATGTACTTTATGCACGAAGATCTACAGTGGACGACGCGTCGACCGATATCGATAGTCATGCCCCAAGATTACAAGGGCAGTCTTAAGGGGAAAAGCCCGTATAAACGACTTATTTTTCTATGAATTTTTAAAATAAAGAATTTGGTTAATCCTTGTGGTTCATATTCTCGGGAATATTACGAACTAACAGTGGGCAAAATTTGAAGTTGATTGGTCAAATAGCTTTTGAGTTATCCCCGGCGCCAATTTTGGAAACGTGACCCACCAGGCTACATTATCAATTTACGGAGTCGAATTTCGGCCTATAACATTGAGAATATATTTTTGAAATATTTTAGATGCGATTTATGGAATTGTTTTTGCGTCCTTGACTAAACTTCCACTGACGCGGTGGCGTTCCGCCTATTTTTGCGATATCGCGGCTAGCCTGGCGAACATCCGCTCGTTTCGGTGCCGGTACGCCTTTAATCAGAGATCATTATCATACGGCGATAGTGTGCCGGTCGCCGTGGATACGCGGAGGCACGCCGTGACCGTTCTTACGTATTTACTATTACAGCACGCGTGTACCGTACCGAGATCATAATGCGATTCCGATGTAAATTATATCGGTCCTTTCGTTTCGCGGGAACTTGCTTCGTCCCTGGTGACGAGTCAATGCTATTCGCCCCAGTGTACCGTTAACCTGCACCGTTCGCTAGTCCATCATTGAACAGGTGATCCTGACAATGGTGTCCCGAATGATGGTCAGTCTTCGATAATTGGGAAGCCTTGTGGCGACTGTCGATATCGTAGCAATTATGGGCCTCCACTCCAAGCGCTAGCTTAATTTCTGTGTTATTGATATACCTATTGTAGAAACGACTTGCATCGGGGAAAGAATTTTCTTCCCGATTCACTATGCTCAGTTTTATCCCTCCTTCTCCCATCTGGATCACTGATTTTCAAGAAGAAAACGATGGCCGATTGGAATGTGGAAACTTCGCGAGGTATGCGAGGAGAGATTAAAATCGAAGCCGATCGAGGACGATAGCTCCGAGATCTCTAACTAAATCAGCTCGCGAGACCTAGGCGTGGTTCGTGTACCTAACTCGAGCATCGTTAAGATTCGCGACTAATCGCTGGAATCGCTTAGTCACTGCAGTGGCTTAACAACAGATATTCTGCGTTAACCGAGTGGCTTACATTCTGCACCAGAAAGCGTGTATAATGTTTTGGTATCTTTGTTGAAACGGTTATCGTTGTGTCAGGATGTGTAGGTACGCGCGTAAAAAGCCGTGGTACCAACCAGTTGCAATTTTACTTTCGGACAGCAGGGGACCTGGATAAAGGTATTCGCCCCAAATTTCAATGACTTGGAGCAAGGGATCCCGGATCGAGGGCTATAATTAAAGCAGCGTGCGTCGCTCCGGGCCCCCAGGGCGCGCGATACATCAACGTGCCCGAGTGATTATGGTCCTGGTAGCGAAAGCCCGGGCCTTATCGTGAATTAAATCTTACTCCCCAACGACCTGCAAAGGGCCCCGGCCCCCCTTCCAACGGGCCTCGTTTTTCCTGCCCAAGTGTGTAAGGGTAACATAGCCAGCGGACTTGATCTCGAACGCACACTTTTTTAAGGGGGCACGACGCACGTTCTAATCGAGTGAAAGTGGCCGAGTAACGAGAACCCCCACGAAATTAGTTCTCGATTAAATTCTTCCACCGCCCCCCCCCCCCCCGTCCGATTCTGCCAGCAGAGAAAATACCCCCTGAAACGATGATGGGCACGGGTGATTTGCATGATTCCTCGGTAAATCTGTCTTATTCTCTCCATAATTTGGCGGAATGCAAAGGGAAGTCTGTGATGAGAACGAGCCGTATGAACCACCTTGTTTGCTCGAGTTCCATCCATTTGCATGGGGAATGCGGCGATTCCAGGTCACGTGGCACCCTTATTACGAGAAATCGGGTACCTACCGAGATTTCATTTTCGGTGGGAACGAGATCCCACTTTGTCACATCCGACTTGATGATATCTTTCTTGGTAATATCTACTACGAAATCTTCACTGTTGTCTTTGCAAAGATTCTAGTACCTAACTCCAGCCGAGGGAAAGAATGAAGTTTGCTCGGGTTCCGTGGGAAAATTCGCACGATTGGTGGACGGCGGTTACAGTTCGTTGCAGTGGGCGCAGTCGCTAGGAAACGTTTAATTTGTATCGACGCTTATCGTCGCCTTATCGGCACCTCTATCGGACCGGTGGCGAGGAACTTTAATTACGGAACAAGTGATACACGCGGCGCCGCTATGGTATGGCTTTTATCACCGCTCCTATGATGTATCGTAATGCGATCTATATTTAAGTCGCGCTCGGGACTCGGGGAAAACGAGAATTTCGCCGGGGGCCGTCGACAGTATTAAAATCGGAATTCCTTCGACCGGACTCGGCGATAAGCTTTCCTGTAGTTGGCGGTGCGGTGATTTCTTAACGACCCGGGATATGGAAATTATAGAACTCGGGGCTGTGAGTGGAGGCTGAATCGGAGCAGTTTAGATCCGAGTTAATTACGCGAGATGGTGGATCGAATTTTCTCGCTGGTGAGCCGCTTGAAGTAGGCCTGGATTAGGCTCGTAGATCTAACAGCCAAGTATCAAGGATGCGCCTCTGTATCGGGTTAGCTCTGGATTAGATCTGTCCAGATGTCGACTTTCCTCAGCTCCGCGGGACGATCGTTTCCGTGTTCGATATTTAATTAATCGGCGGTCAGGCAGGCGCGCACGCGTTTCTATAATTAATTACGCGCGGTTCGGTGAGGGCGCGTCGCTGAAAATCGATACTCCAGGCAGCCTTCGAAAGCTCGTGCGCGTTCACCGTACGAATACCAACGGAGTAAGTCGTTTACCGTTACCGTTAATCGATGTCTCCGTGCATTACGTTTTACTCTTACTAATCCCCCAACGAAAGTCCACGCCGTACGGACGATAGGTAGATAAACTCTCCGGCGAGCGGGCAATTACCGGGGGCTCCCTCCCCTCCCGTCCTTTGGCATCGAGTTAATAACTCACGTTTTAAGAGGCGGCCGCGAGCGCGCAGCCTGGACTGCATAGAAGATCGATAATTGCTTTTGAGTACCCTCCGCGCCATTTCCTGCTTCCTCTCTTCTGCGCACGATCGCTGTTTAATGCGCCCCGATCGTGCACTTTGACTTCTGCTACACGCTGCCGAGTCTATTGGAAGCTGGAAGCTGTACAGTGTTGCGCGAATGTTCGTTACAGGGCGGAGAAGATACCTTGTTGATGCGGTGGATAAGAATTCTCCTCGGTTAGGTTATGCGCTCAGGAAATCTGGATGATCCGATTTTGAATGCAAGGCTATTAAGATTTACCTTTAACCGAGTTCCCTCCGAGTCGCCACCGTCAAGTAGCAATCAGCTTACTTTTTTAAGTTACTTGACTGTAACTTTTGCTGGGTAATTCGGCAACACAGAAGTGGAAATGTCGCGATTTCGCGGTTAACAACCACGCGTAATAGATAATCAGCGAAGTAAAGGTCGATGACGAGGTTTCGAGAAAGTCGTTTCTCGAGAAGGTTTTAATTACGAAGATTACTGATGAGGATGGTCGCTCTGGAGGTGGTTTTCTTTTCGAGAGATTTTCGTCCCGTCCCGAATTCGTGGCGAGGCTCTAAGAACGATTACGATCGCTTAAAACCGATGCTTTATGGCCGAAAATCGTTGCAGGCACGGTGGAAGGGAAAGATGAACGTTCAACGACAGAGTCGGTCGAAAGTTCGAGTTCCTGTCGACGAAACGATTCTGGGATACGCGTAGGACCGTGTTCATGACCGACTTCGGCGGTTGATAGGCTTGTCCAGCCGAAATTACGCGTAATAATACGGTGCAGTTGCCATTAAGAGGATGCTTTATGGGTGGCGAAAGGACGAATGCATTTGACATCCTGTTAAGTTGAAAGTACTCGCTTTCTCCAAAGTATTTCTTCCTCTCCCCGCGTAATTTGATGGCACCTCCAAGAAGATTGTTACAACCTCTCCCACATATTACAATTTAACAGTAAAAAAACACGGCCGTGGTTCCCGGCCGAGGAACTTGCCTCGTCGCGTCGTGGACGAGGAGCGCGCTCGAATCTCGATGGCGCGCGAGTTTCCCGGCGCAGTTTTCCCCCGCCTCGGGCAGGCTTTCAGACACGCGAGCCAGCGTTTTCCAGCGGACGATCCTGCCATCCAACAATAGGCTCGAAAGTAAAAGGGAAACGGTGGAGGCAACCCTATCTAATGCGAGCAGGCGGCCGTGGTGCGGCGCGCTGCCACTAATTTGGTGAAAGTTGGAGGCGTAACAGCGGTTATTGGCGCTGAATGGACACTCGGCGATTCACATGTGCGCCCGACAATGAGGTTTACGTGCTCACGGATACCACTCTTCCCCGACGAAATGGCAGCGCCGACCACTCTCTCGCGCCAGCGTGTTTTTAAGAGCGACTCGCTCGTTAGTTCCGTTTAGGCGATGCCATCGAGCGCGCAGTGCGCACACGCTCAGAGGCTGTGTGCCTTTCTTTAATTAGCCTTCGGGACGTGGTTGCGATTAAATCTGCCACGGCTGCCCGTCGCGACGCGTCACGCGACGTGATAAATTCGCCGGCCAAACAATTAGGCGCCGCGCGAAAGATTAATAATTTTAATCCGGCTGGAGCGGTACACCGGAGAGGGTACGATAACGACCGCGACCGCGACCGCGACCTCGGTCATTTCGCGAATGCACGCTGATTCCTTCCTGTACAGTGTGCGGCGTTGATTGGCCGTGGATACTGCGGGCCCGGGATAGAGGGTGGCGTTTATTTATGCGCCTCGCGGCCACTACCGCTATGCAGTTAGGCGAGACTTAAGCTGATTTGATTGTGAGTGAGGCGTAATGCGGTGGCATCAGTGTTTGTGAAGTGTCTCGATGAAAGTATTAAGTTTCTCACAATTCGATGCGGGGCAGCTGTTCACTATTATACCAGCAAAATACCCCCGTGCTTCGCTAGGGGGCCTAAGGGATATTAAGGATTCCATGAATACAAGTTTCACCCCTTTAGGTCAAAATCGTGAAATTAATTTTCAGGCATTTACGTGAGTACTCTTTCGAAGCCAAAACCAACTTGATATCTAATCGGGCCTAAGAGATTTTCAGGAATTGCGGATGGAATTTCGAACGTGGTAAAAGGAATATAGGTACCTACTCTACGAATTTCGTTATTTCCAGGGTCAGTGGTTTGGGCTGGACGGTGATGAATCAGTGACACAACGATCACACAAGTATAGATGATTGATTTAAATGTGACGAATTTGTTGTAGGACAAAGAGTTTTACGTATCGATTTGTAAAATCCGTTCCCCGGCGTGTTTCTCCTCCCCGTGCAAGATGTCCAGGACGCTTTAGGTCCCCTGAGAGGGCAGCGTGTCCACGGAACAGTGTACACACGGCTAACCGATGCGCCGCAGGATCGGTATACGGTCCTTCGATTTGCATAAAAGCGTGGGCATACCCGTTCCAGGTTTGCGCGGCCGCCGCTCGAGGAGATGCACCGGGTCGCGACCAACAATGCAAAGAGAATGCGTGTACCGGTGCACCTGTCCGTCCCGTTTCGACGTAACTTTAATATGTAACTTCCGCCCACGCGTGCTCGCCTCCAACGAGCGTACGAACCACTCGGCTGTTCCCTGGGCATCAGTGAAAGTATCGATGCGACACTGTTTCATCACTGTCCTCCCATGTTTGACAGAAGGGAAACGAGAGGCTCGTTTTGAAATTGAAACGCCGCGGAGCTGAGGCTCGTGGGGAGCTTTGTAGATCAGAGGGGTTGAAAGGCGATTTCCACGCAAGGATTTCTTCTTTTCGGAGGAGCTTCCAGGTGACCTAATTCTTCGACGAGGATTAACAGAAGGTCGCGGATTAAAGAAATGGTCGCGTGATCATTTAATTTATTTAATCGCACAACACCGCCGTCCGACGCTCCAATATTTTTTACTTTAATCGTACGCCCGGCGAGAGATTGTGATTTCCCCTTTTCCACGATGCCGCGCGAGTATAGCTAGCTACATAGGTACCCGGCGGACAACGCGCGAGCCTGGTCGATCCTATTCGCCGATTTTAAGCCGCCGTGAAAGCTCGCGTGCCAGGCAAAATATTTTTCGCGATGATATTTCGCATGCACGGCGATGAGAAAACGCGATAATACGCCGCGGCGACTGTGTTTATTAATAATGTATCAAATCCGTCACGGTACAAAAGAAAAAAGTAATTGCTTCGGGAGCGGAGAATTCGTCCGGAGAAAATGGGCCGTTCTCTCGTCGCGGCCGATGAAAATTTCAACGACTCCGTGAAAGCTTTTCAAGCGGAAGTCCGAGCGCGGAAGAGAAATGCATTTCTTCTTCTTATGGATCAGCCTCGATCCGCTCGGCCGTATAAGGTAAAAAGAAAATACCGATCGAGGTGTTGGCAGTACGCGCCACTCCTCTTCCAGCACGACCGATTCCTATGACCCACGTACCTACGTATGCAACGATCATCCTCTCCGTGGCTAGCGGCTCCTCGCTCAGCTGACAACGCGCCGGTTAATACCAGAATTTCTAATGGAGCGGCTGTAGAAACCGTAGAAACCCGACGACTGGCAAGATCCGCGGGAATTAATTCGAGACGAATGGAGAGACTCGCGATGACGAATCGGTTCGAAGGATCCGCGGGGAAACGTACACGCACCTCTACATATATGTAGCTATATCTCTGATCTGGCGTGTCGTAACAGCCGCCTAACCGGCCTGTCGCCATTAAAATGCATCGTCCATCGTAGAAACACCCTTTCTAACAGTTATAGACCGCCCGCCATAAATTCTGCCTGTACGAGCAGGCTGCTCTAAATGGCGACGCGAGATTTCTACCTAGGACAAAACGGTCGCCACTTACGAGATCCAGCCTTGCCAATCATCGATTCAAATCCCAATATCTGTGCGCCGAGGCGGCCGCGCGCGCTCCCATTTCCTCCTGTTTCGTCGCGGAAACCACCTACGAACCGACACAACCTCAGGGCGTACATCTTCTCTCCTCCCCCGATCGATTCTTTCCGTCTGTTACGTTTCTTCCACTCCTCGACCGGCTTCGCGCTGATACCAACGCCCATGGCGTTCACCCGGTCGACCTTCTTAAGAGAGATCCGTCCACTTTTCCGTCCATCGTCCTCGATCTCGTCGTCGCGAGTCTAAACCGACCAACCTGCGAAACCATCACCTCGGGCACCGTTCTGATAGATGACACGCGATGATTCCACGGTGATAGCGGCGACGCCGACGCCGACGCCGACGCCGACGCCGATCTCACCTCGCAACATGCTCGCCGGCCATATTTCCTTCTTCTCCTCTTTCTCACGCGGAAGGAGAATAGGCGCAGCCTGATCGGCGGAGACGATGCTCGGGATCTTGATCGCGATGCTATCGGGCTGATTGTCTTTTATTACCATCTTTCGCTGGCCAAGTCCCGAGTGGAATGCCCCGGCTGAATTTTGTTTCCTCGGTTAGTGGTAATGCGTTAGATAGAATGCTCGTGGGAAATTGCATTTGGAGATCGGCGTCGGGTGTAGTTGCTTCTTGTAGTGGGCTATCGGAAGGAAAGTATCGGTTGGATGGAAGAGGATGTGACACCATATTAAGCACTGTCGGAGCCTCGATTTACTTATCTAGAATTTTTAAGCGGTCATGGATCTCCGAGCAGGTATCTTGATCGACAAACAAGCCCCGAGACAGCGTAAGTGATACAGGAGGATCTCGTTGTTGGATCTCCGATCGATAGCGACGGATGCATCGCTGGTGAGATCGTAAACTCATGAAGTAGCACGGCGATCATAATTGGAGTTATCGTCGATGCATCGTCGTAAATCTTGAGAAGCCGCGGTGCATTGGGAAACGAGTTCATTTGCTCTAACGACGATCGGCGATTTTCTATTGGAAACATTTAGATCGCGAATGGGAATATTTGATAGGCATTTACAGATCGCTTCAAATATCGCAAAGAATAAAATATACCTGATCACCCAAAGTTAATTCACACAAAATTAAGGGCATTAAGTCCAGCCTAGATCTCGGTTAATCTCAAGTATTTTTTCGAAATAGGTCCTACTTAGATCTGAGATAGGCCTGCGTGAATTTTGAGACAGATCACAGATAAGCCCCAGTTGGGTCAAAGGTAGATAATAATAATATGTGGATTACGTTCCAGCGAGATCTGGGTTAAATCTCAGATAAGTTTCTATCACGCTTGAGCTGGATATTAAAACGGACGCGCTTCTACGTTTTAACTAACGGGGAGTATAAACAATTAAGGGCGTGAAAAGTTTCTGAAACGACCTGTATTCGCGCGTGGCAACGCAAGGCGGAGCACGTTGAATGGCCACGCAACATCACGATTGCTCGGATCGGGCAGGCCGATCTCGATCTTCGATCTCGCGATCAAGCTTGCTATAGGGGGTAAAAGTGACCCACTTCGGGCCTGTATACAGTGGCGGACATATACTTATGAACACAGCGATAATTAAACTTTCAGGAACTGTATCATAAAAGCCATATTAGATTTAATGATTTTCATCAAGTACTTTGAAAATGTAATTTATGTAATGGTTTCTTGGATATTTGTGATTCGCCAAGGTAAACATAACTCGAAAGACTGGAGTTTGTAATGTTTACCTACGACACACCGGCGGACACATACTTATGAACACACGAACTGAACGACTTTCTTACAATGTAAACAATCAATGTTCATTTTTCGTTGTGCCAGAAACGATCGTGGATATTCTGTACATTACACAGTATACGTGAAAATTATTTTAATTATGAGTAAAGGTAAAAATATTACACCAAAACAACGGCTGCAAATACAGCTGCTTCGAAAGCACGGTAATACATATCGAAGCATTTCTAAGGAATTGGGAATAACTGTTGGAGCTTGTTACGCAGCTATAAAGCATATAAAAGTGAATAAAACAGTAAATAATGTTCCTCGGAAAGAAAAACCACGTAAAACGGATGTTCACACTGACCGCGTGATTCACCGAACCTCCAAAGCTGATCGTTTTAAAACTGCTGTAGACATTCATAATGAAATATCACCGTATTTGAAGCAAACAATAAGTGTAAGAACGGTTCAACGTCGCTTAAATGAGTTTAAGTTGATGGGGAGAGTAGCCCGAAAAAAACCTCTAATATCTGAAAAGAATCGACGTGCTAGACTTCAATTCGCAAAAACTCATATTACATGGACGGCAGAAAAATGGTCCAAAGTTGTGTTCACTGACGAAAGTAAGTTTAACCGATTTGGTTCTGATGGCAAATCTTATGTGAGACGTACAGCTGGAGAAGAATTTAATAACAATTGTACAAAACCAACCGTTAAAGGTGGAGGCGGGTCAGCACTAGTTTGGGGGTGTATGAGTATGAATGGTACTGGCCCAATACATCGGATTACAGGAATTATGGATCGTTTTGTTTATTTAGATATTGTAAAAAATGTTCTTCTTCCACATGCTAAAGATAAAATGCATAAAAATTGGATTTACCAGGCAGATAACGATCCGAAACATACGGCACGTGTTGTAAAAGAATTTTTAGCAAAGAAAAAAATAAATGTTATGAAATGGCCTGCTCAGTCCCCAGATCTCAATCCAATAGAGATGCTGTGGATTGATGTTGATCGGCAAATAAAACAGCAGAAACCGAAAAATATCCAGGATTTATTTAATATAATCGAAGAAGCATGGAAGTCCATTCCAATCGAGAGATGTATTCGTTTAATTAATTCTATGCCCCGACGTTGTGCCCAAGTCATCAAAAATAGGGGGAGAGCTACGAAATATTAGCTTAATAATGTTTAGTATTATTTAGTCCTTTAAAAATGATTAGAAACTAAGAAAATTTTGTTCGACAATTGTGTTCGTAAGTATGTGTCGCTGAAATCTGTAACAAGAAATGTTATCCTTTTATTATGTTGCATTTGCTATCAATTTGAAATAAAATATATTATATGTATCCATAGAATATGAATTGTTTTATTTATAATTCCAATATAAATATATGATCTATGTCCGTTTCATTGTAAAACGTAATAAAAAATCAAAAATTACTATGTTCATAAGTATATGTCCGCCACTGTACGTGCGCGAGAACGGCGGCGTGCCTGCATGCGCGCATAACATTCATTTTTATGGGGTGTCTCGTAACCACGTGATGCTACCCGTGGAAAGAAACGGGAACCAGGGAACGCGCATTTTCCGGGCCATGAATTTTAGAAGATGGCCCTTTGCAGGGATTACTCCGTGTCTGGCGAGAAGACTTCTACAAGCTGTTCCTTCTTAAGGGGTCATTCCGGTTAAGTCGCCGATGAAATCAACGATTTCTAAGAAATTATCGCAACCAAAATAATTATAGTAGCGGGACAACACTTTTTTCTGTTTATTAAACTACATTTTTACAGTAAATAAAAAATATGAGAGTAATAAAATTATTGATTTTAAAATGCTTTTGAAATCGCGCTTGATCACATGTTTCAAAATTCATCTATTCTTGAGGATATGTACTTTCGAAAAATGTACTTTAGAAAAATCGCTTTTCAACCCGTCTAACCGGAATGACCCCTTAAGCGTCACAGACGTAACGTGTAAAATAACTGTCGGAATGCTACTTGGTAACGAAATCTATAGTCACAGCATCGTAGATTTCGAAAACACAACACCACCAGCCTTCCCCTCAGCTTTGATAGGACCTCCTCCCATTCCCGGATCTAAAGTAAAAGTGAGGAATCTGCGCAGCTCTCCCTCGCGATACATCGTTCGCCCAGTGGAAATATTAATTTAGCCCCGCGCGGCGAACAGGATTTTCAGCGGGCAGGACGGGCGTTAATCAGCGACGATTCGATGAATCAATAACCCCGGTGCCCCGTTATTACGCGGCCGTATTAACGACGAGCATTAACAGCCGGCTACGCGGAACACGTAATTACACCGCGGTATTAATGACCCCCATTAATTCCACGCTGAAAATCGCCGGGGCCGGTGATGCTGGACGCCACCTAGAAACCGGCTTTCGATTGACACACATTCGCTCCCCTCGCGGTTCGCGTACCCGCTCGCTCAGGGCGGCTCGGCGGCCGCCTCTCGCTAATTGTTCCCCCGCGAAATTTATACGCCGCCAGGATTCGCGGCCACGGGCATCCGTAGGCTCGCCGAGGTTCACCGTCGAAAATCTTATCTCGATGGAGGATCGCCGGGACCACCGACGCCGGCTCGATCGCGACCAAACAACCGTTCGCGAAAAATTCCACCGCCGTTCCCTATTAATTGCCGATATTTTAGGGGGGCCCGCGGAATTAACGACCGCGAGGTGCATTTCTGCGACGGCCATTTGGGCAGCGCAACCGGTCGCCGCCGGTTGTGATCGTCGGCCTTAGTGGTTTATCGCGGTGATTTTCGACCGGAGCGTCGCGAAACCGTACGATTGTTGGTATACATTTGTCAGGGGAGCCAAGGAAGATTCAACCGGTTCACTGTCTTCGAATTCATCGTGTTTGTACACCGGGATTGCCGGTTTAGGCTAATTAGTCGACGCTCCCGAGGACACTTTATGTCGAACGTGCTGAAATATGTGCCGAGAATAATTCCGGTTCTGGTGATCGATTTCCTTGAAATGCATCGATGAGCTTGTCGCCTGAAGTGACCTGGAAGCGGCTCGAGAGGAGTGGATAAATTTGAATATCAAATAGGTACAACAGTTGCTGTCTTAAAAGCTGAAAGAGCTCTTTGGCTTGTCGAGTTATTGCGATTTAGCTGGCAGCTCCTTGAACGCGTTCTCTGCCACAGTCGCAAAGGAACAGCAGGGTTCAGCGAAAAGGTGTTTCGCGTAGCTAGACTGCCAGCCAGCTCGTTTCTCGCGAATGCCAATCGATGAAACGATCAGGGATCGCGAGCTCGCGATTCAAGTTCGATCCACGAAGGTATCGTCGTCGCGTGGGGAGCAAATGAAAATGCGAGGCTCGTTCTCGGCCGTGCCTTCCCACGAGCGCGATGTCTCCCGTTTCACTTGGCACGGCTAACAGCTTCGTGGCAGCTCGGCCAGGCGAGATGTTAATTATTCACGATGATGCACGTGTTATTAGCCTCCCGGCAGAGAACGCACCTGGCAGCCTCGGGCCTGCCCCGTATATCCGTTTCATGGGAAACGGACGAGTACCTAGTCATGATCCCTTCGAGCATCCTCGCCCGCGATTGCAGATCGTCACGCTGATCCATGTCGCGCCTCTACTCCGCGCGGCGACGCTACTCTGTATATGTCACCGCGGAGATTTTTCTAACTGATGGCTCGAGACAGTGGCGCACTCTGGATTTAATCGTTTTAATGCAAATTCGATCAAACTCATTAGGTGATTAGAAACATTAATTCTTTTATGAATAGAATTCAGTTTTCTTTTCTCTTTATAGTCTCCTTCTTTGGGTGCGCCACTGGCTTCAGGCCCCTCTCTGAGATTTTCTCTTCTGCTTTAAATAAATTTCAAAAGGGATCTTTACTTTTCGGGCCGTTACAGCGGTGTTAGGACTGTCTACTTCTTTCTTTCGTACATGCTTCAACTATGTCAAACAGAGTGATCATGTTTGTGTCTTTCGGCTGAACGGAACCTTTAAATGTAGAAATCATTGGGAACGAAGGACACGTGTACACCACAGCTAACATCCGACTTTGGTAACCCTGTTTTACGGTACAGGCGGCACACAGCCACCAGACTGGCTTTTATTTACAGTGTAGCCAAGCGGTGGCTTGGCAAGGGACCGCAAAGGGTCAATGGTTGCAGCCCGTTAAAACTGGCGTGGCGATAAATCGGGCTCGACGATTTCACTGCCTTCGGCCGTTTAAAAAGCCCGCGGAGCGGAGCAGTGGAAAATTGAAAAATTGAAAAATTGCCTGACGAGATAGCGCGTACACCGAAAACGTTCTTCCACGAAACCTGGTCTTTCGTTCCTCGAAAGGTTAATCGATACCTGCTGCACCTAAAAGGGCGGAGACTGAGGAACTGTTATCTTCTAATCTCTAAAAACAATCTCGCGAAAGAGTTTCCGTGTTATTTCGCGCGAGCGTTGTTTATATTCCCCGAGCAGGATATGCCCAGGGGACAGAGCGATATGGCACCAGCGTTCGATCCAACAGTATCATCCCCTGCCTCCATATATATCAGAACCGTGGAGAGGGAAGCGCCGCAGTTTTGCAAGCCTATGGTTGAATAAATTTCAGCGAGCCTCCAATTGCCGCGGGAAACAAGGTCACGCGATTGCTAATGGTCGTATCGGAGCGTGCCAATCAATGAATCAAAATTCTAGAACAAAGCGGGACGAGATAATTGGTCACCCTGGCGAATAAATCTCTGTTGTTGCGTCATTAGAGTGGCACCGCTTTTCGATCGGCGGGATTACGGAGGAATAGTTGAATGGACCACGGAAACGAACGCTAGAATTCAAAAGTTTCGTCGTTGCAGCCCGTAACAAGCGATCTCAATCTCTGGCCGGATGTTTCCACGAAGGGCCCGCATCCCCGTCATTTCCGATCGGGGAATCGAATCACTGCCGCCTGTAATTTCGCTCGATTCCCCGAGGATCTTTTCCCCGTTGGTCGTAATGGAGCACGCGGTAGCAAGGTATGTATCCCGTAAGAAAAGGACCTTTCTGCGGGATCGCGGAAAAAGAAAGCCCGCGAGAAAGGAGCGAATTATACTGTCAAGGAAAATCGAGTATCGATCGCGCAACAATAAAGCAATTAAGCGCTCGCGATCATCGCTTTACGCGCTCCACGGGCATAAAACAGAAACGCCTCGTCATCGGCGTTGATACATTCCCAGGTCGTCTTTCACTCGGCTGTTTCCCTCTGGGGGATCCTAATTGGACGAATCGCGGTGGCCGAGGCACGCGTGCGCCCGCGAGAAAGCAGCCGCACGCGAGTGTACGTTAGACAGGCAGGCATTAACGAATTCGCGACGATCCCGGTGGGGATTTTGGGTCAATCGAGGCGAGCTTTGCCAGGTGTATAGAGGACAAATCTTTTGTGGTCCGGGGACCGTGACGGTGAAACGGTCTAACGGGCCCGCGATGGAGGGAGCGAGAGAAAGGGGGGCCCCGCTGGAACGAGAGAATCACAAATTCATCGTGGGCAAAAGCGGCTCTAATTTGTTCCGAATCGGCACATCTGGCGAGCCTCGAAACTAGAGCGGAATGGCCGATGCTCGGGTGACCAGCCACCGCGCCGCCTGCATCGGTGCCAGGGGGAAGGAAACCGAGCCACTTGCCGATTCTCTGTTGTGGCGGCCGGCTGCTCCGGTTCCGATGAAATTAACACCTGCGACTTTCGATGAGAGCGAACTCGGATCGCTCGAGCGCGATTTAATCGGGACACCTGGATATGCCGCGGGATTCCCCGTCTATCAACCCCCATTCTGTCTCTGCCTCTCTTACTTGGAACAAAAGGATCCCCGTCTCTCTCGGCGACCACGGTGAAATTTCGAAAACAAGATTCATCGATATCTCGACTGGTAACCCGAGTATGTATCTCGTGTAAGCTTGTCGCTCCGTCACATCGAGTGGCTAAAACCCGCTAAACTCTTCTTAGAGCTTGTTTAATGGGGATCTCATTGGAATTAAACAGACTCGCCCGTGGTTCCAACCATAGCGACAAACATAATATAGAAAATAAATCTTAGTTTTTCCATTTTGGATGACTAGAACAGTTTCCACACCGATCGCATCCAGATCCTAGTTACCAATGGTTCCCGCGAATATCCCGTCGAAGCAGCGAATTCCATGGAACGCTTTAGCACCGTCATTGCGAAATGATTATCGACAGGCAAGTAGGCGACTGGAACAAGACGAAAGACGCGCAACCCACTTAAAGAAACCGTGACGGAAAAATAAACGTACGAAAAGGCTTCTGCGGGAGTGCATTGTGCGTGCCGGCTCGCAAACTGACTGGTTTTCTCTTCTGCACAGGTGCTTTTACGCGCGATTAGTCGCCTTCTGTTGAGGCGACGCGTGTCGCGATTAAGCGGCACGTACACCAGCAGGCACCGGAGATTATATTATACGACAGGTACGTAATGGCCAGTCGTGAGTGCATCGAATTGGGTCGATTCGATTTTCAAAACGAGCGGTGGCGGCTACTTGGCCGTGTGGCACTTTCACTGATCAGGCTTCGCTTGCGCTCAGTACCCATCCTTCTTGCCATCTGGCTAGCGAGACGATGATTTTACAGTTAATTGCGGTAAGACGCGGTAAGGACGCCACTTTCTCGCCGAGGATATTCGAGAATGCAATTAAGCGGATTGGACAGTGTCGAGGAGGATGGGGACTTGGGACAATCGAGGGATCAAATTAGTGGTAAAACTTGAGGTCCACTTCGGAGAAGAGGGCCACTAGTGGAGAGGCATATTTTTTACAGAGTTGTGCGTTGAATTTTGGTTCTAGAAGATTCGAGGTAATTGGTCACTCGTTTTTTCAGCGAGGTGTTCCATTAGATAGC